>CM039675.1:64555696-65088020 GCA_022496015.1 Hordeum marinum
CTGCCGCCAGAAGCCTCTGTTCCCAAGAGATCCAATCTTGGAGCCTTTTCCGGTAATCTGTCGGAGGGGGTTTCGATCACGGAGGGCATCTACATCAACTCCATTGCCCCTCTGATGATGCGTGAGTAGTCCACCATAGACCTACGGGTCCATGGCTAGTAGCTAGATGGCTTCTTCTCTCTCTTTGATCTTCAATACCATGTTCTTCGTGATCTTCATGTGGATCTATCTGATGTAATCCTCTTTTGTGGTGTCTTTGTCAAGATCTGATGAATTATGAGTTTATGTTCAGATTATCCATGAATCTTATTTGAATCTTCTCTGAATTTTTATATGCATGATTTCTTATCCTTGTAAGTCTCTTCGAGTTATTGGTTTGGTTTGGCCAACTAGATTGGTAATTCTTGCAACGGGAGAAGTGCTTGGTTTTGGGTTCAATCTTGCGGTGTCCTCGCCCAGTGACATAGCAGGGGTAGAGAGGCACGTATTGTATTGTATTGTATTGTTGCCATGAAGGGTAACAAGATGGGGGTTTTCATCATATTGCTTGAGTTTATCCCTCTACATCATGTCATCTTTCTTAATGTGTTACTCTATTCTTCATGAACTTAATACTCTAGATGCAGGCAGGAGTCGGTCCATGTGTGGAGTAATAGTAGTAGATGCAGAATCGTTTTGGTCTACTTGACACGGATGTGGTGCCTATATGCATGATCATTGCCTTGGATAACTACATGATTATTCGCTTTTCTATCAATTGCTTGACAGTAATTTGTTTACCCACCATGATATTTTCCTTCAAGAGAGAAGCCTCTAGTGAAATCTATGGCCCTCGGGTCTACTTTCCATAATATATTTTCAGATCTATAAACCAAAAATACCTTGTTGCAATTTATTTACCTTTTACTTTCCTTTCTCGTTTACATCTATCTCTGTCGGATCTAATCCTTCCAAATAACTGTGAAGGGATTGACAACCCCTTTGTAGCATTGGGTGCAAGAGTTTGATTGTTTGTGTAGGTGCATCCATTGGCGACTTGCTTGTTCCTCCTACTGGATTGATATCTTGGTTCTCAACAACTTAGGGAAATACTTATCTACTTCACTGCATCACCTTTTCCTCTTCAAGGGGAAACCAACGCAAGCTCAAGAGGTAGCAAGAAGGATTTCTGGCGTCGTTGCTGGGGAGGATACACATCAAGCCTACCAAGTACCCATCACAAACTCATCTCTTGCATTTACATTATTTGCCATTTGCCTCTCGTTTTCCTCTCCCCCACTTCCAAAACAATTTTTAGAAAATACCAAAAAGATTTGCCTTCTTTCGTTCGCCTTTTCATTCGCTTGTGTGCTTGACTGCTTTATTGCCACCATGTCGGGATCTAGGGAGACTTTCAATGAAAAGGATAGTAATAATCTTGAGGGGATTTTTTATGAATTTGCTAATAACAACCCTCAAGAAGAACCTACTATCATTCATACAAAAAATCCGCATAGGTAGTGGTAATATCATTGAAAAAGGTGTTATTCAAGATTTTTTTACTTGTGTGGGAACGCTTCCTACCTTAGGAGGTTCCATTCTCAATAAAACTAATAGTCTTGTGTATGCTATAACTTTGTTAATAATTGAACTTCAGAGCCAATTTGTTCATATGCACCCTTGTATACAAAGGATTTTTCTTGAGTTCTCTAATATTCAAGATTCTTCCGTTAAGCGTGCCACCACTATATTCCTAGCCCATGAGTTTAGATTTATCATGAAAGAGGCTAGTGAAATTTTTGCTCGGTATAAAATTAATGGTGGATGTCCCCCCATTGAGGAGATCCTTTTTAATCAAGAAGATATAATGAGATTACAATCTCCGGATTATGTTGCTTATAATGAAAATTTGAGAAAAAGGGTCCCTACCGAGGTTTTGGTCGATAAGATTTCTAAGCTCAATGATAATTTTACTATGCAAAATAATGGATTAGAGTTAATTCTAAGGAAAAGGATTATGACTTTCACCCAAAGGAAATCTTATAATGATGAATTGATTATACACTATAAGGGGCCAAAGGAGGAACCTATCCCTCCCGCACTTGATCTTAAAGATCCTTATCCTATTAAATTCAGCCCTTTTGATTATTTTTGCTTTCCACAAAGGAAACTTGCTTCTGAAATAAGGGAGTATGAGATGATCATGGATGATCTCCCTTATTATTATGACAATACCTAGATCTATTGTGTTTTGCCTAGCTAGGGGCGTTAAACAATAGCGCTTGTTGGGAGGCAACCCAATTTTATTTTTGTGTTCTATTTTTGAGTGTTTCCCACATTATCACTTCTGTAGTAATTGTGTTTTGGTGTTTTAATTAGTGTTTGAGCCAAGTAAAACCTTTGGGGTGATCTATGGTAGTTGTTGATTTGATCTTGCTGAAAAACAGTAACTTTTGCGCTCAGTCCAGGAATTTTCTAAAATTTTCAAAGAGTCTAACGAGTTTGATTTTTTACAAAAGATTGATATATAAATTACTCGTGTTTTCCTATTTTTGCAGAAGTTTTTTAGTTAAAGAAGTATACGAAGTTTTCAGATTGCTACAGACTATTCTGTTTTTGACAGATTATGTTTTCTTTGAGTTGTTTGCCTATTTTGATGAATCTATGGGTTGTATCATGGGGTATGAACCATGAGAACTTAGATACGGTAGGTATAATACCAATATAAATAAAGAATGAGTTCACAATAGTACCTAAAGTGGTGATTTATTTTCTTATACTAACGGATCTTATGAGTTTTCTGATAAGTTTTGTGTTGTGAAGTTTTCAAGTTTTGGGTAAAGATTTGATGGACTATGTAATAAGGAGTGGGAAGAGCCTAAGCTTGGGTATTCACAAGGCACCCCAAGTTATATTCAAGGATGCCAAAGAGACTAAGCTTGGGGATGCCCCGGAAGGCATCCCCTCTTTCGTCTTCAATCCATCGGTAAATTTACTTGAGGCTATATTTTTATTCACCACATGATATGTGTTTTGCTTGGAGCGTCTTGTATTATATGAGTCTTTGCTTCTTAGTTTGCCACAATATTCCTTCATGCACACATCTTTGGAGAGAAATAGGCTGAATCATGAATTTGTTAGAATACTCTATGTGCTTCACTTATATCTTTTGAGTTAGGCAATTTTGCTCTATGTGCTTTGCTATATTTTTTTAGAGCACGATGGTGTTTGCCTTTTATAGAAATAATTAAACTCTCGTATCTCACTTATATTATTTTGAGAGTCTCTAAACATCATGGTAATTGGTCTAGGTTATTAATTTAGTCCTAATATGATAGGCATCCAAGAGGGGTATAATAGAAACTTCCATAATAAGTGCATTGAGTATTTTTGAGAAGTTTGATTCCTTGCATACAGTTTTGAGATACAAAGATGGTAATGTTAAGAGTCATGTCAGGAAGTAATTGTGATTTGGCAAAAAATACTTGTGTAAAGGTTTGTGATTCCCGTAGTATGCACGTATGGTGAACCTTTATGTAAGGAAGTCAGAGCATGATTTGTTTATAGATTGTCAACCTTTGTGTGAGGGTCGGGAGCGCGCGATGGTTAACTCCTACCAACCTCTCCCCTAGGAGCATGCGTTTAATACTTTGCTTCAATGATTAATAGACTTTTGCAATAATTATGTGAGTTCTTTATGACTAATGTTGAGTCCATGGAATATACGCACTCTCACCCTTCCACCTTTGCTAGCCTCTCTAGTACCGCGCAACTTTCGCCGGTACAACAAACACCTTCCTCAAAACAGCCACCATATACCTTCCTCAAAACAGCCACCATATATCTTTCCTCAAAACAGCCACCATACCTACCTATTATGGCATTTCCATAGCCATTCCGAGATATATTGCCATGCAACTTCCACCGTTTCCTTTTATCATGAAATGCACCATCACTTTCATATTGCATATAGAGTCATATTTTGTTATAGGTATCGAGTTGTAATTTCTTTTGAGTTGTAGGTAAATAAAAGTGTGATGACTATCGTTATTAGAGCATGTACCATGGAAGGAAGGGATGATGGAAGCTATGATTCCCTCACAAGTGGGGATGAGATTCCGGACTTTATGAAAATAAAAGAGGCCAGCGAAGCCCAAATAAAAAAATAAAAATAAAAGAGGCCTTAGATGCCCACCAAAAAAATGAGAGAAAAGAGAGAAGGGACATTTCTACTATCTTTTTCCACACTTGTGCTTCAAAGTAGCACCATGATGTTCATGATAGAGAGTCTCCTATTTTGTCACTTTCATATAACTAGTGGCATTTTTCTTCATGATGCACGTCCACTTAGTTTCTTTTTGACCTTCATACACTTATATCTCTAGTGCATCTGTTGCATGGCAATCCCTACTCACTCACATTGATATCTATTAATGGGCATCTCCATAGCCCGTCAATACGCCTAGTTGATATGAGACTATCTTCTCCCTTTCCTTGACAACCTCCAGCATATTCTATTCCACCTATAGTGCTATATCCATGGCTCACGCTCATGTATTGTGTGAGTTGAAAAGTTTGAGAAATAAAAGTGTAAAAACAATTGCTTGACTTGTCATTGGGGTTGTGCATGATATAAATACTTTGTGTGGGGAAGATGGAGCATAGCCAGACCATATGATATTGTAGGGATAACTTTCTTTTGCCATTATATTTAGAAGAAATATAATTGCTTTGCTAGTATGCTTGAAATGTTATTGTTTTTATATCAATATTAAGCTTTTGTTTTGAGTCTTACAGATCTGAATATTCATGCCACAATAGAGAACATTACATGGATAAATATGTTAGGTAGCACTCCACATCAAAAATTCTGTTTTTATCATTTACCTACTCGAGGACGAGCGGGAATTAAGCTTGGGGATGCTGATACATCTCCAACGAATCTATAATTTTTGATGATGTCATGCTATTATATTATCTGTTTTGGATGTTTTATATGCATTATTATGCTATTTTATATTATTTTTTGGGACTAACCTATTAATCTAGAGCCTAGTGCCAGTTTTTGTTTTTTCCTTGTTTTTGAGCTTTGCAGACACGGAATATTAAACGGAGTCCAAACGGAATAAAACCTTCGAAATGAATTTTTCTGGAAGGAAACAAATTAACCAGGCTTGGAGTGCATGCTAGGGGATCTACCAGGAGATCACAAGCCTAGTAGCGCATGGCCACCCCCCTAGTCGCGCCTAGCAGGCTTGCCGTCTCCTGGCAGGTCTCCTAACCCTATTCTTCGTCCTATAAATACCCAAATATTCCCCCAGCACCAGAACGAGCCACACAAATACTTTTCCGCCGCCAAAAGCCTCCGTTCCCAAGAGATCCAATCTCAGAGCCTTTTCCGGTAATCTTCCGGAGGGGTTTTCGATCACGGAGGGCATCTACATCAACTCCATTGCCCCTCCGATGATGCGTGAATAGTCCACCACAGACCTACGGGTCCATAGCTAGTATCTAGATGGCTTCTTCTCTCTCTTTGATCTTCAATACCATGTTCTTCATGATCTTCATGGGGATCTATCCAATGTAATCCTCTTTTGTGGTGTGTTTGTCAAGATCCGATGAATTGTGAGTTTATGTTTAGATTATCCATGAATCTTATTTGAATCTTCTCGGAATTCTTATATGCATGATTTCATATCTTTGTAAGTCTCTTCGAGTTATTGGTTTGGTTTGGCTAACAAGATTGGTAATTCTTGCAATGGGAAAAGTGCTTGGTTTTGGGTTCAATCTTGCGGTGTCCTCGCCTAGTGACATAGCAGGGGTAGCGAGGCACGTATTGTATTGTTGCCATCAAGGGTAACAATATGGGGTTTTCATCATATTGCTTGAGTTTATCCCTCTACATCATGTCATATTTGTTAATGTGTTACTCTGTTCTTCATGAACTTAATACTCTAGATGCAGGCAGGAGTCAGTCCGTGTGTGGAGTAATAGTAGTAGATGCAGAATTGTTTTGGTCTACTTGACACGGACGTGATACCTTTATGCATGATCATTGCCTTGGATAACTACATGATTATTCGCTTTTCTATCAATTGCTTGACAGTAATTTGTTAACCCACCATTATATTTTCCTTCAAGAGAGAAGCCTCTAGTGAAATCTATGGCCCTCGGGTCTACTTTCCATAATATATTTTCAGATCTATAAACCAAAAATACCTTGGTGCAATTTATTTACCTTTTACTTTTCGTTCTCGTTCACATCTATCTCTATTGGATCTAATCCTTGCAAATAATAGTGAAGGGATTGACAACCCCTTTATAGCGTTGGGTGCAAGAGTTTGATTGTTTATGTAGGTGCATCCATTGGTGACTTGCTTGTTCCTCCTACTGGATTGATACCTTGGTACTCAAAAACTGAGGGAAATACTTATCAACTTCGCTGCATCACCCTTTCCTCTTCAAGGGAAAACCAACGCAAGCTCAAGAGGTAACAAAGACCAAATAATATATTCAGACCCCATTGTTTTATCCTTGGTAGCAACAATATAAATACGTGCCTCGCTACTACTCCTGTCATAGAGCGACGACACCGCAAGGTTGAACCTACTACTATGCACCACTCCCTTTGATGATCTACTCATCTACTTGGCCAAAGCAAACTTATAGATCGGAAAGCATCCATAGCTATATGAAATCACACATGATAAATCTCAGATTGGATCAATTACTTTCAGTGAATAATCTTAACATAAACTAACAATTCATCGGATCCCAGTAAACACACCACAAAGATTACATCGAATAGGTCCCGAAGAAATCATTGTATTGAAGATCAATCGATAGATAGATAGAGAGAGGTCCATCTAGATACAGCTATGGACCTTAGGTCCTGTAAGAACTACTGACACGTCATGGGAGAGATAACAAGGTTGATGAAGATGCCCTCTATGATGGATTGCTCCTCCAACAGAGTATCGGAAAAGGCCTCCGGATGGGATCATGAAGGAACAAAGACTTGCGGTGGCATAAAAATTGTTTCAGATGCTCCTGTAGGGTCTTTGTAATATATGTGAATTTATAGGATCGAGAGGCGGTGCAAAGGACCCATAGGGGCGCCACAAGGGTGGGGGCGCGCCCTCTGTCCTTGTCGCCCCCTCGTGCAGCATCTGGTTTCCCTCCGAAGCTTCGAGGTCTTCTTTTGGTCCAGAAAAGATCATCTAAAAAATTGTCTCATTTGGACTCCATTTGGGACAGTTTTTCCAAAACGAAAAACACGCAAGAAACAACAACTCACACTGGGCACTGCTTTAATAGGTTGGTTTCAAAATGATATAAAATGGCATATAAAGCATACAAGATTGATAAAATAATAGCATGCAACAATCAAAAAATATAGATACGTTGGAGACGTATCAGTAAGAAAAGGTTCACTCATATATCATTTGTGTACTCATAGGGATCAATAAGGATGTCCAAGTGTGAGTGTGAAAACCGGGAGACCTTGGGTGGGGGGCCTGAGCTGTGAGTTCGGGTCGATGCATAACAAGAGTCAGGAGACACGAAGCTTTTTACCCTGGTTCGGGCCCTCTTTAAGGAGGTAAAACCCTATGTCCTGCTCTTGTTTATATTATGGGTGTATCAAAGTACATAGTTGATCTACCTCGAGATCGTAAGTTATGGTCTAAACCCTCCGGCTTATATAGGCACCAGGGGTATCTAGGGTTACATATGGTCGGTTGTCGTCTGGGGATTATATGCTGAAGATAGAGGCCATACATGGAATACACATCGGGTCTTCAGTGAAGTCCGATATGTTTACGCCACGGGTTGAGGGCCTCCGGATTCCTTCCTTCTTGTCGGGTCGTCAGTCCGGCTCACACACTAGGCTAGCTCGGCCTAGACCCCCTAGTCTAGGACACAGTCAGTAGCCCCCGAAGTAGTCTTCGATGCTCGAGAATGATGTTATGTCCATTATGCATCATGAGTTCTTATTGATATTTATGCTATTCTTGTCCATTATTCCTCATTATGATATAATTCTTATGCTTCTTCTCTCTGAATGTGCAAGGTACATCACAAAGAGGGAAATCACTAGAAACTGGAATTTTGGACCTGAAAACTGAGAAAATGGCAGAAAATTCACTGGACTCCAAATGACCTGAAATTTCACGAAGAATTTTTATGGGATATATAAGAATTATTGGTCCAAAAATATACCGGAGGGGGGGGGGGTCACCCGTTGGGCACGAGCCAACAAGGCGTGACCACCCCCCGGTCGCGCCCTGTTGCCTCGTGGGGGCCCAGCAGGTCTCCCGACACGCTCTTCTCCTATATGGTGTGGTTTGACCTATACAAATCATAATCATACCTTCGGAATGAAGCAACGCTGTCTCTAGGCGGAAACCTGGGCAGAGGCCCTTTTGCTCTCTAGCAAAGAGATTCTGCCGGGGGAATTCCTCTTCGGGAGGGAGAGATCGAAGCCATCATCATCATCAACGCTTCCTCCTTCATGGGATGACCAATATTCACCAACATATTCGCCAGCACCATCTCATCTCCAACCCTACTTTATCTCTTGTATTCAATCTTTGTCTCGAAACCTCAGATTGGTACCTGTGGGTTACTAGTGATTACATCTCATAGTTGATGCCCATTGGATTACTTGGTGTAAGATATTATGTTCAGATCCTTAATCACCATTATTATACCTTTGATCTTGAACATGTTGATGAGGTGTGAGTAGTTAATATTGTTCCCGAGGACTTGGGAGAAGTCTTGTTATAAGTAATCGTGTGAAGTTGGCATTCGTTTGATATTTTGATTATGTGTATGTTGTTGCTTCTCTTAGTGATGTCGTGTGAATGTCAACTACACGACACTTCACCATGTTATGGTCCTAAGGCAAGGCATTGTGGAGTAACAAGTAGATGATGGGTTCCGAGAGTGACAGAAGCTTAAACCCCAGTTCATGCGTTGCTTCATAAGGGGCTGATTTGGATCCACATGTTTCATGCTATGGTTAGATTTATCTTAATTCTTCTTTCATAGTTGCGGATCCTTGCGAGAGGGGGTAATCATAAGTGGGTTGCTGATACGTCTCCAATGTATCTACTTTTCCAAACACTTTTGCTCTTGTTTTGGACTCTAATTTGCATGATTTGAATGGAACTAACTCGGACTGACACTGTTTCAGCAGAATTACCTTGGCGTTATTTTTGTGCAAAAATAAAAGTTCTCGGAATTGTACAAAACATTTTGTGATTTTTTGGGGAATTATAAGGAAAAGGAATTATGATGCAAATATTCACGAGAGGGGGTGCCCCTATGGACAATGAGGCAACAGGGCCCGACCACCCCCTCGTTGTGTCATGTTGTGTTATGGGGCCCACGAGGCTCCCCCAACCCTATCTCCAGTCCTATAAATTCACATGTTCAAAGAAAAATTAGAGAGAAGTTTTCATCACGATCTACGAGACGGAGCTGCCGTCACCTCCTGTTCTTCCTCGAGAG
Organism: Hordeum marinum; assembly: GCA_022496015.1. Classification (NCBI taxonomy): domain Eukaryota; kingdom Viridiplantae; phylum Streptophyta; class Magnoliopsida; order Poales; family Poaceae; genus Hordeum; species Hordeum marinum. The sequence continues at coordinate 64,565,189 of CM039675.1, forward strand.
GGCTGATCTGGAGTCTGTTTGCGGCTCCGAAGAGGGGAATTCGTCACCATCATTCCTCTATAGGCTTGCTGGTCGGTGATGGGTGTGGATGGAATTGATCATGTAATCGAGTTAATTTCATATGACTTGATCCCTAGTATCCATTATGTTCTGAGATTGATGTTGCTATGCTTAATGCTTGTCAGTAGGTCCCGAGTGCCATGATTTCAGATCTGAACCTATTATGTTTTCATGAATATAAGAGTGATTTGGATCCTATCTTGCAACCGGTATGCACCTATTACATGTCTTGATCCTCATACCTCAAGGTGACAATAATTGGGATTCTTTCCGGTGATTGTCGTAGTTTGAGGAATTCATGTATTCACCATGTGTTAATGCTTTCTTTCGGTTCTCTATTAAAATGATGTATTAATATCCCTTAGTTCCAATAGGACCCCGCTGCCCGGGGGTGTAGGACAAAAGATGTCATGCAAGTTCTTATCGCAAACACGTATGACTATATATGAAATATAGGCCTACATTACATTGATGATTTGGAGCTATTTCTGCGTCGCTCTAGTGTGTAACTGTTACATGATTGATGTCATCCATATCTTTCCATTGCTGCACCATGGCCTATGCTTTACATATACCGAATCTTGATAGTTTGTGTGAAGCTACCTTGAACAAAGTTGGTGATGTCTCCCCGACAATGGCGCCAAAAATTCTTTCTGCTACTTCCGAGTTGCGTTGGGTTTTCCCCCAAAGAGGAAGGGTGAAGCAATATAGTAGCGATAAGTATTTTCCTAAGTGAGGATCAAGGTTATCGAACCAGTAGGAGAATCATGCCAGCTTGTCTTTAATAACACCTGCACACACAAAACCAAACACTTGCACCCAACACGGGCAAGAGGATTGTTAAGCCCCTTTACCTTGTTACTTGCAAGGATTACTTCTGATAGTGGTAGCTAAATAAATATAAATGTAAAATAAAATAAAAGATAATAAATTGTAAAAAGGTATTGTTTGGTTTTCAGCAAATATAATTAAGTAGACCCGGGGTCCATAATGTTCACTAGAGGCTTCTCTCTCGAAAGTAGCATACGATGGGTAGACAAATATTGTTGGGCTATTGATAGAAAAGTGCATCAAACTGATAGATCAATCAATCTAGTTGTCCAAACCAAACCGATATATCAGGGAGACTTGCAAAGATATAACAATCATGCATAATAGAATTCAGAGAAGACTCAATTACTTTTCATGAATAATCTGATCATAAACCCACAGTTCATCGGATCCCAACAAATACACAACAAAAGAAAATTACATCGGATAGATCAACGCGAGAATCGTGACGAACTTTGTATTGAAGATCAAAGAGAGAGAAGAAGCCATCTAGCTACTAGCTATGGACTCGTATGTCTGTGGTGATCTACTCACAAACCATCATGGAGGCAGCAAGGTTGATGTAGACGACCTCCGTGATGGATCCCCCCTTCGATAGAGTACCGGAAAAGGCATCTAGATGGGATCACAGAAGAACAGATACTTGCCATGGCGTAAAATTGTTTCGGGTGACTCTCTAATGTTTTTGGGGTAATTGGGAATATATGAAAGTGGAATTAGGTCAGGAGGTTCCACAAGGGGCCCATGAGCCATGGGGCAGCGGATCTTTTGGCCTCCTCCCGAAGCTTCCCGGGTCTCTTATGGTTCAAAAATAACTCCCGTAAATTTTTATCCAATTTGGACTTCGTTTGGTACTTATTTTCTGAAAAGACCAAAAACAAGCAAATAATAGGCAAAAACAGAAACTGGCAGTGGACACTGAGTTAATAGGTTGGTCCCAAAAATGATATAAAATAGTATATAATTGCATATAAAGTATTCAAGATTGATAATATAATATATAATATAATATCATTAAACAATAAAAATTATAGATACATCGCAGAGATATCAGCACCCCACGTGTCAGTCGGCGTGCATAGGCGACACACACGACCAGCCCGACGCCGGGCGTACACGTTGCGGGAGGATCTGATGGATTCGGCTGGTCCGCCGCGTGTGGAGTAACATGGGAGAGGATCCTCCCGGGCGCGACCGAAGCTACACAATGACAGTGGCCCTAGGTGTGCCATTGGTCCACCCATCGTGGACCTTCCAGCTGCCCAGGTCCGAGCCGTCCATCAGATGACTCGAAGATGTCCCGAGAGGCTCCCACGACATGCCAGCTGGAATAGACGACTGGGAGGCACTCTTCGCCCTCGACAAGTCCAGGAAGGCGGGTACTCCAGCATACTTTATAGGAGTACTAAGACACACTTACACTCCAATCCATTTGTATACTTAGGCACACCTTCGTGGCTAAACCAACAACAAGAGTAGACTATCTAGTATTGATGATGTAACATATGTTTGGCACCTGCTACCATTGTCTTGTGTAACTAAGAGAGTGATGCCAACTTCTTTTAATTATCCCCTTACTATTAAGACTCCATGTGCCACGTCAGTAAAAGAAGGAACTAATGGATGCAAAGCAGATTTCATCCCTGGCTCATCAAAAATAGTGCTTCGCAAAGTTTGTTTTGAAAGTCCGGGGAAAACACACCAAACCACACTGTCCAGCCAAACCACAACATTGAAAGAGCAGGCTCACATTCCAAAACATGCCAGGCATGCACGAGCATCCAGTTCGGCATGCGCGTCGGACGCATCCTATCAGGCTATTTCGCTCCTGCCAGGTCTTATTAGATTGTGGCACGACCTCTTTCCATCGTGTTGCCTTGACCTGATGTCGTGCTTTCGGATTTTTGCTCGGTATCTATGATATACCCGCATAGTGTTGGAAATATGCCCTAGATGCAATAAATAAAGGGTTTATTATTATATTTCCTTGTTCATGATAATCATTTATTGTCCATGCTATATTTGTGTTGATTGGGAACTAAATACATGTGTGGGCATATAGATAAACACTGTGTCCCTAGTATACCTCTAGCAGGCTAGCTCGTTGATTAAAGATGGCTAAGGTCTCCTGGCCATGGACATGAGATGTCATTTGATATCGGGATCACATCATTAGAAGAATGATGTGATGGACAAGACCCAAACTATGAACGTAGCATATGATCGTGTCAGTTTATTGTTGTTGTTTTCTGCATGTCAAGTATATGTTCCTATAACCATGAGATCATGCAACTCACTGCCACCGAAGGAGTGCCTTGTGTGTATCAAACATCGCAACGTAACTGGGTGACTATAAAGGTACTCTACAGGTATCTTCGAGGGTGTCTGTTGAGTTGGCATGGATCAATACTGAGATTTGTTACTCCGTGTGACGGAGAGGTATCTCAGGGCCCACTCGGTAATACGACATCACAACAAGCCTTGCAAGCAATGTGACTAAGTGTTAGTCGCGGGATCTTGTATTACGAAACGAGTAAAGAGACTTGTCGGTAACGAGATTGAACTAGGTATAGAGATACCGACGATCGAATCTCGGGCAAGTAACATACCGAAGGACAAAGGGAACAACATACGGGATTGACTGAATCCTTGACATAGAGGTTCGACCGATAAAGATCTTCGTAGAACATGTAGGAACCAATATGGGCATCCAGGTCCCGCTATTGGTTATTGGCCGTAGAGGTGTCTCGGTCATGTCTACATAGTTCTCGAACCCGTAGGGTCTGCACACTTAAGGTTCGGTGATGTTTTGGTATAGATGAGTTATGTGTGTTGGTGACCGAAGGTTGTTCGGAGTCCCGGATGAGATCCAGGACGTGACGAGGAGCTCCGGATTGGTCCGGAGGTAAAGATTCATATATAGGAAGTTTTGTGTTGGTCACCGGGAAAAGTTCGGGCGTCACTGGTAACGTACCGGGGGTGTCGGGAGGGTCCAGGAGGTCCACCGAAAGGGGCCACCAGCCCCGAAGGGCCACATGGGCTATGAGAGAAGGCGCACCAGCCTCTGGTGGGATGACCGCCCCTCCCACAAGGGCCCATGCGGCCGAAGGGTGGAGGGGGGAAACCCTAAGGGGGCCGGCCACCCTGCCTTGGGGGCCAAGCCACCCCTTGGCCGCCGCCCCCTCCTCTTGGCCGCCGACCCTAGGGGTGGGAACCCTAGGGCGCAGCCCCTTCGCCCCTCCCCCCTATATATATGAGAGAGGGAGGAGGGCAGCCGGACCACAAGCCATGGCGCAGCCCTTCCTCCCTCTCCGATAGTCTCTCCTCTAGTAGATTGGTTCAGCACCGCTTAGCGAAGCTCTGCCAGATCAGCTGCACCACCGCCGCCGCCACGCCGTCGTGCTGCCGGCGAACCAATCTACCTCTCCGCTTTCTCTTGCTAGATCAAGAAGGTTGAGATCTTCATCGAGCTACACGTGTGCTGAACACGGAGGTGCCGTCCGTTTGGCACTTGATCGGGAGTTCGTGGGACGGCTTGCGATTTGGATCACGAAGACGTACCACTACATCAAACGCGTTCTTTAACGCTTCCGCTTAGCGATCTACAAGGATACGTAGATCCAATCTCTCCTTTCATAGATGCTCATCTCCTAGATTGATCTTGGTGAAGCGTAGGAATTTTTTTGTTTCCCATGCAACGTTCCCCAACAGATAGTTCGGAGTCACCTCGGTAGTTCCCAGTAAGAGTCCCAGGTTTTGATGGTTCAAGTCATGTACCGTGGGGGGTGGCCTACCTTTCTATGGTCCCGAATGTTGGGTTGCCCTGGCAACGATCATCGTTATTTGTATACAAGGCACAAACAAATGCAATACAAACATAATCACTTACACGAGAAACATCCTTCACATAGTCCCTCTAATTTTTTTGTTGTTAGTTGCTTCGCTTCTTGGCTGTAGTTGGTTGCCAATGGTGCAATGGTTCATCTAGTCCGGAGTTGAGAGAAAAGAGATCTAGAGAATAAGGACCCCTGGACATCCATCTAGTCTTTTTTGCTCCATCCGCATGTCATTCAACGCAATCATCAGCACATAGAGAAGAATTTCAAGTTGTAAGATTAGGGTTTGTAACTCTATTCATACTCATCTCAAGATTGGAACTTGTTTGAATCATTCATCTTATTGCAAATTTGTGATATTATTGAGATGATTTACCTTTTTTTGATCTCTAAGTTGTTTGGTTATCTTTCTCTCATGTGTGAGTAATTCCTCGTAGGCATGAAAGATGTAGGGGGTTGGTGGGGTTCATCTGGCCGAGAGACAACGTGATGAATATCTCTTGGTCTAGGACACATCACATATCATGATTGAGAGTTTGTATTTTCTCAGCTAGGCTCTGCCGGAGCTCAAGTGCAAGGGAGCCAAAATCCAAACTGGCCTACTTTTTTTTTTCAGCGGTACCAAATTGGCATACATTTGGTTCAGAGGACCGGCCCATCGGGCCTCAAATTGGATTCTTTGATCGTTGAACCCTAAATAAACCCTGGCCGGAGTCTTCCCTGTTTTCCATCCCAAAATGCGGCACTTCTCCTCCCTCCCGCGAGTGCTCCGCCGGAGCGCCGCCCCAAAACCCCACAGGCGGAGCCCCGCCCCGAAACCTCCCCCTTCCTCGCCGTCCCTCGAGCCCGTTACCGATGCTCAGGCGCCCGTCGGCCCCGCGCCGATGCCGACGAGGCCATGGGAGGAGGCCCTGGACGCAGCACAACAGGCGTTCTGCCTGCCTCTCGCCGGCCGCGTCCTCGCCGCCGCTGGCACCGGAAACGCCGCCGTATCCCCTGTAGGAGTCCACGCCGCGCTCTCCCTCGCGGCCTCCGGCGCGCGTGGTGCGACGCGGAGGCAGCTGCTCGGCACGCTGGGCTGCGGCGGCGGCGGCAAGGGCGCGGCGGCTGACGCGGCCAATGTAGCGTCACGTGTGGTCAAGCGCGTGCTCAAGGACCGGGCGAAGTCTGGTGGACCACGGCTCGCGTTCGCCTGTGGCGCGTGGGCCGACGCATCAACGACGCTGTCGCCCGAGTTCGTCGAGACTGCAGGTGGCCTATACTGCTCAGCGGCCAAGACGGTCGATTTCAAGAGCACGGTACGTGTCATGGATCCTTTCTCGCATGAATTGCATGATGATTGTAGTTACGGAAGGCATGTTCGGAGGCCCTCCGCTCCGCAACCCCACTCCCGGAGTTGGTGGAGCAGTAGTTAAAAACTGCAGAGCGGGGAAAAGGGTGCTCAGCAGCTCCTCCGATTTCACGGAGCTGGAGGATCACCGAATAGCTCTGGAGTATGATCTTCAGCTGTTCGAACTTCGAAGTATGCTTGTGCCATTAGTTAGCGGCACTGTGGCAGTGAAAGTGCAGAACATCTCAATTTCTCGTTGTTGATTGTTTGAACGTCCTTGTTTGATGGGAAACAGATTTTTGTATTGCCTGAGCATTTCTCTCGTTCCAAATAGTCCAAGAAATGAGCATGGTGAGGGAGGCCATAGCTTGCCTATTGAGATTTTGCATGCCGGTACTCTTATCCCACCAATCCTTGGCGGAACCCTCCTCTAAATGACAAGTGAGGTGTCCATGTGTGCAAGACCCAACTTCTCGATGACCCATCTCCAAAGCCTAAGAATGTAGCGGCACCTGAAGAAAAGGCGAGCGCCCGTTTCTTGCTCTCTTTTGCAAAGTTGGCAAAGGCCGCAATTTGGCCAACCACTCTTCTCCAACCTACCACGGTCAAAATACGATCTTGTAAAGCCAACCATGTGAAGAATTTCATTTTTGAGGGTGCCCAAATCTTCCTAACCATGAAATCCATGGGGGAAAGTGTCAACACAAGGAATTGAGCCTTGTAACCAGCGGTCGCCGAATAAATCCCATCATTCGAGTGCTTCCAAACAATGTCATCTTCAATTTGTTCGTCAAGGTGGAAGTCATGCATGAGCATCCAAAGAGTGAAGAATTCCCGGACATGGTCACCGGAGATGATAGTGTTGTGATTGATATCTAGAATCCAAGCATTCCCATTGAGGGCCTCCCGCACTTTCCAATTTTTTCTCCTCGAGGCTTCATATACTAACAGGGCGATGTCCTTGGGTTTGCGCCCGAGTAACCAAGGTGAGTCCCAAAAAGGCGTTTTGGCGCCAATCCCAACTGTGATTGTGGTGGAGGCATAGAAGAAATCGAGGTCTTCCTTGTTGCATGGGTTACCAAGCCCTAGTGCCCCACCCATATCTTGTTTGGCTCCTTCCACTCGTACCACGACCATCTTGGCCTCAACGCACTGGCAAACTTTTCAGTGGGGAGCACCCCAAGGCTGCCATATTCATGTGGACGACACACCATCTCCCAATTGACCTGGCACTTGGCTTCGGTCGTCTTATCCGAGCCTGAACAAAGGAAAGAGCTTGGTGGGACGATGAGGGGCGTGATGGAGTACACCGCTTGGGAGGAGATGAATGATTTGACGAGTGTCATGCACCTGATGGTGGTAATGTATTGTCCCTCCCAAGTGACCAATTTACTGGCCACTTTGTCTTCAAGATATTGGAAGTCCACCTTAAGTTGCCAAACCGAGAGTGGGAGGCCCAAATATTTCATTGGGAATGAAGCTCTAACTGCTAACATGCCTTGAAAGATATGGCCAAATCAAGATGATTGCAACGAATGGATACCACTGAGCTTCTATGGAAGTTGGTACGTAGGCCCGTCACGACACCGAATTCCCTTAGGATAGCTGATAAGTTTTCTATATCCCTTTTAATTGGAGCCGTAAAGAGGGTCGTGTCATCTGCATATAGAGAGGTTCTCACCATGGCACCACGCCTGTGGATGTTGTGTAGGAGGCCTTTACAAGTTGCCAAGTTGAGGATTTGGTGTAGAGGATCAATCGCAAGCACAAAGAGGAGTGGTGAAAGAGGGTTCCCTTGCCGAAGGCCTCGACCATGTTTGATGAGTGGGCTGGGCAGCCTGTTGAGAAGAATGCATGAAGATGATGTGGAAAGTAACGCGACACCCAAGCCCGAAACTTGTTTGGGGATCCTTTATGTTGTATAGAAGATCAAGGATGTACTCCCACTTGACCGAATCAAAGGCCTTTTTTGATGTCGAGCTTGAATAGTAGGGCGGGGGTCTTGCATTTGTATAGCCGGCGAGCGAAATTCCGAACATACATGAAGTTGTCATGAATACTTCTCCTTTTTATGAATGCACTCTTGGCGTTGTAAACAAGGGCATCCATGTGAGGGGCCAACCGCAACGAGAGGACCTTGGCAATGATTTTGGCGACGATATGAATGAGGCTAATGGGCATGTAGTCGAAGATGCCCTCTACACCTTTTTTTTGCACAAGAACATAACATTAGCGGAGTTGAGCCGTTGAAGAATGGATGTGTGGAGGGAATCAATACTTTGGGTGGCCCTCATGATGTCGTGTTTGATGAATCCCCAACACATCTTGAAGAAATGCCCGTGAAGCCATCCGAACCGGGAGCCTTGTCGATAGGCATATCCTTAATAGCCTCCCAAACCACTTTCTTGGTGATGGCCGCATCAAGGTCATGCAAGTCACAGTGCTCAATGGCAAGTTCATCCCAGTTAAAAAAATTGTTGCTCGAGCCCCCCTCTTCGCATGACCTCGGAGAAGTGGTCATGAATGATCTTCTCTTTTTCCTCATGTTTGGTTACCCAACCATGCACATGCTTGATCCTCTGGATGTGATTTTTCATCCTTCGAGCATTGATGCGGCGGTGGAAGAATTTTGTGTTTGCATCACCATCTTTTAAATTTGCAATTTTAGCACATTGGCTCTTTCTAGCCCTCTCAAGCACCGCCAAGCTAATCACTCCCCGTTTGAGACGGGATTGTAGGTCAAGTTCTTGAAAGGAAAGGGGCCGCACTTCTTGTGCATTGTCGAGTCTAAGAATGAGAAGCAAAGCCGCATGGAGATGGACCTTAGCCTTGGAGAACAACTTCTTGATCCACTCAGTGAGATGAAGACTTGAAATGACTACGTGTGGTCCACACGCTAACTCTACGCCTTTTGCGCTATGTCAACAAACCCTAGCAAAGTTACCCAGAAATTCTTGAATTTGAAGGACCACGGTCTCCTAGGCCCCTTGTCATCGGCAAGTAGGAGAGGACAATGGTCGGAGAGAGATGACGACAAATCATGCAACACATCTGTATCAAAGGTTGTATCACATTTGACATTGCAAAAGGAGTCGAGTTTGCATAAAGTTGAGTTGGCCCTCTCATTGCTCCAAGTGAAGTGCTGTTTTGTAGTGGATTTCTTTGAGCGCGCAAGACTACAAAGCAGCATGGAACCGGTTAATTCTACTCTGGTTGACGTTTCTTTTATTCTTGTCCATGGCCTGGTAAATCTGGTTGAAGTCCCCGAACGCAAGCCAAGCCACTCCCGACAAAGGCTTGTGGCTAATCATTTCGGGAAAGAAAGCATCTTTGCAAACATACTCAATAGGGCCGTAAACGGAAGTAGTCTTGAAGCACACATTGGTCTCGCGGATCCGCACCATGGCTGAGAGGCAGTAGGCCGAGGCGACAATGCTGGTCACATCTAGCAAGTTTCCATCCCAAAGCATAAAAATGCCCCCTAGTTCCATTAGCCAGTCGCTGTGTGAAGTTGCAGAGACGATTGCCACTGATGGAAGATGCGATATATTGATCGTTGTAGTTTAGCTTCGTATCCTGGAGGCAAACCAAGTGGCAAGTGAGCTGTTGATTGTTGCCCTGACCATGGCTCTCCGGTCTAGACAATTTAATCCGCGAACATTCCAGCTCAATGTGTTGATGGGTTGTTCTATCATGGGTGCATAAAACATGCCCTTGGACCTGGCCGTAGGCCACACACATAGACAACGGTTTTGTAACGTGATGCAACTTCTCTTGATACAAGGCCAATGGCCACTGATACAACATCGCTCAAGGCCAACAAGAGTACACATGCTCACACTGACAGTAGCTAGGACAAACCCCATGTAGGATGGAAGAAATTGTGCTAACATGATAACTAAAATAGCCCTACAGGAGCACAATATACTCGGTCGATCGCCAGTTGCGATCTCTCCATTTTGGTCCACCATAAGGTCCATGGCACCCTCTCCACCATGATCGATGAGCACTTTTTCTATTGCGTTAACAACACTGGCATTCAGTCTGTAGAAATCCCTCATGGCAATGATTACTTTAGGGGGCAATCGATCCTTGAATTTCTTCATGAACTCTTCTAGAGTGGCCGTAGTGACATCTTCACCATCTATGGTGATGCCCAGACTGCGACAGACGAGGCGCTCGGCCACCATGGCAGCCGGAGCAGCCGCTGCACGCCCACCAGTCTTGGAAATCCTGACCCCAGCTGGCATCTTCCTATGAGCCACCGACGCCCTGGATGGGGGGGAGGCGGACTGCCGTGGCAAAGACAAAAGCGATCGTGGCATGAGCGTGGGCTGGCAAGCATAGAAGAGTGTCTCTAGTGGTGCTGGCAAGGCCCCAGCTGCAGCCACGAGAGGAGGCATTGCCTCGAGACAGGGCACCACTAGCCCCACAAGATCATGAGGCAGGTCGTCAGCACAAGCTCGTGATCAAGCATTGGAAGTGGTTGGCGTGCGCTGCAGGGACACAATAGCAGGTTGTGGTGGTAGGAGATCGTTTCGAAGCCCGGTGGCCGCTACGGGGAAACTGGCAGGAGACAACGCATCATTGTCGCCGACGAGCAGAAACCGATGAGCGTCGGGCTTAGCGTGTTGCAGTTTGCCATCGTAGCACGGGCACTGTCGCGCTTGGACCATGGGGGTGCCTGTAGCATGAAGTGGGAGATAACAGAGGTGATGCCTGTGGAGTGAGAGCGCCCTTGGAGCGCTGCATACCAGTGACAGGGGAGAGTTGGAGGAGCAGGCAGGGGAGAGCTGCCGGGCTGGGCTCCGCCACGTGCATCATTAGCAGCTGGCGCCAGAGCGGAGAAGGGCTTGAGCTCCATGGTGCGAGCCGCTGTCCCGCTTGCCGAGCTAGAGCCCGTCATGAAAGGGGCCGTAGGAGTGCTCACCGACTGGCTGCTGGAGGCACGTCGAGGTCCATCTCGGCTGCCATGACGCTCATCACGACCACCCTTGTCGTTGTCGTAGTGATCCTCACGCGGAGCGCATGAGAGGCTTTTGCTCCTGGATTGGTCCTGTCCTTCGCTGCCGCGGTCACCCTTGTCGTTTCGGTCCATGTGGTCGTATGACGCACATGACGAGGTGGATCCTCTCCCACCGGTCCCTTGCCTTGGTCTCGCCATCGACGATGCCGAAACGCAAGTTGAACGGCTTGGACACCACGTTGCTGGATAGGAAGATGAACCAATACACGGTGCTCCAAGCCACACCAGCCATACACCTAGTGCTCCATCGTTGCGTGCAAGGAGGGTGATCCACTTCGCCCTCGGGACTTTGCGAAGACATGGCATCCATGCCCACAGGGCTAGGACCTTTGTCTCTGTTTTGAGCTTGGACGCGGGCTCGATGTAGTCGATCGAGCAGTCGGAGCCGATGGCATTTGCGATGGCAAGCTCGTCCCACACGTACAGGGGGGAGGCCCTTAAGGCAGAGCCTAATGTGGTGCCGGAGGTTGACCTTCTTCGCGTGCACCTCCAAGCGCCATGCCCGGAGTTGTAGCTTGTTGCCGAACGTTTACCGATGGCGGTGTTGTGTTGATGGATGAAGCACACGAGGAACTGCTTGGGGTAGTGGAGGACAATGACGACGTTTGCCTCCAGCACCCCATTCTTGTCGGCGATGGCCGCAACCACCTCATCGGTGGAGGCGTGCTGGCCCCTTTCGAACCAAGCTACCACGATGTTGGACTCCAGCAGCGCCACCTCCATTTGCATCACCGGGGTGTTGTGGATGACGGAGAAGACTTCGGAGCGCATGATGTGGTCGCCAGACCAAGCCTGGGCTGATACAGGGGTAGCCATGGCAGCGTCGAGGTTGGAGGCAACGCCGTTGCAAACGGTGTACGGGCCGGTGATGGAGGTGGTGGTGCCCTGCGGTGACTGGGACCGTCGGGGTGGAGGTACGAGCGCGGCGTGTGGGTGCAGCCGTGCGCCCAATGGCCGGAGCGGAAACAACACCGACATGTGACGGGATTGCAACAGTCAACCGCACGATTGCGAGGTAGAAGGCAGTGGTAGCACAACCCTTTTAACCACGCAGGGGGATGGGAGCACGCAGTGAATGCAGCAGCTGGCGCTGGCGGGCGTGGCCGACAAGACCTGACCTCCACCATGGCACCGTCACCTCAGCCTCGAGCCCCGCGGCTGCCGCCCCATGCGGGATTGAATGCTCGGCAGTTTACTGTCTTTTACTTACCTGTTTAACTACTTTGCTGCTATAGGATCTCGTTGAAATTTCTTTGCTCTAGTAAAAATGTTGATTGAGCAAAGAGACTTATCATGCCAGTATTCCATCCTGAAAGTAATACTACACAGTTGGGTCATTACTGTAAGATCCTTTTAAAGAGTTTAACTCGATTTATTTAGAATTTGAACAGTAAGATAAAAAAATTGGACAAAATATTGCTATGATACTAATCTTGTGTTGTTAGCTGTACTTGTGATTCTTACTTTAGATACTTATGGAAACTATTTTCTTGATATTTGAAGCCAGAAGATGCTGCTGAGCAAATTAACTCATGGGTCAACAAGTCCACCAGACAAACCATTACCTCACTCCTTCCAGATGGATTAGTTGACCAGAATACAGGGCTTGTACTTGGGAGTGCCCTGTATTTTAAAGGCAGATGGCTGGATAAGACTGATATAGGGAAGACTGCTGAACAAAAATTCTACTGTCTGGATGGAACTCATGTCCTGGTGCCTTTTGTAGAGTATGACAGAACTCGTCTTTTTGCTGCGCATAACGGATTCAAAGTTATTAAGCTTCCTTACAAGCAAGGAAATAATGAACGGAAGTTTTCCATGTACATTTTCCTCCCAGATGCTCATGATGGCCTGTTTGAGTTAACCAAGAAGATTTTCTCTGAACCGGCATTCTTGGAACAACATTTGCCGACAGAGAAGCGCCATGTGGGTATTGGGGTGCCCAAGTTCACGATATCTTTTCAGATCGACATGAAGGATTTTCTGAAAGATATGACCCTGGAATTGCCATTCCGACGCGATGCAGATTTCAAAGATATGGTAAAGGAAGGTGACTCGAAGGAGCCTTTATTTCTGTCTGATGTACTTCATAAAGTAATTTTGGAAGTAAATGATGATGAAATTGAAGAAACTTCTGTGAAAAGAAGCATAGGCAAGCCTTTACCAACAGAGCACTTCACAGCCGACCACCCTTTCTTCTTTCTCATTCGGGAGGAAGTGTCTGCTACAGTTATCTTCATGGGGCATGTGCTTGATCCTTCATCATAGTCCTAACATCAGGTTATCACCAAATTACATTTATTTGTAGCATTATTCTAACTTTGGTGGTCTGGCTGATCTTGAGTTTAGTACGCAAATAGTTTGTGCACTGTGTGTGCTCCATTTTTAGTGGCATGCTGACAATTACTTGTTATGTTCAATTTTAAGTAGTTATCTCCACTGCTGTGGTAAATCATGAGAAACTATATGTTTCAGTCTGTTGTGTAGAAATCTCTATCCATGTGTAAATTTTTATGAATTTGGTGGTATTGAGTCTATCCCTTTATGAGAATGGAATGATAGTCCAGTGGTGGTTCTGGTTTGTGCAGTGGAGTTGCCATGTGTCCAGGGTTAAAATCCTGTGCATCGGATTTTACCTTGTTAGTCAGTTCACTGATCGAATAAGCCTGACTCTTATTAATTTTTTTGTTATCGAGTTGATAATTTGTGAGTACTTTTGAAGTTCGAACTACCAGCCTTTACACTTTACTTCCATGTCAATCTTTCCTTACATATATTTTTCATGGATCCGTTATTTTGTTCCCATGTCATTTTCATATAGCAAAGTGCTGTTTATGTGCCTTTTCCTGCCAGGAACAAGGCATTCCCTCTGATCCATATTAATTGTCGGTGATTTAGTACAGCTTTTATACTGAATCAGTGACAATTAATATGGATCGGAGGGAGTACTAGCAATGTTACTTACATAGAGCCTTTCATTCACATCATCACATGAATCTGTAGACGTTTTAGGAAAAATACCTCGGTATAAATATCTTCCTTTGATGACATTTCTTTTGTGCAATCACCAGGCTTGTCCGATCTTTGGTGGTGAATGAAGCACATGCGTGTGACTCTCGCCTGCAGTACTATTCTCTCACATTGATGAAAACAGAAGAATTCCCTTGTCAAGGTTCAGTGGAAAGGAAATAAAGATACCATCATCTGACTGTTTAGGTTTTATGTGCACCACTTGCTGTCCCTGACAATTGTTTTTGTTCTGAGAAACACAAGCAGCCCCGCAGATCGAATATGGCACTAATCAAACCAATAAAAACGTTCAAATTTGTGGGAGGCACCCTTGCGACGATGAGTTGAGCGATTCCCAGGGAGGAAGAAGGTTTCTTCTTCAGCTCTCCCACGCTTGACTCTCAAGGCAACGGTTGCTTCCCCAGCTTCGCCGATGGCTACGCTCTACTGACGGTGTCGGTGGCTTCCTCAGGTCCTTTCTCCCTCAATGGCCACGCCGCACGGGCGCTTCCTCAGGTCCTTTCTCCCTCAATGGCCACGCCGCACGGGCGCTCCGTCGTGAGCACGAGCACATCAATATCTGTGCGGACGTGCAAGCATGATCTGTGTTGTGCCCATCTGCCGGGCTGCTATTTGTCGCGCTCATCTCATCTGTAGCGGCGACGGAGACCTGTGATGAGGTTGGTGGCCTTTCGCCCTGGAAGAAGAAAAAGGATGTCTCCTACGCTCTCAGAAACTGCTCGCCTTTCTGGCCTTTTCTCTAACTGCTGTTTGTTCTTTCGTTGTCGTCCCTTTTTCCCCCTGTTCGCGGTAAGTAATCCGGACGGCAAGAACAGTTTTATTTGTTGAAAACGAGGCTGCATTCCACGCAAATTAAGCCGCGACATTTTGCGCAAAATGTGACCTACACGTTACCCATATCAAATAACCACGTTACAAAATACAGTATATGATTGAGTTCCCAGGAGAGAATTTATATACGGTTGTTGATGATGCCAGGTCCTTGCACAGATGAAGCGCGGCTTCCTACACGGGAACGCGACGTCCAGGCTAACTCTGCTGGCGTGGCACGGCGGATGCGGCAGATGGGCATGCACATGCATGGGTGCAACCGGAAATGCCATGTCTCCACACAAAAGGAAGGGAAATGTGTGACCACAGGTTAGATTATTGAACTGTTAAGATACGTCAAACCATGATGTGGTAGCAGGCTAGTAGGCAATATACTTCCACCGTCACCGTTGCCAGGAGGCCAGTCTGGCCAATTCGGTGGATGGATACTTCCAACCAAGGGCGCAGGCCCTGTGGGCTCCTTCGTGAATGCCAACCAGGAAACCCGGATGTATGGGCTGTGCCACTGCCGTTCCTGGTGCTCTCACTCCGAGGAAAGATGGATCTGGTGCAATTTTGTCTATGTGGAGTAGTAAAAAATGGTGCGAACCGAGTATGCAATTGCTGTTTTTAACGAAGCATCCTCAGAAAGCTATCATTCTCATTTTCACCTAGGTCACATGGCCATACTATTTGCCAAAAATTGCATGCAGAAATGGAGGGAGTACCTTTTTCTGCTAAGCTTTAGTAATTGGGTTCAAGCGTACCTAGGTTCCAAATATCCTCTCCAGGTTATAGGAGCAAGATTTTAAAACAATCCATTCCTTCAAATCTGTGGCAGCCGAAACAAGTGCAACCTAGGCCTGAAAAGGTACATTTTGAACACATAAGGTTCTCATTATTCATTTTTTAACAACTTATATATTTTCTGAAACAATAAGATTAATCATCTCAAATCAACTGAACACAATGTGGCTGAAAAACAAAGTGATGCACTGCCATTTCTCCTTTTGCGTTGATAAATCCAACCTTTAAATCCGATGATTCTTTACCGGTAAAAAAACCAAGCTGAAGGGACTCTTAATTGGGGAGTATACACGTTATCTCAAGCTCATGAAGCCAACGCCTTTTAAATTTCTCAAAAGGAAAAGGGAACGAGCTTCTGTCCTTGTAGCTTGGGGAGTATATAATCGAGTATATAAGATGCATCAGCATCCTCGGTCCAGCTTGCAGGTTTGGCGATTAGTCAGTAGCTACTTATGGCATGAGAACCTTCTCTGATTCTCACAAAGATTTGTTCTGTTTTGGGGGGCAAATGTTCAAACTAACAAGTCAACAACCAAACATTCTGCTCTGGCTCCCATGTTATTTTCCTTTTGCTTTTGTAGTAGGTGAATGGGAACCTCCTGATTTTTCCTATGATTGTAGCTACGAATAAGTATAAAAGTGATGGATGGAGAAAATAAGGGTATGTGACCGATTGATTTCCACGTGAAGTCTCGGACAGAATGGCAAACCGTCCACATGGGAACCTAGCCAGCCACGATTAATCTGAAAAGAAAAATGCTCAGGAGGAAACGAAATAACACAACCAAGTTGAAGTCTTAAATAAAGCAAGGCTGCTATGGTATATCATGCGCGTTTAGCAGTGTTCCTATGATCAATTGCAGTTTGTCACTCCCCATGAAAATAAAATAAAATTCCTGTTTATTATTATCTCTATAACTTAATATAAAACTTTCTTTTATACTATTACAATGTCAAAACACGTCTTATATTTCAATACGGAGCGAGTATTTCACGGCGATTAGCATTCGGCAGTAACCATTAGTTAGAGCAGTGGCATAACAGGTGATGTGATCCCTTCCGTTCCATCAATCCATTTTCTCTAATTCCCAGCGGATGTGAACTGGCCCATAGGGGTTGACCCGACGATCAAATCCGGTAGCTAAGTCAGACTCAATCATGTCCTTGCACAGGGTAGAAACCAAATGGAACCAGACACTCCAACCGAGTGATTGACTCGCCCACCTTACCGAACCTGACAACGCAGTCGTCTCCCCCCCTAGGCTAGGCTAGGCCTCCCGCTCCCAGATAATCCTGGTTTATTTGAGAGAAAAGAAAGAAAATAATGGTCCTGGTTTGATAACCTTTTTGTTAACCATATGTTAACGATAAACATGAGTTTTCAGGAATGCATGGCGCTTGGGGCTTCCGGCGGTGGCGTGGCAAAACGAACCTGTCCTGCTGTGGCGCCTTCCGAGTTCCAAGATTATTTTAGTATTCATAATCTGTTTTGGAAAATAATGTAAATAATATGCGGGGCGTTTGCCGGTTCTCGAAATGTAGCCGAACATCGTTGCCACTGAAATATCCGATTGATACAGTGTCCAATGCCGAATTTTGGCATGGCAGACATCCGAAACATAAAGAGCAGCCATATGGCCCCGATCACCTCAATTCGGTCTCAACGTCAAGGCGGACGACCCCATCAGTGATCGGTCACGAAGACATGATCCAGATGGACGCCTCAACCGACTTCAAACGTCTTGGTTGACTGACAACCTTCATATTCAGTTCATATATGAGGTAGATATAGAAAGACTCAAGCGCGTCTGTCACGTCGGATCCAACCCACGCTTGTCCACCCGACCTCAAGAAAATTTCGTCCTGATCCCCTTCACGAACCAAACTCTAGACATCTCAGTCCACCACCCAAGCTCCCGTCTGGCGATCTCCGCCCTTCTCCGGCATGGCAGGCAGTGGACCCAAGTCCTGCACCTCCAGATCCATCGACCATGAGCTCATCCCACGCGGCCTCGAGGAGGAGATGACCGTCCGGCTTGCGCTCCGTCACTCCCGGGAGGAGGCCACCTCACCTCATACTCCTATCGTCAGGAATCCATTGCGTTCGCACAAATGGCACATGGATCTCCCGGTAATGGTGCCATCGCTACCTCACCGAAGGCGGTGCGGTTCGTCTGGCGTTCGGCGGAAGCACAAACCCTCCCTTGAGACGTCGAGTCGGAGGGCGCACCATGAGCATCCTCATACGCAACACATGGCGAGGTGTGCCCGCCGTGCGAGGCAGTGGGCGCGGGAGGCGCTGGAAGCCCTCGCGACGCTGGACGTGGAGAGGTAGAGTCGCATTTTCCGGAGCCTCGTATGGTGCACCAGTGTAGGCGCCGCAACCACGTCATGTTGGATGTTGTCGGCTCCTCCCAGGATACCGTCAGGGTTACGGGCTCCGACGATGAAGAGTAGGGCATGGGAGACGGGAGCGCCTCGAGTCCCGTGGGCCGGCTCGTTCCGTATCCTACTCTACTTTGTCGGTGACCGAACCAACACTATGAGAGTGCAACAGGCTGCCGGACATGGGCTCGGCGGAGCCGGATGACCTCCCCTTGAAGATCGGTTTATGTTTTATCTAATAGTATGGGTTTGATATTTTCTAATTTGAGGCATCCGGCTGTAGAATGGATTATCTGAGGCTTGACTGGTTACTGTCAGCGTTTGAGGGGTCAGATTTGCCAAGTCTAGTTGTAGATGCTCTAATCGCCATTTGATCATCAATAGGACCATTTTTGATGAAATGGCACTTTGATAGAGTCATCATATTGTTTTTGATCGCCACTGGAGCGAGCTTTCATAAATAACATTGTAGCCTTCATATTTGGAGGCTAGTGAGGTCCAGAACGGAGCTCACTCCAAAGCACAACTACTAGCATGGGATGGAAGTTCTATTCTCGCGCCACATCTAGGTTTTGAAGCCGTGTGGCCTTCGACACACCATTGATGACCAACCATCCTATCAATAATGTCATGACCACTCCATAGAATTTCCTACAGTATGGATGCCATGTGACATCATCTTCTCGCTTGCATGTGAGCAGGTAGGGGAGGTGCCGTGTGAGGAGCCGGGAGGCGACTGAGTGAGGCAAAGTTTCTCACTGGAATGCTCGACGCCTTTCGCCTCCTCAACTGTCATCTTAATGGCGCCCAAGGCAGCCTATAAAGGTCGCCGCCCTCTCGTCTCTCCCTACTCCTATCCACTCATTGACGCCTTCGAATCACCACTCTCCCCTACTCCGAGCCACCTCGATGCCATAACGCCGTAGGACGAGCTACCCCTCATCTCCAACTTTGGGGGTGACGAGTCCGAGCAGGAGGAGGTGGATCACATGGCGCATGAATGAGACCAATACAATATGTTCCTGGACCTCCTCGCGTCGACGACCGAGGACCTAGTGGCCACGTCTGGCCTCATCCTAATCCCCACGTCTGTGCCTGCGCCCATCCGCCGCCAGCTCCCATCCTTGCGTCCGAGCCCTTCCCCGCATTGCTGGTCATGAACAGTCGTCGAGGTAGATTTCCATGTCATACTAGCTCTCATTGAAGTATTCCCGAACGTTCCCGACATCAACACCAACGTCAAATCCCGTCGCCGTGGCCGCAAGTAGTTCCGTTTAGTTAACCTAGTTTTATGAATGTAAAAGTCAATAATCGACTTACCCCTATATAAGAACTTTGTAATGCAATGTTTTTTCGAATTGGTGTTTGTGCGACTATATGGTTGATGCAACAAAAAAATCAAAAAGGAAAAGTCAAGATACAAATACAACTGTTTGGTGAGTCTATGTTTTTGCACAAACCGGACAACCTCCATTTCCATATGGAGTGTGTTTGATAGATCGATGATGATCACAAATATCTATCAACCTTGTTAGTATTTCTATTATACCTGCGCGGGACTCCGTGTTTCGAAAAATCAAGTTTCTTATGTTCCACGACTCTACAAGGAGTTTGTTCGAGTAGCCAAACATTATTTTATTTTTACTTTCTCTGTAAAAAATAAATAAGATCGTTTAGATCACTCCATACTCCACGAGGAAGTGTTTGACAATTTCTTTCTTCCTATATGTAAAAGAATAGATTTTATATGTTCCACCTATCCAGACATGGGTCCCAAGACATCACGCTTTGCTCGTGGCCGGATCCGCTCGACACACAGCATGTCAGGGTCCACCATCCCTGTTCGCCATGTAGCAAGTGCGTTATCAACCCAGCGTTGTCTGTGAGTTCCATTATGTGCAGTGCAGTGCAGTGCAGTTGGTTGCAATCGGGTTTGCTCGACATGATTAATAACGAAGATGACAGGGACGTTTCTTGCGGGAGCCTCCGACTGAAGATGTCACGTTTCTTAACCTGTCAACCAGCACAAGCAGTGCACAAATTAGCCAAGTCGTATGTGACTCCCGTCGGTAGTTATTGCGGCTGCCATGCATGCTGAACCAAGGCCACATGCAGCAAACGGTGACCGCGTCTGTTCAAATGGTTCAATTCCATTGTTTTACATTTCATCGTGTTTGGGCTTGGTTCAAAAACGGTCAAAGTTTGATAATTTTTTTATTGAGAATGTCACATGGGATGAAAAAGATGAGACCAGACTCAGGGCCGCTTTGATTAGTAGGATTTTTAAAATGCATAAATAGAAAAAATACATGTTGAAATGGCATGTTCATTTAAACCCTTAGGATTTAAAAGAGTGTTTAACGTCACAGGAAAAAGAAAAGTGGTTGTAAAAAGAGGTTGAAGTGAATGTTAAATTTCCTACGAAATATGGTATAAAAGATATCATAGGAAAAATTTCTATGTAATACAATCCTATGAATGAAAGGATCAATGTAGAAAAAAATCTAAGAATTTCAATCCTTTAAAAATCCTATAAAATTTCTTTGGATCAAAGATGCTCCCAATAGTTGTATAGAGACCGCATCAATTAACTCAAGTCCGAGGACAAACGCACCAGCATGAAGAGTGAATTTGGAAAAAAGTAGTAAATAGATAAAAAAAATCTGAATCCTTTTGTGTATGCACAACAAGTGTTCTAACATTTCCGCGGGAAATTCACCATGAAAGACATATCTGGTGGTTTGTGCCAACAAAATAAAAAATGAGTGCTTCAAAATGTGTCTTTGTGAGTCCTACATTTTGTTGTTTTTGTACACTGATTTTTTAGTCCACTGTTAAGCAACCCATGAAACAGGTATCCGACTCCACACGAACAATATATGGCCATGATATACAAATCCATTACACACAAAAATGAATATCAAACAGTATGTATAGATATACAAGTTTCACAGTGGTTAGGCTTTTTTTAGAACCATTCGTTGATCTCAATCTAACAACACACAAATACCTAGTACTGGATAGTACTCGAATGAAAGTATTTGAAAATACTAAAACTTATGGGGTCAGTACTAATGACAATGTGGGGACACATTTTAATCTAGGGGCATTTTAGTCCTAGGAATTTTTTCCACCCGCCGCCCCTCTCGTCCAATGCAAAACCGTCGTCCCTCTCGTCCAATGCAAAACCACCGTCATTGTCCTCCCCTCTTCCATCACCATTACACAACCACGGCCATCTCCCCCCTCCTGCATTCCAAGTCCATCGCAGCCATCTCCTCCTTCTCGCCGCCACAACTTTGCTCTTCTCCTCTTCCACATCCACCCCCTCTTTCATGGAAGCAAGAACCTCGATGGAGCAGCAGATCGAGCAGATCACCGGCGGTGAGAACGCCGAGTTCGTCGAGATCGCCAGCGGTGACCATGTCAAGATGGCCAGGTTGAGGGAGATCCGTTCCTGGTTTGACAACACAAGGCAGATGAACTGGACGGCAATGGCCACTCTCAAGGAAATAACGAAGAAGGAGAGGACAAAGCTTTTCCCCCCACCCGCACAACCGAAGCACAAGATCCAGATCTTCCTGTGGGCAATGGAGCAGGCGGATTCGCCCAACGAGTGGGTCAGGCGGAGGTGGTGGGCGTTCAGATCCAGGGTAGAGCATCCACTGGATCAGGAAGCCACCATGCACGAGGTGCCGTTGCAGATTGTGGAGCCTCCAACCGAGTCACCGGAGACTCCGAAGCGCAAGAAGAGGAGGACAGTGGTCGCGACCTCGCTTCCCCGCCGTTCTCCATGCTTCCCTCGCCGCTCTCCTCGTTTGAACGACGGCGGTGCAGTTGTTTAGAGTAAGCTTTGTTGGAAATATGCCCTAGAGGCAATAATAAATTAGTTATTATCATATTTCCTTGTTCATGATAATTGTTTATTATCCATGCTATAATTGTATTGATCGAAGACTTAGATACATGTGTGGATACATAGACAAAACCATGTCCCTAGTATGCCTCTAATAGACTAGATCGTTGATCAAAAGATGGTTAAGGTTTCCTATCCATGGACATGAGATGTCATTTGATAACGGGATCACATCATTAGGAGAATGACGTGATGGACAAGACCCAAACTACAAACATAGCATATGATCGTGTCAGTTTATTGCTGCTGTTTTCCGCATGTCAAGTATATGTTCCTATGACCATGAGATCATGCAACTCACAGATATCGGAGGAGTGCCTTGTGTGTATCAAACGTCGCAACGTAACTGGGTGACTATAAAGGTGCTCTACAGGTATCTCCGATGGTGTCTGTTGAGTTGGCATGGATAGAGACTGGGATTTGTTACTCCGTGTGACGGAGAGGTATCTCAGGGCTCACTCGGTAATACAACATCACAATGAGCCAAGCAATGTGACTAATTGTTAGTTGCGGGATCTTGTGTTACGGAACGAGTAAAGAGACTTGCCAGTAACGAGGTTGAACTAGGTATGGAGATACCGACGATCGAATCTCGGGCAAGTAACATACCGAAGAACAAAGGGAACGTTATACGGGATTAATTGAATCCTTGACATAGAGGTTCGACCGATAAAGATCTTCATAGAATATGTAGGAACCAATGTGGACGTCCAGGTCCCGCCATTGGTTATTGACCGTAAGGTGTCTCAGTCATGTCTACATAGTTCTCGAACCCGCAGGGTCTGCACACTTAAGGTTTGGTGACGTTTCGGTAGTGTAGAGTTATGTATGGTGGTGACCGAAGGTTGTTCGGAGTCCCGGATGAGATCCCGTACGTCACGAGGAGCTCCAGAATGGTCTGGAGGTAAAGATTTATATATAGGAAGTCCCAGTTTGGTCGCCGGAAAAGTTTCGGACTCATCGGTAGTGTATCGGGAGTGCCGGTAGTGTACTGGGAGACCTCCGGGAGGGGTATTTCGACCCCAAAGGGTCCATGGGCTGTGGGAGAATAATAAACAGCCCTTGGTGGGCTGGTGGAACAGCCACAAAAGGCCCATGGCGCAGGAGAAGAAAAGGCTAAAGGAAAAGGTGGAAAATCAGCCAATAGGGAGCAATCCTAGTCCAACTAGGATTGGAGGAGAAGTAGGATTCCTCTCCTCCTTGGCGCACAAGGCTGGTTGGCTGCCTTGTGTGCCAGCCCCTCTCCTCTCCTCCTATATATACTAGTGGAATAGAAGGGTTTTGCACTGAAAAATACGGCCACGTGCTACCCGTTCCACCGGTGCATAATTTCTCCTCTAGATCTGATTTCTGCAGTGCTTAGGCGAAGCCCTGCCGGAATTGCTCCACCACCATCACCGGAGCGCCTTCACGCTGCCGGTGAACTCCCTCTCCCCTCCACCTCCCCTTGCTGGATCAAGATGGTGGAGATCGTCATCAAGTTGCACGTGTGCTGAACGCGGAGGTGCCGTCCGTTCGGCGCTAGATCGGAAGGACCGTGAACAAGATCACGAGACCGTTCGTGATGTGTTCATGGGACGGATCGTGATGAGATCGCGGGACGGATCGTGATGAGATCGCGGGACGGATCATGATGAGTTCGTGGGACGGATCGTGATTGGATCGCGGGACGGATCGTGATGAGATCGCGGGACGCTCGGCGATTTGGATCGCGAAGATGTTCGACTACACCAACCGTGTTTCTTAACGCTTCCCGCTTAGCGATCTACAAGGGTACGTAGATCCACTCTCCCTCTCGTAGATGCTCATCACAATGGATAGGTTTGCGTGTGCATAGGAATTTTTTTGTTTCCCATGCGACGTTCCCCAACAGTGGCATCATGAGCTAGGTTGATGGTTCGATGAGATCTCGAGTAGAACACAAAAGGTTTGTGGGCGTTGATGCTTAGATTGCTTCCTCCCTTGGTTGTATTTTGGTTCAGCGGGATTGTGAGATGAAGCGGCCCGGACCAACATTACTCGTACGCTTACGAGAGACCGGTTCCCTCGACGCAACTTGTTGCCTAGATGGCTTGCGGGTGACAGTTTCTCTCACTTTAGTTGGATCGGATTCGACAAAGGCGGTCCTTGAGAAGGTTGAAAAGAAAACTAGTGTATCACCGTTGTGGTTTATGCGTAGGTGAGAATTTTTCTTGCTAGATGCCCGTAGCAGCCACGTAAAACATGCAACAACAATTAGAGGACGTCTAACTTATTTTTGCAGGGTATGATGTGATATGATATGGCCAATTACATGATGTCATATATGTGATGTATGAGATGATCATGTGATGTATAGATTATCACGACTTGCATGACGATGAATATGGCAACCGGCAGGAGCCATAGGGTTGTCTTTAATTATTGTATGACCTGCGTGTCAATCATTAAGCGCTATGTAATGCTTTACTTTATCGCTAAACGGTAGTAATAGTAGTAGAAGCATGCAGGGCGTGACAACCCCAATGGTGACACATTGATGGAGATCAAGATGATGGAGATCATGGTGTCATGCCTGTGACGATGGAGATCATGGTGTCATGCCGGTGACGATGGAGATCATGCCGGTGCTTTCTAGATGGAGATCAAAAGCACAAGTTCATGGCCATATCATGTCACTTATGATTTGCATGTGATGTTAATCCTTTTTGTGCACCTTGTTTTTCTTAGGACGACGGTAGCATTATAAGGTGATCCCTCACTTAATTTCAAGATAAATTGTGTTCTCCCCGAGTGTGCACCGTTGCGAAAGTTCGTCGTGTTGAGACACCACGTGATGATCGGGTGTGATAGACTCTACGTTCACATACAACGGGTGCAAGCCAGTGTTGCACAAGCAGAACACTCGGGTTAAACTTGACGAGCCTAGCATGTACAGACATGGCCTCGGAATACAAGAGACCGAAAGGTCGAACATGAGTCATATAGTAGATATGATCAACATAATGATGTTCACCATTGCAGCCACCTCAACTCACGTGATGATCGGACTTGAGTTGGTGAATTTGGATCATGTATCACTCGAATGATCGGAGGGATGTCAATTTGAGTGGGAGTTCTTAAGTAATATAATTAATTGAACTCATTATCATGAATATAGTCAAAGTGTCTTTGCAAATTATGTTGTAGATTACTAGCTCACGCTGTTGCTCCCTTGTATTTTTATATGTTCCTAGAGAAATAGAATTGAAAGATGATGGTAGTAATATTGCGGACTGGGTCCGTGATCTGAGGATTGTCCTCATTGCTGCACAGAAGGCTTATGTCCTTAATGCACCGCTCGGTGCGCCAACCCCTCTAGCGTCGTCTGTAGATGTTGTGAACATCTGACAGGCACGTTCTGATGACTACTTGATAGTTTAGTGCGTCATGCGTTACGGTTTAGAATTGAGGCTCCAAAACGTTTTGAACGTCACGGAACATATGAGATGTTTCTAAGAGCTGAAATTAGGATCTCAGGCTCGTGCCCGTGTTGCGAGATATGAGATCTCCAACAAGATTCTTTGCCTGCAAGATGAAAGAGAAGAGCTCAATCGTTGAGCATGTACCAGATTGTCTGGGTGCTACAATCGCTTGAATCAAGTGGGAGTTGATCTTCCAGATAAGATAGTGATTGACATAGCTCTCCAAGTCACTGTCACTAAGCTACTAGAACTTAGTGATGAACTATAAATTGCCAGGGATAGAAATAATGATTCCTGAGCTGTTCGCGATGTTTTGACACCGCGAAGGTAGAAATCAAGAAGGAGCGTCAAGTGTTGATGGTTAACCAAACCACTAGTTTCGACAAGGGCAAGAGCAAAGGAGGGAAACTTCATGGATAGCAAGTCAATTGCTGCTCCAGTGAAGCAACCCAAAGTTGAACTCAAACCCGAGACTAAGTGCTTCTGTTATGAGGTGAACGGTCGCTGAAGCGGAACAACCCTAGATACTTGGTAGATAAGAAGGCTGGCAACATCGACAGAAGTATATTTGATATACGAGTTATTGATGTGTACCTTGCTAGTACTCCTAGTAGCACCTGGGTATTGGATACCGGTTCGGTTGCTAAATGTTAGTAACTCGAAATAAAAGCTGTAGAATAAACGGAGAACTAGCTAAGGGTGAGGTGACGATATGTGTTGGAAGTGTTTCCAAGGTTGATGTGATCAACATCGCACGCTCTCTCTACCTTCAGGATTAGTGACAAACCTGAATAAATGTTATTTGGTGTTTTGCGTTGAGCATGGACATGATTAGATCATGTTTGTTGCAATACGGTTATTCATTTGAATTAGAGAATAATGGTTATTCTGTTTGCATGAATAATACCTTCAATGGTCATGCATCCAGTGAGAATGGTTTGTTGAAATCTTGATTGTAGTAATACACATGTTCATAACATTGATGTCAAAAGATACAAAGTTAATAATGATAGTACCACATATTTGTGGCACTGTCGCAGAATGTCATATTGGTATAAAGCGCATGAAGAAACTCCATGCTGATGGATCTTTAGACTCATTCGATTGCGAATCGGTTGAGACATGCGAACCATGCCTCTTGGGCAAGATGACTAAAGGACCCCGTTGGATGGAGCGGGCAAGTGATTCATTGGAAATGATACATGTTGATGTATGCAATCCAGTGAGTCTTGTAGCATGAAGTGGATATCGTTATTTTCTTACTTTCACTGATGATTTGAGTAGATATAGTGTATATTTACTTAATGAAACACAAGTCTGAATCGTTTGAAAGGTCAAGCAAATTCATAGTGAAAGTTTAAGATCATCGTGACAAGAAGATAAAAATGACTGCGATATGATCGTGGAGGTGAATATCTGAGTTATGAGTTTGGCATACAACTTAAGACAATGTGAAAGTTGTTTCACAACTAACGCCACTTGGAACACCATAGTGTGATGGTGTGTCCGAATGTCATAGTCATGCTCTATTGGATATAGTGCGTGCTATGCTGTCTCTTATCATTTTACTACTATAATTTTGGGGTTATGCATTAGAGACAAATACATTCACTTTATATAGGGCACCATCTAAATCCGTTGAGATGACACCGTGTGAATTATGGTTTGATAGAAACCTAAGCTGTCATTTCTTAATGTTTGGGGCCGCGACACATGTGTGGAAAATGTTTTCACCTAATGAGGTCGAACCCAAGGCAGACAAATGCATCTTCATAGAATACCCTAAGATCAGTTGGGTGAACCTTCTATCTCAGATCCAAGTGCAAAGTGTTTGTTGCTTAAACGGATCCTTTCTCGAGGAAATGTTTCTCTCGAAAGAATTGAGTGGGAGGAAGATAGAACTTGATGAGGTAGTTAAACCTTTGTTCAACCAAAGAGTAGCGCAGCGCAGAAAGATGTTTCTATGAAGCCTACGTTAGTTGAAGAGGAAGTTAATGATGATGATCATGAAGCTTCAGGATCAAGTTACTATCGAACTTCGTAGGTAGACAAGGATGTGTACTGCTCCTGAGCGGTACGACAACCCTGTCTTGGAGTTCATGTTGTTGGACAACGATGAACCTACGAGCTATGGAGAAGCGATGATAGGCCCGGATTCCGACAAATGGTTGGAGGCCATGAAATCCGAGAAAAGGATCCATGTATGAAACCCAAGTATAGACTTTGGTAGACTTGCTCGTTGGACGGCAGGTCGTTGAGTACAAATGGATCTTTAAAATGAAGACAGACACTGATGGTAAATGTCACCATTTGTAAAGCTCAACTTGTTGTAAAGATGTTTGTGACAAGTTCAAGGAGTTGACTACGATGAGACTTTCTCACTCGTAGCGATGCTAAAGTCTGTTGGAATTATGTTAGCAGTTGCTGCATTTTTCAATTATGAAATCTGGCAGATGGATGTCAAAACATCGTTTCCTTAACGGTTTACTTGAGGAACTGTTGTATGTGATACAACCAGAAGGTTTTGTCAGTCCTAAGGATGCTAAAAGGTGAGCAAGCTTCAGTGATCCTTCTATGGACTGAAGCAAGCATCTCGGAGTTGGAATATACGCTTTGATGAGTTGATCAAAGTTGTTGAGTTTATACAAACTTTACGAGAAACTTGTATTTGCAATAAAGTGAGTGGGAGCACTATAGAATTTCTGATAAGTATATGTGGATGACATATTGTTGATCAGAAATAATGTAGAATTTCTGGAAAGCATAAACAGTTATTTGGCAAGTGATTTTCAAAGTAAAACCTGGATAAAACTACCTAATTGTTCAGCATCAAGATCTATAGAGATAGATCAAAGATGACTTTATGAGACTTTCAATGAGTACATACCTTGACAAAGATTTTGAAAGAGTTCAAAATGGATCAGTCAGAGAAAGAGTTCTCGCCTGATTTGTAAGGTGTGAAGTTGAGTGAGACTCAAAGCTCAACCACGGTAGAAGAAAGAGAAAGGACGAACGTCGTCCCCCTATGCCTTAGCCATAGGCTCTGTATAGTATGCCATGCTGTGTACCGCACTTATGTGTGCCTTGCCATGAGTCTGTCAAGGGGTACAAGAGTGATCCAGGAGTGGATCACTGGACAACGGTCAACATTATCCTTAGTGACTAAAAGACTAAAGGAATTGTTTCTCTATTATGGAGGTGATAAAGGGTTCGTCGTAAGGAGTTACGTCGATGCAAGCTTTAACACTAATCGGGATGACTCGTAGTAGCAATCTGGATACGTATAGTGGAGCAGCCATTTGGAAAAGTACCAAGTGGAGTGTGGTAGCAGTGTTTACGATTTGACATAGAGATTTGCAAAGTACACACGGATATGAATGTTACAGACCCGTTGACTATAATACCTCTCTCACATGCAAAGCATGATCGAGCCCCAGAACTCATTGGGTGTTAGATTCACATGGTGATGTTAACAATGCGAATCACATGGTGATGTGAACTAGATTATTGACTCTAGTGCAAGTGGGAGACAGTTGGAAATATGCCCTAGAGGCAATAATAAATTATTTATTATCATATTTCCTTGTTCATGATAATTGTTTATTATCCATGCTATAATTGTATTGATCGGAGACTTAGATACATGTGTGGATACATAGACAAAACCATGTCCCTAGTATGCCTCTAATAGACTAGCTCGTTGATCAAAAGATGGTTAAGGTTTCCTAGCCATGGACATGATATGTCATTTGATAACGGGATCACATCATTAGGAGAATGACGTGATGGACAAGACCCAAACTACAAACATAGCATATGATCGTGTCAGTTTATTGTTGCTGTTTTCCGCATGTCAAGTATATGTTCCTATGACCATGAGATCATGCAACTCACAGATATCGGAGGAGTGCCTTGTGTGTATCAAATGTCGCAATGTAACTGGGTGACTATAAAGGTGCTCTACAGGTATCTCCGATGGTGTCTGTTGAGTTGGCATGGATCGAGACTGGGATTTGTTACTCCATGTGACGGAGAGGTATCTTAGGGCCCACTCGGTAATACAACACCACAATGAGCCTTGCAAGCAATGTGACTAATTGTTAGTTGCGGGATCTTGTATTACAGAACGAGTAAAGAGACTTGCCAGTAACGAGGTTGAACTAGGTATGGAGATACCGACGATCGAATCTCGGGCAAGTAACATACCGAAGAACAAAGGGAACGTTATACGTGATTAACTGAATCCTTGACATAGAGGTTTGACCGATAAAGATCTTCATAAAATATGTAGGAATCAATGTGGACGTCCAGGTCCCGCCATTGGTTATTAACCGTAGAGGTGTCTCGGTCATGTCTACATAGTTCTCGAACCCGCAGGGTCCGCACACTTAAGGTTTGGTGACGTTTTGGTAGTGTAGAGTTATGTATGGTGGTGAACGAAGGTTGTTCGGAGTCCTGGATGAGATCCCGGACGTCAGGAGGAGCTCGGAAATGGTCCGGAGGTAAAGATTTATATATAGGAAGTCCCAGTTTGGTCGCCGGAAAAGTTTCGGGCTCATCGGTAGTGTACCGGGAGTGCCGGTAGTGTACCAGGAGACCTCCGGGAGGGGTATTTCGACCCCAGAGGGTCCATGGGCTGTGGGAGAATAATAACCAGCCCTTGGTGGGCTGGTGGAACAGCCACAAAAGGCCCATGGCGCAGGAGAAGAAAAGTCTAAAGGAAAAGGTGGAAAATCAGCCAATAGGGAGCAATCCTAGTCCAACTAGGATTGGAGGAGAAGTAGGATTCCTCTCCTCCTTGGAGCACAAGGCTGGTTGGCTGCCTTGTGCGCCAGCCCCTCTTCCTCTCCTCTCCTCCTATATATACTAGTGGAATAGAGGGTTTTTGCACTGAAAAATACGGCCACGTGCTACCCATTCCACCGGTGCATAATTTCTCCTCTAGATCTGATTTCTGAAGTGCTTAGGCGAAGCCCTGCCGGAATTGCTCCACCACCATCACCGGAGCGCCGTCACGCTGCCGGTGAACTCCCTCTCCTCTCCACCTCCCCTTGCTGGATCAAGACGGTGGAGATCGTCATCAAGCTGCACGTGTGCTGAACGCGGAGGTGCCGTCCGTTCGGCGCTAGATCGGAAGGACCGTGAACATGATTACGAGACCGTTCGTGATGTGTTCACGGGACGGATCGTGATGAGATCGCAGGACGGATCATGATGAGTTCGCGGGACGGATCGTGATTGGATCGCGGGACGGATTGTGATGAGATCACGGGACGCTCGGCGATTTGGATCGCGAAGATGTTCGACTACACCAACCGCGTTTCTTAATGCTTCCCGCTTAGCGATCTACAAGGGTACGTAGATCCACTCTCCCTCTCGTAGATGCTCGTCACCATGGATAGGTCTGCGTGTGCGTAGGAAATTTTTGTTTCCCATGCGACGTTCCCCAACAAGCTTCCCCACTCCTAATCTTCCTACTGCTCGTGCTTACAGTCGTGCTGGTAGTGATGATAATAGTTCAGTGAGGGAATGCTAGATGTCATTTTATTCTCAATAAATTATATGAAGAGTTGAGTACATGCTTTTGGGGGCTGGATAGTGATGTATATGAACCCTAGGCTAAATTTGTATGGTTGTAGTGGTAAAATTTGATGTTCACCTGCACTTGTACTCCAATCCATAGCCTCTGGATGGCAGCGTAATTAGTTGGAAAGAATAAATTATGTTTAAGTATTGCGAGTTCAGTAGTAAGTGGTACACTCTGGGTACACACTGAAAAATTTGAAACTGAAATATTTCAGTACTGCAAGTTCAACACACAATTCTAGATTCTGAAATATTATAGTAGTGCAATTTCATTACACACACGTAGCCACTGAAATATTTCAGTAATACAGTTTCAGTACACGCACGTTGCCACTGAAATATTTTAGTAGTTTAGTTTCAGTACACACACGTAGCCACTGAAATATTTCAGCAGTGCACTTTCAGTGGAGACATGTAGACACTGAAATATTTTAATACAACCTGTTGTTTAACTTCCTGTAAGTGCTTCTTGCATGTGCTATGGCATACATTTTTTTTACTCTGATCATAGCAATGATATTGCATCTTGCAAAGCTTTTATTAATTCAACATTGACTTCTATGAACTTTGTATTCAAATTGGTATCCTACAGTTTTGTGACAGATTTCCTTGTCATCTTAAAATTACCATACTGTCATTTTTCCAATACCAAATGTATTCAATCTGGAATTTTCAATTACTTATATGCTACAGTTGGAAGCATGGATAGGTTGCTGAAGATGCTGGGCCTCACAATAAAAATCCCTTGCTCAACCTCAACATCAGAAGTTGTTTTGCATTTTTAGTTGTGTCCGTATTTCATGTGATGTCTTTGAAGACCAGAAGTTGTTATGCATTAGAAGTTCAATCAGATAATTGTATGTCCCGCAGTCTCTAATTTGTGTTATTTGTTATGTGTGCATGTGTGTGTGGGATCAAAATCCAATAAGGTTCTGATTCCTGTTTTCATGGCCTTGATGCTAAGTTAAGTAGACGCTGGTAACACTGATCAGAGGGAAGGGTGGCGCTGGGGGGAAATATTTTAGGGTTTTATCATCGTGGAAACCCTAGAAAATCAATAAAAACCTTGTAAAAGTATGTTGTATCACCTCTGAGAAGTATTTTTAGCATTTTATCGTTGCAAAAACCTTAGAAAATCCATACAAATGCCGACAACCTTAGCAAACTAGTCATGCTTGCTTCTCATGTTGATACAAAGATGTAGAAAAATATTGAGTCCATTTACATCATGTCCGGCAAGTGTGTTTGTACGTGCTCCGTGTGTGAGAACGACATGTGTGGTCCATATGTTAAAAACCCAATAGGCAAAACAAATGTGATTAATAAACCAGGGGCATCAATATGTGATCGAGAGGGTGTAACCGCTGGGCTGATGCTGCATTTTGTACATAAATTACGCCAACTAGTTTAAGAAATTTTATTTACCTCTCTGAGTGATGGGACCCAACTATCATTAGTGTCCACGTGTCAGCAGTTAGGAATGGCGGCGCCTGGCAGGCCGCAGGAGGTGCACGACCGCCACATCCCCAGTATTGAATGGGAACGGCCGGGTGGGTGAGACAAGACAAATCGGCAACCGCGGCCCCTCGGGAGGACAAATCGGCAACCGCAGCCCCTCAGTAACTCCAACCGGCAGGAGCAGTGCATTTCTTCCCCAAATAGGGTAGAAAACCCTGGTCCTCTCGCACTCCATCCACACCACCTCGTCCTCTCCCGAACCCTCCTCCCTTCCTACACCTCCCTCCTCCTGTCGTCGCCGACCGATGAAGCGCGAGCGTGAAGATGCGGCGGACGAGCCGGAGGCCACCATCGAAGCAGAGCAGTTTGCTGCCGTGGCTGCCGCCGCGGTTGGCGCGGCTGAGTCTGCCGTAGCGGTGACGGCTGGCGGTGCATCAACTGTTGTACCTGCTCCCGCTGCCATCGTAGGCGTCGAGCTACCCGTCGGTGAGCCTGTGTAGCGCAAAGACGGGGAATATCTGGAGACGGAGAAGGCAAGGCTTAAGCGGGAGATTCATGACCACATCGAGGAGTACTACTACGAGGGAACGGAATCAAGGAGTTTGACGAAGATTTCAGGAAGGGCAGCGACTTCGACGAGGATGCCATCGACGAGCTATCTGAGGTAGTACTCTGTTTTTGCTATGTTTTTTCATGGCATTGGGGTTTTTCTTGTTAAGTAGATGAGCATCAATTTCATATGGCCGTGCTAGTTCTACGTACGTAGGATTGTAGGGATGTATCATAGATTTTCTTGTTGGATGTAGAACAAAAACCACCTAGTATTGCTAAAACAGAGATTCATTATCTGATTCCATCACGACATGCTTTATTGATTCACTAAGCAAACTTACATCGGTAATCAACCCAAATACAAGAAAATGTTCATGACAGGGATACATTAATGAAAGAAATGGGGTAAACAAGGGATATATGGCAGGATTCTCATAGATTTTTCTAGCGATTGAATTTGCACACATGTTCATAGATGATCAATTTGCACACATGTTCATAGATGACCCGTTTGCAAATTCTGTACAGATTTCTAGTTTGCAAAGGAAGTGCTTGCTCGCTTAATATTTTTGGGCTGAAACTTTTCAGGGTGGTTAACCATGATACATAACCACTAGATACCAAAAAAATCAAAAAATTTCATCTAGCCAATTTTCCCCAATATATTATCTAAGTTTCATTGATTCATTTGAGCACAATATCAATATTTAGTTTCTGGACCAGATTTGGCATTCCAAGGGAAGTGCATGCAAAACCTGTCCAAATGCCTCCAGATTTGGCACTCCAAGGGAATTACACGTGTAACAAGTATCAAGTATCATTAAACCAAGCCACATCATGAATTCTTTCATGTGTTAATTATGTACTACTTGCGCACTAATCTATCAATGCAACTATTCCACCGTCCATATTTATGCATGTCAGTTTCTTTGTCTCAAATATGTAGGCGCATATACGCCTTATTTCCAGCAAATAGATAGTTGTCATTGTTGGAAATATGCCCTAGAGGCAATAATAAATTAGTTATTATCATATTTCCTTGTTCATGATAATTGTTTATTATCCATGCTATAATTGTGTTGATCGGAGACTTAGATGCATGTGTGGATACATAGACAAAACCATGTCCCTAGTATGCCTCTAATAGACTAGCTCGTTGATCAAAGATGGCTATGGTTTCCTAGTCATGGACATGAGATGTCATTTGGTAACGGGATCGCATCATCAGGAGAATGATGTGATGGACAAGACCCAAACTACAAACGTAGCATATGATCGTGTTAGTTTATTCCTACTGTTTTCTGCATGTCAAGTATATGTTCCTATGACCATGAGATCATGCAACTCGCTAACACAGGAGGAGTACCTTGTGTGAATCAAACGTCGCAACGTAACTGGGTGACTATAAAGGTGCTCTACAAGTATCTCCAAGGGTGTCTGTTGGGTTGGCATGGATCAAGACTGGGATTTTTTACTCCGTGTGACGGAGAGGTATCTTAGGGCCCACTCGGTAATACAACATCACAATAAGCCTTGCAAGCAATGTGACTAAGTGTTAGTCATGGGATCTTGTGTTACGAAACGAGGAAAGAGACTTGCCAATAACGAGGTTGAACTAGGTATGGAGATACCGACGATCGAATCTCGGGCCAGTAACATACCGAAGAACAAAGGGAACATCATACGGGATTAACTGAATCCTTGACATAGAGGTCGACCGATAAAGATCTTCGTAGAATATGTAGGAACCAATATGGGAATCGAGGTCCTGCTATTGGTTATTGACCGTAGAGGTGTCTCGGTCATCTCTACATAGTTCTCGAACCCGTAGGGTCTGCACACTTAAGGTTCGGTGACATTTCGGTAGTACAGAGTTATGTATGGTGGTGACCGAAGATTGTTCGCAGTCCCATATGAGACCCCGGATGTCACGAGGAGCTCCGGAATGGTCCGGAGGTAAATATTGATATATAGGAAGTCCTATTTTGGTCACCGGAAAAGTTTCGGGCTCATCGGTAATGTATCGGGAGTGCCGGTAGTGTACCGGCAGACCATCAGGAGGGGTATTTCCACCCAAGAGGCTAAATGGGCTGTGGGAGAGTAAATACCAGACCTTAGTGGGCTGGTGGAAGTCCGACACAAGGCCCATGCGGCTGGGAAGAAAAGCCCAAAGAGAAAAAGGTGGAAAAAGGCAAAAAGGCAAAAATAAGGAGGAGTCCTAGTCCTACTAGGATTGGAGGAGGAATCCTCCAATCCTCCTTGGTTCGGCCGAAGCCTCCTAGGGCTGGCCCTTTGGCCAAGCCTCCTCCTCTCTTCCTCTTATATATACTAGAGGTTTTAGGGTTTTGCACTAGTTTTTTCAGCCACGTGCTACCCGTTCCTCTAGTGCATAGTTTCTCCTCTAGATCGGTTTTTTGTAGTGCTTGGCGAAGCCCTACCGGAATTACTCCACCACCATCACCGCAGCGCCGTCACGCTGCCGAAGAACTTGTATACCTCTTTGCTCCCTCTTGCTGGATCAAGAAGGCGGAGAACGTCATCGAGCTGTACGTGTGCTGAACGCGGAGGTGCCGTCCATTCGGCGCTAGATCGGAAGGACCGTGATCAAGATTGCGAGACGGTTCGTGATGAGATCGTGGGACGGATCGTGATGAGTTCGCGGGACGGATCGTGATTGGATCGCGGGACGGATCGTGATGAGATCGCGGGAGCTCAGTGATTTGGATCATGAAGACGTACGACTACACCAACCGCGTTTCTTAACGCTTCCCGCTTAGCGATCTACAAGGGTATGTAGATCCACTCTCCCTCTCGTAGATGCTCATCACCATGGATAGGTCTTGCGTGAACGTAGGAAATTTTTTGTTTCCCATGCGACGTTCCCCAACAGTCATGTTACACATGTGTACTTTCCAAACATTGTAATTAAGAGCAATGTAGCAGAATAGATTAGCTGAGTTCTTTTGTGTGTACTAATTCACAGGAGGACAACTATGACGTGGGCGACGACATGGACAGTAGGCACAACAAGAGCCACTACACCCTGAGGCATCTGATTGCTGGCAAGATCAAGTACCTTTTCTTTGGCAAGATTGGGTGCCCTTTCTGTTCCAAGGTGATCGGTGGCGGCATAGATGGCATGATCCAACATGCCATGAACACTGGCAATGGACATGGTAGGAAGCGTAGGGCCAGTACTCTGGCTAAACATGCGGCCTACGGACGCTTCCTCCAGATTGTCAAAGTCAATGAGCCCTACTACATCCCGCCAGTGCACAAGGGAAAGAAGTGATGTGCTGCTAGAGTGTTGTTGCTTCCCCAGGACCATCGTGTCCTCTTATGTTATGTATGTTTGTTAGTTGTTCGACTCTAAAACTTATGTCCTATGGTGTGTCTGAACTTATGTTGTGCGGTGGTTAATCTGCCATTTATCTTAAGTGTTTGCTGCTACTCTGGTTTAGTGTTCTAAGTTGTTAATACTATTTTGCTAATGCATGTTAATCCTTTTACAATGCTAGATGCTTAGGGTGGTACCGGTGCCTATTTTTACTATCGTACGATGATGCATGCTAGGAACTCTACTACTATGACTATGGTAGTTATAGATTGGCATGAATTTGTTCAGTGTATAACTGAGGATGTTCCTGCCATATCTATGACCAGTTACAACTGAACTATGCATTAGTTTTTGCCAAAATTAAAGCATGCAGATGATTGCCAATTGAAGCTTTGTATTGAGGATGCATTAGTTATTGCAATAAGTAGATGATGCTCATGATTGCCAAACGTACCTATTTCCACTTTCTGATAAGAACTGAACATGTATCAAATGATGCTAAAAGTAGAGCATGAGCATGAGCATATATGAATTGATGCTACCTAATTGTGTTTGAATTGGCAAAACATGACTGGTGCTGGCTTAGGTTCTCTGCGTGACTGTGATGATAACGAGGACACTTGCTTGGCTATGGTCTCGCTGTCAAATTTATGTTTCAGTTTTTAAGACTATTTGTTTTTGATGCTTCCTCGGGATCGACATTGTTTCTCGGGCGTCCACGTGATCTCTTCCTTTTGGGGGAGTTGGGTGTAGCGGTATCCTTCTGGGAGTTGGACATGTCAGGTTCGTTGGAACCATTAGGATTGTTGACTATTTGTACGTCGTCTTCTGAACCATTAGGTTGAACTGCTTGCTGGGCATCATACACCTCCTTCTGTAGAAAATAGAGTGGTGAGTTATTTCAAATCATGAGACTTATGAAAAAAATGTAATATTCTTGATGTAGCGCTAACCGTTATGGGGAAATTATATGATTCGAGGCGAAGCACGTTGCAATTTGAATGCAGTAAGGCTGTACATATTTTCTGTTGGAAATATGCCCTAGAGGCAATAATAAATTAATTATTATCATATTTCCTTGTTCATGATAATCGTTTATTATCCATGCTATAATTGTATTGATCGGAGACTTAGATGCATGTGTGGATACATAGACAAAACCATGTCCCTAGTATGCCTCTAATAGACTAGCTCGCTGATCAAAGATGGTTAAGGTTTCCTAGCCATGGACAAGAGATGTCATTTGATAACAGGATCACATCATTAGGAGAATGGTGTGATGGACAAGACCCAAACTACAAACGTAGCATATGATCGTGTCAGTTTATTGCTACTGTTTTCTGCATGTCAAGTATATGTTCCTATGACCATGAGATCATGCAACTCACGGATACCGGAGGACTGCCTTGTGTGTATCAAACGTCGCAACGTAACTGGGTGACTATAAAGGTGCTCTATAGGTATCTCCGAGGGTGTCTGTTGAGTTGGCATGGATCAAGACTGGAATTTGTTACTCCGTGTGACGCAGAGGTATCTCAGGGCCCACTCGGTAATACAACATCACAATAAGCCTTGCAAGCAATGTGACTAAGTGTCAGTCACGGGATCTTGTATTACAGAACGAGTAAAGAGACTTGCCGATAACGAGGTTGAACTAGGTATGGAGATACCGACGATTGAATCTCGGGCAAGTAACATACCAAAGAACAAAGGGAACATCATACGGGATTAACTGAATCCTTGACATAGAGGTTCAACGATAAAGATCTTTGTAGAATATTTAGGAACCAATATGGGCATCCAGGTCCTGCTATTTGGTTATTGACCGTAGAGGTGTCTCGTTCATGTTTACATAGTTCTCGAACCTGCAGGGTCTGCACACTTAAGGTTTGGTGACGTTTCGATAGTATAGAGTTATGCATGATGGTGACCGAAGGTTGTTCGGAGTCCCGGATGAGATCCCGGACATCACGAGGAGCTCCGGAATGGTCCGGAGGTAAAGATCGATATATAGGAAGTCCTATTTTGGTCGCCGGAAAAGTTTCGGGCTCATCGGTAGTGTACCGGGAGTGCCGGTAGTGTACCGGGAGACCATCGGGAGGGGTATTTCTACCCAAGAGGCTACATGGGCTGTGGGAGGATGAATACCAGCCCTTAGTGGGCTGGTGGAAGTCCCACACAAGGCCCATACAGCTAGGAAGAAAAGCCCAAAAGGAAAAAGGTGGAAAAAGGCAAAAAAGCCAAAATAAGGAAGGAGTCCTAATCCTACTAGGAGTGGAGGAGGAGGACTCCTCCCTCCTAGTTCGACCGAACCAGATTGGATTGGAAGCCAAGGCTGCCTCCTCTCCTCCTCTCCTCCTATATATACTAGAGGGTTTTAGGGTTTTGGTACATGATTTTCAGCCACGTGCAACCCTACCCTCTAGTGCATACTCTCCTCTAGATCGGATTTCTACAATGCTTAGGCGAAGCCCTGCCAGAATAGCTCCACCACCATCTCCGGAGCGCCGTCACGCTGCTGGAGAACCGTTCTACATCTCCGCTCCCTCTTGATGGATCAAGAAGGCGGAGATCGTCATCGAGCTGTACGTGTGCTGAACGTGGAGGTGCCGTCCGTTCGGCGCTAGATCGGAAGGACCGTGATCAAGATCGTGAGACGGATCGTGATGAGTTCGCGGGACGGACCGTGATGGGATCGCGGGACGGATCGTGATGAGTTCACGGGACGGATTGTGATTGGATCGCGGGACGGATCGTGATGAGATTGCGGGACGCTCGGCGATTTGGATCGCAAAGACGTTCGACTACACCAACCGCGTTTCTTAATGCTTCCCGCTTAGCAATCTACAAGGGTATGTAGATCCACTCTCCCTCTCGTAGATGCTCATCACCATGGATAGATCTTGCGTGTGCGTAGGAAATTTTTGTTTCCCATGGGACATTCCCCAACATTTTCCACCTGAAAATATCTATCCTTGCCTATATTCGATAACCGACACTTACGTCAGCATAGCTTTTAAGCCAAACAAAGTACAAATTTAATTTAGGCATTAAATTACCTGGTTCAAAATATCGGTCATTTCATCGCCATTCCATGACAACATGTAATGCAGTGTCCAAACCGCACAGGAAGTCCTGCGATGTTTAGTTAAAGATCAATAATCTTATTCGTGTAGGCAAATAATAATTTAGGAGGCTGTGCGTACTCATCGGTCTGTTGTGGTATGTTCTCATATCGTTGTTTGGTTCATTTGGCAAAATTGATGTTCTTAGCTGGTGATATCAACCCATTCTTCACAGCTTCGTCGATGCACAACTGAATCAACTCCACCTAGTGTACGACGAGTTATACATATGGTTACGGTACTTTGGGAGCTCATGTGCCATGCGGATCAAAAGAGGCAGCAAGAGAACACTTACAAGAGAATCTTCCTTGGTCTTGTCACAATGATAATTCAAGGAGTTCAGAGTCTGGATCTCTTCTTTGTCAAAATTAAACATCATTAGCATCCAGTGGTTTGAGTGTACATTTAGCGGGACATGCACCTGCAGTAAAATTTGGGTTGGGGTGAGAACCGAAATTTTTCGTGTACAGTGCGTACAGAAACTATGAAAGTGAGGAAAACGTGTACCTTTCGGCGCCCTCCAAATTTTTCTGCTACACGAGCAACCCATGAGGTTGCATGTCCAATAGGAACCACCCCTTCATTCTTAACAACTTTTCGGTTTCTTGAGGGGATATAATTGAGGTAGTATCATTCTCAATTTGGCTAATGCTAGCATATGCCATAATAACCTGCCAAATTTTCAATCATACAATAATAAGAAAGTAGTTGCAGTAATGATGTAGACTGGAGTATAAGGGGCTTACATCATCATAAATGTATTGGTTGTTCAAATTTCGCTTCAGTTTTTCTGCTGTGAGGGTAATGTCTTTGATTATAGCTATTTCAACAGGGTCGTATGTTCCGCGGATGTAAACGGCTGTCTCTATGTCCTCTTTTGTGAACTTGTAATCATTACCAAAGACAGGCTTCATCAAAGTTGATCGTGGTTCCTCATTGTTTTGCGACACATGTCTTGCACTTGGTGTAGTCGAAGTCCCTGCCATGAATTTACTAGACCTAGGAGTTGCTGTGAAGGATGAATTGCACATATTTACTTGATCCTACATTGAAAAAGGTCGTTCATCATTAGTTTGTTACTTCTAGATATTAAAGTGTTGGGCCATAATGATCACCTGCACGCCTGCTTTCTGTGACACTGACTGTCGGCTGCTCGTAAATTGGTATTTTAATTCCTGTAACAATGCAAACAATAATGAACATGAAGTAACATATTCATACAAAATATAAAATGCACAGTATGACATACATGGACTTCCCTCCTTAAGTCTTTAATTTCGTCCTCGGCCTTCGACAACCTACGATTACTGGCAGTTTTAGTCTTCATGTCGATCAAGTCTTCGCTCAGCGTCTGGTATTTGGCATCAGATCTATGCTCAATTTCCATTAACTTCCTGCCTACCTTATTTTCATGATCAGCAAAGCATGCATGCATGGCTTCAACTATCATGTCAATCTATGTAAACAAAATAAAAGCCCGTTGATAACATTAGCTAAATGAATGAGCTTCAATGACACCTATTAGTGATATTGCAAAAACGAATCGTCTTTGGAGTACATACTTGCTGGCTACTAAATTGTTGTCCTTGTGATGGTGTTCGATACGAATCAGGTTCATGCACATGTTCATCATTTTTTCTTGTAGGATTATTTGAATTCTCGGACGGTCGTTGAGGAGCACAAATTTCCATGACAACCTTTTTTTTATAAAACAGAATGAATAATTAGTAGCAACTAAAAAATCAGATATAGAAAGTTCAATTGTAGATAGGTACCAGCCCATTATGAAGACCTCCTTTCTCGTAAGCATCGCTTCTTAAAGTAGCCATGCTTTCGTCCCATCGTGCGATCAATGGAGGGGGTCTACAAGGATACATCAATCGGCCACTACGCACGTGCTCCCAGTACCAAGATTACACAATAAATTAGTTCATCACCATACAGATATGCAACAGAACAATAATTATAGGACATTAAGTAGTGATCTAGCACTAACCTGGAGCAGAATTAGATTTCCTCGTAGATTCACGTGATCTAGATTTCTAAACTTGTGAATGGACTTGAAGAAGTGATTAAGTGTGAAACATCCCCAGTTAAAATTCCAAAGGTTTTCAAGATCTTTAACAAGGTTGAAAAATTTCGAGTCCACATAATGTTGTGCTGTTGGTGCTAGAACAGTACCAATTGCGTACAGAATTAACCGTCTGAGGAAATCATCGTCTGGGGCTTTAGAAGCTCAGATCGCCATTTCAAGGTCAGAAATCAAAATTTGCCCGTTGTTTGTGTAGGTGGTAAACAATTGTGGGTCAGTTTCCATTTGCAGATGTGGCTCTATACCCTCCCCTTCTATCGGAATGCCAAATATAAACTGCACGTCCTCTTTTGTTATAAGAATTGGTGTTTTATCGATGGTAATGGATTGTGTGTCCGTATCGATGCTCTTCGCTAGTCTTACCAACATTATGCGCCGTAGATTCACTTCATGCATCTGGGTTAGACCGCCAAGACTGGTTTCTGATATGATGTACTTTTTGTGGTCTGGTGACAACAGTTTCATGGTTTTCCTGAACCTTGTCTGTGAGCATGCTAACTTCATATGACCATGCTTTTCGGCGAGTTCCTGTTACATGCCATTAAATTTTAGTGAGTATACATGAAGTATGTGTACGAAAAGATTGTACACAAACAGTTAATTACTTACCGCATCGGTAATTTCGGAGATAGGCTTTTCTCCATTATGAAGACTTGTATC
This sequence comes from Hordeum marinum, assembly GCA_022496015.1. Taxonomy (NCBI): domain Eukaryota; kingdom Viridiplantae; phylum Streptophyta; class Magnoliopsida; order Poales; family Poaceae; genus Hordeum; species Hordeum marinum. The sequence goes on from CM039675.1 coordinate 64,607,473, forward strand.
TGAAACTAACATTGCTGGCTCGTATGCAATGGTATAAACCGGGTCAATTTATATGAACAAAATATTGGAAAATGTATAACAAAATTAGCATTGAATTAATTTTAACAAAATTAACTGGGTCATTTAACATATGATCCACTTATGAGTTTAAGCACATAACCTATTTGGTCGTGCATAAAATAAGCACAGTTTAACAAGGGTATCCAATTGCTTAACCACATGAAGTTGTGCAAAACCTATGAGGGTTCAACTACTAAAGGAGCGGCCGACAACAATTAAAAAGAGCTACGATGATGTAATACCTTCTCTCACAGATGGTGGCACCGAGTTGATGGCGGCGGATAGTGCGTCGCAAACTATAAGTGCCGGTATAGCGCGGTCGACGGTGGCAAGGAAAAATGGTGCGTTCACGCGAGGAGGAGGCGGCGAGAAGAACACTGACGTCCGACCCCTTAGATCACGTTGGCGGTGGGCGATGATTTGTGGCCGCCGACTCTTGTATTCCGTGTGCGCCCGACGGCTCCAATCTGATCTTGCAGCGGTCATGGGAGGTGCGGACGGCCCGGGTGGTTAGAATGCGGAGCTGTAATCGTGGGATTTAGGGAGGGGTGGGCCGCGTGAGTTATTTTGGATTTGGATAATATCATAATGATATAAAAAAATAAGAAAATCTTGTCCTCGTTTTTAGGTATTAAAAATGGTTCTTCGTGTCACATATGCCAGAAAAAAGGCCATACGTGACAAAACTTACAAAAAATGTTAAAAATAGTTCAAAGTTGGCGTATACATGTACTAATGACCATACAAATGTTCCATGTGACGAAGCTTACAAAATTTTTTGAAGATGGTTCAAACTTGGCAAGTAGCCCTAACATGGCCTAGACTTGTCACCCTGAAGATGGTTTGAGGTTTAGGGTTTAGGGGTTTAGGGTTTAGTGTTTAGGGGTTTAGGGTTATTAGGGTTTAGGTGTTTAGGGTTTAGGGTTTAGGGTTTAGGGTTTAGGGTTTAGGGTTTAGAGTTTACGGAACTATGTTTGTCTTACAGTGAACCTAGCACACACACCGGACGTCGGCGGAGCATTGGTTTAGGGTTATAAGGATTTAGGTGTTTAGGGTTTAGAGTTTACGGAACTATGTTTGTCTTACAATGAACCTAGCACACACACTGGACATCGGTGGAGCGTTGGTCTACAATGGATTCCCTCCGGTAGCATCAATCCGGTCCATCCACTGGCTCGGCAGACAAACTTCGTGCCACATAGAGCATGCATCCATCCACTGGACCGGATCGATGTTGGGTTGGTTTCATACAGGTGAGCAACCCAACTAGTGCTTTCGGGGTGTTGGCAGACTAGCCCGGAAATGCACGTGTCAGAGATCCTCACATATGCCAAAAAAAGGCCATACGTGACAGAACTTGCAAAAAATGTTGAAAATGGTTCAAAGTTGGCGTATACATGTACTAATGACCATACAAATGCTGCATGTGACGAAACTTACAAAATTTGTTGAAGATGGTTCAAACTTGGCAAGTAGCCGTAACATGGCCTAGACTTGTCACCCTGAAGATGGTTTAGGGTTTAGGGTTTAGGGGTTTAGGGTTTAGGGTTTAGGGGTTTAGGGTTATTAGGGTTTGGGGGTTTAGGGTTTAGGGTTTAGGGGTTTAGGGGTTTAGGGTTTAGGGGTGTAGGGGTTTAGGGTTTAGGGGTGTAGGGGTTTAGGGTTTAGGGGTGTAGGGGTTTAGGGTTTAGGGGTGTAGGGGTTTAGGGTTTAGGAATTAGGGGTTTAGGGTTTAGAGTTTACGGAACTATGTTTGTCTTACAATGAACCTAGCAAACACGCCGGACATTGGTGGAGCATTGGTCTACAATGGATTCCGTCCGGTAGCATCGATCTGGTCCGTCCACTGGCTCGGGAGACAAACCTCCGATAACACTTTGTATGGATTTTTTCGGTAAAAAATGACCGAAAAAAGCGGCATGTGACGAAACTTGCAAAAATTGTTGAACATGGTTCAAACTTTGCGTGTAACAACTAACAATGGTATGCAACCAATCTGAACATAATGTTTGGCATGCATCAAACCAAGTAGCCACTATTTCTAAAAAATAAATAGCCACTAATTGCACCGAACATATCTCGTAATGATCTTTTCCTTGATAAGCGAGGCAACAAGCGCACGTTAAGTTGGCTCCGGCTGCTGTGGTATGTGGTTGGTCCCATGGTCAGTGGACATGTTTTAAAAGCCCCCAAAAGATTGTGCATCGAAGCACATTACTTCGAAATAACTAATTAACCCTACAATCACGGATACATACCTTCCCATTCTAGCGCATATCTACCCTATCTTAACCGTCCCCACCTACTTTGTTTCTCCTCGCGTAGCCATCGCCGGGATCGGGCCATCGCTTCTCACTCGACCACGCCGACACCGGATTAAAAAGGTCTCCTCCACGGATCCTCCCATCTTCTCTTGAAGTGTTGATTATTGTCTCCATTGATTCGACCAAGAAGTCATTTCCGAAGAGATTAGAAAATCCAGCTTTTTCCATAGTTGAGTAGTTCTGGTGTCATGCAAGAGCTTTTTTGCTTGATAGTTTGTAGTAGTTGATCGTACGAACTGGTTATGGATATATTTTGTTGGTGATATTGTTAGGAATTAATTGGATGAGGTTGTGGATACAGTTTTGGTAATGCACATGTGTAAGTCCTATGTCATTGATTTTACGTGGACATTAGTGAAGAAATTTCTTTTATTTTTTCCCCTTCAAAATTTGATTTAGTCACTTAGATGTTGCTTGCACAGATGAGTTTGTTGACATATGAGGTTTGCATGAAAATCAGCAGTGAGTTTGTCTCACATTTCATACTATGGGTATATCTGTTGTTGTAGGGACCATGGTCTCAGAGGCACATAATAACCGTGCGGAGTACGACAAGTCTTTGCATGAAGCATGCCGCGAGATCGACTTGAAGGTGCAAAAGGATCGCGCCGAGGTAGATAAGAAACTCAAACAAGAACATTCATTTGCGGACAGGATGATAAAGGAGGAGCATGAGGAGTTATCCCGTAAGATGGCAAAGATGCGTGATGAGATTGAAGAAAAGTGTAAGCGGGACCGTGAGGACATGGAAAAGAAGTTTTTTCTTGGCTACAAGGAAATGCATCAAGCGTTGCAAAAAGACCGGAAGCTTGTGGACACTATTATATAGACAGAGCGAGTCAGGATGGATGCCAATTTTTTGCAGGCACGTGCGGATATGGACAGTAAGCTGCTACAGGAGCGGTCGGACATGGATTATAAGGCCATGCTGGAGAAGGTCCGCTTGTAAGGACAGATGTTAGAAGGCCGTGCGATCTTACAGCCACAACTTCAATGCCACAATAATCCACCCCGACAACATGTCTTCAATTATTCTTCCCCTGTAAGTATCTCGCACCGATTGTACATATTAATGACCTAGATATTTTATGATACAAACATCTTCAATTTGTGGCTAACCTTATGTCGGCGATTATATGTAGGCTAAGCATCATGAGACGGCACAATCCCCATTCACTCGAGACCATGCGATAGAGTCACCCATTCAATGCCACATCACTCCACCCCAACAACATATCTTCGATTCTCCCCTTGTAAGTACCTCGCAACGATGACATACCCAAGATATGGTATGACCTTTTAAAACTTGTGTGTAAACCCACTGTCGACATTTCATACGTAGGATAAGAAACCTGAGATGGCACAGTCCCCAGTCACTCCACATGAAGGATACATTCCACATAACAAGGTGATAAGGTCTGAGATGGCACAATCCCCAGTCACTCCACATGAAGGATACATTCCACTAAAGAAGGTAACAACGCCGCAATGTTGCTATGCACATAAAAATTTATGTTTGCCCCTTTACTCATTGAATGTATTAACTTTGATGTGAGATACAAGGTGCTGGTCATGGAATTTTTAGTTCATAGGGATGATGAGATGTCACATGTCCCGAGATCATACTTTGAGGATAGACCGGCAGAAGTCAGACTTAATGAACCCGACAAAGTGACTTACGATCTCATTATGAGTGAAATGAGAACTTCTTTTGGTTGCAAAATGGGAGCAGAACTGTACTAGTTCTTACCCGGGTCTGCGTGGAAGCTGCCAGAAGGAATGATCTTGATTGCAGGACCAGATGATGTAGCAAAAATGCTTTCTGATCTGAATGGAAGCAAGACATGTCACTTGTACATTGTGTACAATAGAACTATGGGTCGTTTACCCGAGGATGACATTGATCCAGAGGTTCAAATTGTACATGTTACATGCATGTAGTTTATGGATACATCATTTTTGAGTTGTTACTAATACCATTCCTATGGTTTTTACAGGAAGTGAGAATCCAAGAATTGGAGGGCCTTGATAGAGAGTTGGCGGAGAAAGAAGAAGAACAACTTCAGTTGTATGGTTACATTGATGTTAAGCAGAAAAAGATTCAAGAACATGGGTCATCGCCAAGCCTGACGCAATCTCCAACGTCCAAACACAAGAGGTCACTGGATTTTGGCAGCGGAGAAGACCATATATAGTAGGCTCAATGGTTTTTCAACCAGTGTAAGCTTCAAACCAGGATTATTTTGTTTCAAGCAAAGATATTTTCTGTTTCACACTATGTTCGCAATTCTGGTACAATTTATTAATGAGACAACTCTTTGAACAACAATGTAGCGAGAATTATGCATTTGTTTTATGATCAACCATATAGTTGTTTCTGAGTTGTTTGTGAGATGGCCTTGCATCTAAACAAGTTTGCACATCACAACACTGTAAAAATCCTTTATGTTGTCTTTGTTGAAACTGTTTTTTCATGCCTTCCATCTAACATGCGTAATCCTTATACCCTACAAAAACCATACAACATCGAAAAACAATTTCCAGTTGGCATGGATGGTTGGCATGTTGGTACAAGGGTGTAGAAAATAGTTTGGGTCAGTGTGTGTTGCTTCTAATTGTTTGTAAGTTGTGACTAACATTGCAACGGAGGTTCCATGTCGATATGTCGCCATACTATAGGACATCAAGCACTTGAGTTGTTCACTTCGAGATGTAAAAATCATTAATGATAGTAGGAAGTTTAATGGAGAGGCACATGCCTTAGCTAAAGATGCTACATCACTACCTCCCGGGCTATTCGAAATACATCGTCATTATTAAAGTTGGACATCAAATGATCACATAGAAAATGGAAACGAAAGATGTCGAACTAATACGGTGACATGGCAGTAGAACCACACTTCACTAAATAACTGTCACGATGAAATAGAATGTAAAGACCACATCACACAAAGCTGAATGGCACACGACTTTGTCTAGCTCATCGTCGATTCATACTCTGTGTAGCCATCCGAGTTCAGCTTCGAGATCGTACAAAGAAAAATAGAATAAATCACATGGACATCAATAATGAGTAATACCCATGCAAAAATAAATCGATTGTGACCTGGCTTTTCTTTTGGTACCTCTAACAATTTAGCGCATTTTTGTCAATTGTGACCTGGATTCTTGCAATAGCCATAGTTATTACGTGATCTTGACTTCTTTGTCTTTGCCTGCAGCCTTTTCTTCGGTGCACCTCATCCTGGCACATGCACGGGATCCAGAACCTTATCAACTTTCTCCGAGTGTGGCATCAAAGGGCCAAACCTAATGCTGTTATGTTGAGCATTAGTTGACTCCTTGTTGTCAGCTTGTTCAATACTTGATTGCCTGCCATGATGTTCTGCTTGCAAAAGCATCTTTAGACGCTGATAGTCCTCATCAGAGTGGCATGCCTTGAAACATGCGGCATGACTACAATTCCACAACTCGCGGTACCTCTGCAGGCTTGCCGAATAGTCATACATCTGGTTTTTTCTGGTCGGTGCGTATGCACATTTTGCATTCATAGTCCACCTAGTGGGAACGCAACAACTTGGCATAATTTTTTGGTTTTAAATCCCCAATATGTAAAAAATGTGGGAACATGGTGTGCCTGCGTATTCCAGCTTACGACAAGAACAACTGACCCTGTGCAAAATACCTCCTTGCTCCTAAATGCGCACTCCAAACTTTTTATCCATTCTTTGCTGCTTGGACACAACATAGGTGGAAAATTCTGATCCATCTAGTATCTCTCTGATCTGACATTTGCTGACAGCATCTATGCTCCATAAGACAACCTTAAAGACAGTAGGAGTGAAAACTGTTGCGGCGTGTTTCTCAAGCGGCAAAGCATTTTCCTCTGTAAATGGAAGGGACTGCAAGGCTTCGACGTCATGGAGAGCTTCGTTATCCGTCGCGACGCAAGGCAACACTCATAGTGCTCTAGCATTTCAAACAACGACATCTTACCCTCAAGATGTGTATATAGCATAGAGTTCAAGCTCTCACTCCTCTGATTGCTGCTCAATCCTAGGAAATAACCCCCCTCAAGATATGGAGCACACCACAACTTTCTCATCTGATACATCTGATACACACCACAACGCCCCTCACTGGTTACTTTATTCCGTTGTAAGAATTGTATCCATTTTATCTCATGCTCTTCAGTGGAAGAAGTATCATATATGAAAGATTTGAATTCCTCCTTTACGTCGTCATCATGCAGATGGCGTACAATGTTCTGCTGAATGTGCCATATACATAGTCTATGGTTTGAGCCAGGCTAGACCACCTTGATTGCTCTCTGCATTGCAAGGTCCCCGTCTGTGATCATAGATATCAGATGCTTCTGTGCCATGCATTCAGAAAAGGTCCACAACATCTAGTCGTATGCCTGGCTTGTTTCATGAGAAATTATACTGCAACCAAAAATAACAGTGTTGTAGTGGTGATTCAACCCGACAAACGGCATGAATGGCAGATTGTACTTATTAGTTCTGTATGTGCTATCAAAAACAATGAAATCTCCGAAAGCCTCATAGTCAAGTCGCGATTGACTATCATCCCAGAACAGTCCCTTCAGATGGCCAAGCTCGTCTACGAAGTACCTGAAGAAAAAAATCCGCATCTCGCTCACGCCTCGCCATCATGTGCATGATCACCGTTTTAGCATCACCGGCACTGATTGTCTTCTGCTTATTAGCATGGCAGAAGTTATAAATGTCCCTCTTTATGCATCCAACCTTATCAAATCTACCATATTGAATGCACCAAATATCCATAATACGGTATTTGCGGATCCCAGATTTTTCCATGTCCGCAATGTCCGCTTTCTGCTCATCGCTAATTCGTCTGTGCAAACGCGGCAGACAAGAAAGATCCCGTGGGGCTAGAGAATGGTTGTGCTCATCGATGAAATCCTTGACAAACCACCGACCTGTTTCCTCGTGTCTCGCAGTGACCAATTTAGCGTTGCACCCAACACGAGTTAAACTTTGTGGCCTCATCTTTCTATCTTTCATCTTTCTTTTCATGTGCTTCTCTTCGTAAGACCCTTGGTGACTACACAAAATTTTCCTTAAAATTACGTAATTGTTGGATCCATCCCACTCAACGTAGCTTCTCCTCGCACTAAAACCTTTTTCAAGAGCATATTTGTTGTAGAATTCATAGCCTTTAGCCTCACTATCAAACATCTTGCTGACAACATTTTGATACTCGAACATACACTCATCACTTACATCTGCCATGTCTTCCTGCATATAACATATGAAATACACAGTTGGTGTTTATCAATGTTGCAGGTGTAAAATAGCTCATAGGCAAAGACAAGTGCATGCAAAAGACTTTTGCTCGTTTCACATGTGAGGGAAACCAATCATCAACGTCCAAGAAGTACTATCCTAGCATGAATGATGACACTAATAAACTATATTGCATGCACTATGAAAACCTCGAGTGATGATGACTATAGTAAAATATAGTAAGTTAACTATGGAACCAATATGTCATCTTCCTTTAGTATCTCATCTCAAACGTCAATTATGTCACTTTTTTTCTACGGTACTAAAGGAAGTAAGCAATGGCCTCAGCATCTTAGTTAAACAAACATGATGCGGTTAGCTCAAGAGAAACTATGCCACCATGAAGCTTTCCATTCCTTGTTCTTGTCGATACAAAGATCTCACATGGAAAATACTGCTAAATTACAACGAGCATTTAGGGTTGAGGTGGTACTGCATGCACGGTGGATGGGCACGAGGGCCAAGATAACGAGCATAACGCCAAGCCGGATTCATACGTTAAGGATGGTACGCGGGAAGAGATGGATCGCCCGCCGCCGTCGCTGCCGATTCAGCCGGCGTAGATCCGGCCTTCTTCTTCTTCGGTGACGACGTGGGGTGGGGGCTGGGGTTGGTTGGGTGGAGGACGAGGACGGTGGATTTTTTCCTCTCACCGGGCACGTCAAGGATGGAGATGGTCAGCAGCACGACGACGACGAATAGATCGGACGAGCATTGAGAACTGGATCGAGTAGACGTGGATCTGGTACTCAGGTGATCGATTGAAGAAAAGATATTTCCCCCTAGACCATTATGCCCTTATCGGAATTAACATAATAAATTTAATCAATTTTAATTTCTCACAAGATTGGACGGCTAATAAAAATCAGACGTGTAAGTACTGCTTAGTACTCCGAGTACTAATCCACTCACCGTAAAACAGCTCAGATAGATAAGCCATTTTCCGAATCATGACGGTGCTAATCCTCTGCCACTCCATCCCCAACGCCAAAAGGGGTACACATGATGAAAATTATATCAACACAAGTTTGCTAAATGGGGTGCACTGATGATAATTTCTTAAACAAGATACTTACTTTACAAACGTGATGTTTGGGGAGCAAAGTGAAATCTACTCTTTAAACAATGATAATAGCTTTGCTAGTACTAGTGCTAGTGCTAGACATGACAAAGTTGAATATACACTCAAGCTGGTGTGTTCGGTTTACATTTTTCTCAGATGAACTATCATACAAGCACGTTAGAGTTGCTTTGGTTCGGAAATGTCACGCCCTCCATGGACCCAGTCTTGAAGGTACAATTCTCACGTGAATGTAATGGAATGTAGAGTTGCTTTGGTTCAGAAATGTCAACAGTCAAAAGTTAGAAATCTCCGGTGAAGCTTTCCTTTCGTAGGAGGAAAAGAAGCGAGACCTGACGAAAGAGGACTAGTTCCATCCATGGATGGACTAAGAGCATCTACACATGAATCCCTCGTATTCGTCTTGTACGCCCGGACAGGCCACCCCATTACTCCCTGATCACAAAAATTCGATCCAGACGGGTCTTTTAAACCGACCTCAAACGTCCGGGTTAACCAACATTTCTAACTCAAATATGAGCCAGATATGGGAGAGTTCGTGCGCGTCTAGGCACCTCTGTCACGTCGAACTGACGGCGTGGCCCAATGCGGACTCGTTGGGAAACCCGATGGTCTGACGGGCGCCTCGACCGTCGCCGCAGTGTGAACACCGCATGTCGTCGCTCTGGCTCCCCGCCCGAGGTCGGGGCCGATTATTTAAGCCCCCCCCAGCCCTAGCACATCCGCCTCCTCCCTTTCTCCAACGCCACCTGCCCATCCGCCTCCTCTCGCACTTCCCTCTTTGAACCCGTCAGCCATGCCATCACCCCGCTGGCATTACATGATCTAACATCGTCTCTTCCTCCTTCAGTAGGTCTGAATCCGGAGGAAGGCGTTGCTATCTCTGGAACCGGAGGAGGATTTCTAGGAGGGGGAGGAGGTAGGGGAGGAGATGGGGGAGGAGCTTGAGGAGGAGGCGTCGGCGGTCATGGATCTATGGCCGGAGCAGTTGTCCATCCTCAACTCAATCCGCTTGGAGTCAGCTACGAAGGCCACGCGTCTTCGTCGGCAGCAGATGGAGGCAGCACCGGTGGCGCAGGAGGCGGCGCAGGCGGCTCAGGCATCGACTCGGACGGATCATGCCATCTCCGGCGACGAAGAAGCATAGTACAATAGGTAGTACGTAGGATATATTTTGCAAGCTTTTGTATGGATATAAGGGATGAAATACGAGAGAGTTGGATGTTAAGTAGAAGATGTGAGGCATGACCGGTCAGTGTCCGCTGAAGCGACTGAGCGTGTCCGTGGATGTTTGAGGGGCCGGATTTACAAGGTCCGGTTGTAGATGCTCTAAGAGCAATTCTAACCCATAGATTCAAACGGACACACATTTTGTGTATTTTTGTTCATTTGGGTTGGTTGTCCGTTTGACTTCCACCTCTACTTGACCGATGTGTCCAACCGATCGATCCAAATCTCGTCCGTGCGGAAAACGATTTAAACATAAAAAAGCCCGTGGCGAGAGAGCATGCATGCCATTGCACATAGTTCACGCTAGCGGTTGGCATACATACCAGCCATAAAAAAACACCACACATGTCATGTTCGTGCACTTGCCACCGGCCGACACACATGCGAGAACACAAAAAGAGAGTTCAACCACACTATTTCAGTCGTGGTCATGCCATCACACTTGCTAGCATACAAAGAAGATGGCGCTCTCCGTCATAGATCACTCATCATCAAACTTGAGCATGTCCGCATGCATCCTCTCGAATCAAGGTCTCTTCCTCGAGGACACCGAGCTCAAGTCCACCTTCGGGATATCCACCCCCTTCATCATGCAAGCGAGCGCCACTTCTTTTTGCTTTGGTCTTAGCTTTTGTAGCCTCGATCTTGAGCATCTTGGCTTGCATCTCTGCCTCCATCTCAAACTTCTTGGCGTGCATCCCCACCTCCATCTCGAGCCTCTTGGTTTGTATGTCCATGTAGGCCTTCATTTACTTCTCCTTGTCTTGCTGACGCTTCCCCTTCCTCATGTCCTTGTTGGTTATCATGCATTGCAAAGATGCTTGCAAGGCAAACGAAGTCACATCATGCTTGTCCTCTTTCTTCCACCTAGTGTTTTGGTGATGATGACACCTCACTTTATTATCTAATCGTGTGTCAAGTTCCTTAGGTACTCCGTGTGTGACACAAGATGGTTATGCATTCCCTTCGGACAGAAAAGAACGAAGACGGTGTTCTCTACGCATTTATTTCTTTGGTTGTCGGGATCCCGTACTATTAAGAGGGGATTCTCACTGGAAGGTTTTGGGGCGAATCAATACACGTACACATTCCTGTCACCCACCTCCTACCCTTCCATTCTTGAGAGAGAGGGGCCCTTATTTCCAACCATGCTGGCCGATTGTACCACTGGCCCTAGCAGTTGTACCGCTTGCTCAAGTCATCTGGTATAACCTCCACCCCAAGGGTGATACCCTAGGGGTGCTACCCTTAGCTGGTCACCAGCGGTTGTACCGCTTCCTCCGGGCGGTTGTACCAACAGCAGCTGGCTAACCCTAGGTGGCAGCCTCGGGTGGTTGTATCGGCCCAGTACCGGCCTACAACCGGACATGGCTCTGTTGTGGTGCGGTAGTTGGGCGGATGAAGGGTGGTTGTTCCGGTCGATCTCTAATGACCGGTAATACCAGTGTCCCAAGCGGTTGTACCACTCGGGACTTGACCTTATCCCGTACTTGAGTCAAACAGTTGCACCAGGGAGGAACCACCGCCTATGGTTCTGTTTTGATGTGGTGGTTGATGGTGGTTGGGCAGTTGTTTCAGTCCTACCCGTTCTACCGCGTGTGTCGCCTTGTACAGCTGCCATGTAAAATCCGCTGTGATGGTTGGAAGTGAGGAGCACTATATAAAGAGGTGGTTCTTCCACCTCCCTCTTTTGTCTTACCTCTCTCTCCTCCATTAAGGCCCTTCAAGCTTTCTTTCCCGATCTCTCTCTCTAGCCACTCAAACTTGTTGATTTGCTAGGGATTGAAGGAGGAGACCTAGATCTACACTTCCATCAAAGGAAAATTGATTCCCCCATACTTCCTTTTGTGGATTTTGTTACTCTTGGGTGTTTGAGCACCCTATACGAAAGAGGTCACCTCAAAGCCATATTCTATTGTGACGAAGCTTCGTGGTTTCGTTGGGAGCCTCCAATTGAGCTGTGGAGATTGCCCCAACCTTGTTTGTAAAGGTCCGCTTGCCGCCTTCAAGGGCACCACTAGTGGAATCATGAAATCTCACATTGTGTGAAGATGTGAGGAGAATACGGTGGCCTTAGTGGCATCTTGGGGAGCATTGTGCCCCCACACCACTCTAATGGAGACGTACTTCCCCTCAAAGGGAAGGAACTTCGGTAACACATCCTCGTGCCCAACGGTTCCACTTGTGGTTACTTCTTACCTTTACCTTTTGCAAACTTATTTCTTGTTGTTATTGTAGCTAGCATCATATAGGTGGTTCACCTAGTTGCATATATAGACAACCTATTTGTTGCTAAACCTAATTTTTTTTAAAAAGCTTAAAATTGGTAGTTGTCTATTCACCCCCCCTCTAGTCAACCATATCGATCCTTTCAATTGGTATCAGAGCCGCGTCTTTTTATTAAGGGTTTCACCACCCGAAGAATATGGTTGACGATGGGGAGAGGGAGGTTAAACTTCCCAAGGCCATGGGTGTGAATAAGTTCTCTCGCGAGGATTTGAATGAGGCCATGTCCTCACTTAAATCCTCCATGACTACCGAGGTTAAATCCATGTTTAAATAATTCCTTAATGGTCTCAAACTCTCGACCGATCCGTTGCAAGTGGTTAATCCCACTAATTTTTCATAGGATGTCCACTCCGACAAGCAGGGTGCTAGCACTAATAGAAAAAGCTACCTCAAGGAACTAGTGGGACGGGTACCTTTGCCTCGGTGCCCTCTCCCATGGTCTATGAAGGATCGGTGCACCCACCACATATAGTTAATATTGGTCCTCCTCCTAAGCTTGTTAAGAATGATTTCCATAATTGTTTTTTGTATCAAGTCTCATTTGAATCTTAGCTCAACACAACTTTGGAGAATCATTGAGCAAGGGTGCTACCCACATGATCCAAGCAATCTCACTCCAGGAGAAGAGGTCGATAATCAACTCAATCACTCTGCCTTATTCATCCTTCAAGCAGTTGTCACCATTGAAGATCTTGCCCACTTGCGTCCTTTCACTTGAGCTAAGGATTGTTGGGAACACATTGTTTACATGTACAAGGGTAGATCAAGTATTCAATGGTCCAACTTTGAGGTGGTTCTTGGTGATGTCGATGAATTTGTGATGCTTAATGATGATGACCCTCGAGAGCTCTATCGGAGAGTGACGACTCTTGCAGTTTCTCTTAAAGATCATGGAAGCAAGGATGTGGATGAAAATGGGATCAAGCGGAAGTTTCTCAAGGCCATCATGCCATTCAACAAGTCCATGTCCTCCGTCATCCGTCAAAGGTCGGATTTTCACACTTTGTCCATCGGTGATGTGTTGGATGAATTCATTGCAATGAACATCTTGAACAAGACCGCCGACAACGCTCTAGCTCGTGTTCAATGGTCAAAGAAGTCTTCAACCAACCTTGCATTGAAGGCCAAGGTAATTCAAGAATAAGAAGAAGAGGAATAAGAAGAGAGTTAGCCCAAAGACACCAAATATGCATGCCACGAGCACATGGCTCTTGAGTCAAGGCAATTTTGGGGCAACAAGAGGAACTGAAGACCAACTTCTAAGTTACTTCTTCGTTGCTACTGTTACAATCACTATAAAACTGCTAATGTTACTTTTGCTACTGTTATCGTTACTTCCATACTACTTTGCTACTGAATACTTTGCTGCAGATATTAAGTCTTTCAAGTGTGTTTGAATTTACAACTCATCTTCGAATACTCGAGAATATTCTTTGTCTCCCCTTGTGTCGAATCAATAAATTTGGGTTGAATACACTACCCTTGAAAACTGTTGCGATCCCCTATACTTGTGGGTTATCATCGACTAAGGTGAAACCTTTGCTCCCGTCGCCCGCCTTGAATCTATCCACATGTTTCTTGCATTTGCTTCTCATCATGATTTTAAGTTATATCAAATGGATGTTAAAAGTGCATTTCTTAATGGTCCACTTAAGGAGTTGGTATATGTCAAGCAACCCCCGGGGTTCGAGGATCCTAAGTTCCCCAATCATGTATATGTTCTTGGCCTTAAACAAGACCCATGTGCATGGTATGAGCACCTTACCGAGATGTTGCAAGACCGTGGGACTGAAATTGGGAAAATGATCCCACTCTTTTCACAAAGAGGGTTAACAGGAACTTGTTCGTATGTGTATGTGCATCTAGTGCCCCTTCGTGATTTTGGTGTATTGAAGACTTATAGGTTAAGGAACTAATGTGTTTGTGAGTGTACACAGTCTCTATAAGTCGATGAGGAGTTTGATCTATTCGAATATTACCGACCCCTCAAAATGTATGTCTTCAATTGAAGACTTTGGTGAAGACTTTGGTGAAGACTTTGGTATTCCCCGAAGACTTTGAAAACGAAGAAGTTGGTGTGAACTTGAAGATATGAACGAGGACTATGAAGCGTGAAGACTTTTGTTTTCGTAGCTTCATTTCCTTTTTTGAGTCGTAGGAAACAACGTATTGTTAAAGGGGGCAAGGTAATACTAAGGAAAATTTCCAACCAATGCTCAACTCAAAATCCACAACCTATCTAATCCTTCGAGTGAAGCCTTTTGGAAATCTCTTACGGTTCAGTCAAGTTCTTCTGTGACAGAGACGATGTTCTTTTGGTCTCTGAGGAAATTGGTCTGACTGAGGAGTTAGGATTTCCCCAGTGCGAATTGCCTAAAAGTGAGAAATATGATAAGCCTGAGGACTTTCATAGTTCGAAATTCCGACCATTGCTGTGCTTAGCGCCAGCTGTCCCCAATCATCTTATCCACATAAAGGTCATATCATTGGGGGCATTTATATCTTATCATGCCAGGTTGCACCCTGGCTATAAATAGCCACCGCCACAACCACTAGTTGGTTGCCTGCTCTGAGAGAGAACTGACACTTTTCATTTGAGAGCAACCCATCCTCCAAGGACTTTGATAGAAAATCATCAGTGAGGAAAACCCCAAATCCAAACCACCAAACCCAAAGTGATTGAGCATCACTGAAGAAATTGTTCCTGTGTGGAACCGATGCTTGTTACCTTTGAAGACTGTATATCTTCCAGATGGTTAGGCGTCATGGTCTAGTGCATCCTGTTGGGGAACGTTGCATGGGAAAAAAATTCCTACGCACACGCAAGATCTATCCATGGTGATGAGCATCTACGAGAGGGAGAGTTGATCTACATACCCTTGTAGATCGCTAAGCGGGAAGCGTTAAGAAACACAGTTGATGTAGTCAAACGTCTTTGCGATCCAAATCACCGAGCGTCCTGTGATCCCATCATGATCCGTCTCGCGATCCAATCACGATCTATCCCGCGATCTCATCATGATCCGTTCTGCAATCAAATCATGAATCATCTTGCAATCTTGATCACGGTCCTTCTGATTTAGCGCCGAACGGACGACGCCTCCGCGTTCAGCACACGTACAACTCGATGATGATCTCCGCCTTCTTGATCCAGCAAGAGGGAGCAGAGATGTAGATGAGTTCTCCCGCAACGCGACGACGTGGCGGTGATGGTGGTGGAACTATTCCGGCAGGGCTTCGCCTAAGCACCGTCAAACTAGACTAGAGGAGAAAACCGATCTAGATGAAGTAGAGGGAGTACGTGGCAATTAGGGTTAGCTTTCCCCTCTAAATCCTCTAGTAGATATAGGAGGGAGGGAGGGGAGGAGGCAGCCTCAAACCCTCAAGATTTGTCCAAAATTGGGGGTGGAGGAGTCCTACTCCAATCCTATTAGGCTTCCTCCTTTCCACTTGGAAACTCTTTCCACCTCTCCACCTTTGGGTTTTTCTCACCCCTAGCCGCATGGGCCTTAGTGGGGGGGGGGCTCGGACAGCCCACTAAGGGCTGGCTTGACCGCTCCCACAGCCCATGAGGCCCTTTGGATCGAGACACCCCTCCCGATGGTTCCCGGTACCCCTCCCGGCACTCCTGGTACACTACCGATGAGCCCGAAACTTTATCGATGACCAAAACAGGACTTCCTATATATCAATCTTTACCTCCAGACCATTCTGGAGCTCCTCATGACGTCCGAGATCTCATCTAGGACTCCAAACAACCTTCGGTCACCACCATACATAACTCTATAATACCGAAATGTCACCAGACCTTAAGTGTGCAGACCCCGCGGGTTAGAGAACTATGTAGACATGACCAAGACACCTCTACGGTCAATAAACAATAGCGGGACCTGGATGCCCATATTGGTTCCTACATATTCTACGAAGATCTTTATCAATTGAACCTCTACGCCAAGGATTCAGGTAATCCCGTATGCAGTTCCCTTTGTTCTTCAGTATGTTACTTGCCCGAGATTCGATCGTCGGTATCTCTATACCTAGTTCAATCTCGTTACCGGCAAGTCTCTTTACTCGTTCCGTAATACAAAATCCCATGACTAACAATTAGTCACATTGCTTGCAAGGCTTGTTGTAATGTTGTATTACCGAGTGGGCCCTAAGATACCTCTCCTTCACACGGAGTAACAAATCCCAGTCTTTATCCATGTCAACTCAATAGACACCCTAGGAGATACCTGTAGAGCACCTTTATAGTCACTCATTACGTTGCGATGTTTGATACACAAAAGGTACTTCTCCGGTGTCAGTGAGTTTCATGATCTCATGGTCATAGGAACATATACTTGACATGCAGAAAACTGTAGTAATAAACTGACACGATCATATGCTATTTTATAGTTTGGGTCTTATACTAGGGACATGGTGTTGTCTATGTATCCACACATGTTTCTGAGTTTCTGATCAATACAATTATAGTATGGATAATAAACGATTATCATGAACAAGGAAATATGATAATAACCAATTTATTATTGACTCTAGGGCATATTTCCAATAGTCTCCCACTTGCACTAGAGTAAATAATCTAGCTCACATCACCATGTGATTTACATTGTTATGAATCTAACACCCAATGAGTTGTAGGGTTCGATCATGCTTTGCATATGAGAGAGGTCTTTAGTCAACGGGTCTGTGACATTCAGATTCGTGTGTACTTTGCAAATCTCTATGTCATACTGTAGACACAGCTACCACACTCCACTTGGAGCTATTCCAAATGGTTGCTCCACTATACGTATCCGGATTGCTACTAAGGGTCATCCAGGTTGGTGTCAAAGTTGCATCAACGTAACCCTTTACGACGAATTCTTTATCACCTCCATAATTGAGAAATATTTCCTTAGTCCTCTAGCTACTAAGGATAATCTTGACCGCTGTCTAGTGATCCACTCCTGGATCACTATTGTACCCCTTGACAAACTCATGGCAAGGCACACACAGGTGCGGTATGCAACATGCCATACTATATAGAGCCTATGGATTAAGCATAGGGGACGACCTTCATCCGTTCTCTTTCTTCTGAAGTGGTCGAGCTTTGAGTCTCACTCAACTCCACACCTTACAAATCAGGCAAGAACTCCTTCTTTGACTGATCCATTTTGAACTCTTTCAAAATCTTGTCAAGGTATGTACTCATTCAAAAATCTCATCACACGTCTTGATCTATCTCTATAGATCTTGATGCTCAATGTTCAAGTAGCTTTATCCAGGTCTTCCTTTGAAAATCACTTTTCAAACAACCGTTTATGCTTTCCAGAAATTCTATATTATTTTCGATCAACAGTATGTCATCCACATATACTTATCAGAAATTCTATTGTGCTCCCACTCACTTTATTGTAAATACAAGTTTCTCGTAAACTTTGTATAAACTCAAAAACTTTGATCACCTCATCAAAGCGTATATTCCAACTCCGAGATGCTTGCTCCAGTCCATAGAAGGATCACTGGAGCTTGCACACCTTTTAGCATCCTTAGGACTGACAAAACCTTCTAGTTGTATCGCATACAACGTTTGCTTAAGGAAACGATGTTTTGACATCCATCTACCAGATTTCATAATTGAAAAAATGCAACAACTGCTAATAATAATTCCAACATACTTTAGCATCACTATGAGTGATAAAGTCTCATCGCATTCAACTCCTTGAACTTGTTGGAAACTTCTTTGCAACAAGTCGAGCTTTATAAATGGTGACATTTACCATTAGCGTTTGTCTTCTTCTTAAAGGTCCATGTGTGCTCAATGACCTGCCATCCAACGGGCAAGTCTACCAAAGTCTATACTTAGTTTTCATACATGGATCCTTTCTCAGATTTCATAGCCTCTAACAATTTGTCGGAATCTGGTCCCATCATCGCTTCTCCATAGCTCGTAGGTTCATCGTTGTCCAACAACATGACCTCTAAGACAGGGTTGTCGTGCCTCTCAGGAGCAGTACGTGTCCTTGTCGACCTATGAGGTTCGATAGTAACTTGATCCGAAGCTTCATGATCATCATCATTAACTTCCTCTTCAACTAATGTAGGCTCCACAGAAACATCTTTCAGTGGTGTGCTACTCTCTGGTTGAAACAAAGGTTCAACAACCTCATCAAGTTCTATCTTCCTCCCACTCAATTCTTTCGAGAGAAACTCTTTCTCGAGAAATGACCCGTTTTAGCAACAAAATCATTCACTCAAATCTGAGATAGTAGGTATACCCAACTGTTCTTAGGGTATTCTATGAAGATGCATTTGTCCGCTTTGGGTTCGAGCTCATTAGGTGGAAACCTTTTTCACATAAGCGTCGCAGCCCCAAACATTAAGAAATGACAGCTTGGGTTTCCGCCAAACCAAAATGCATACGGTGTCATCTCAACGGACTTAGATGGTGCCCCTTTTAAAGTGAATGTAGTTGTCTCTAATGCATAACCCCAAAACGACAGTGGCAAATCAATAAGAGACATCATAGTTCGTACCATATACAATAGGGCGCGACTATGACGTTCGGACACACCATCACACTATGGTGTTCCAGGTGGCATGAGTTGTGAAACAACTTTCACATTGTCTAAAGTTGTGTGCCAAACTCGTAACTCGGATATTCACCTCACGATCATATCGTAGACATTTTTATCTTCTTTTCACGATGATCTTAAACTTCACTATGAATTTGTTTGAACTTTTCAAATGTTCCAGACTTGTGTTTCATTACGTAAATATACTCATATATACTCAAAATAATCAGTGAAGGTAAGAAAATAACGATATCCACTGCATGCTACAACACTCATTGGACCGCATACATCAACATGTATCATTTCCTACAAGTTACTAGCCCGCTCCATCATACCGAAAACGGGGTCTTTAGTCATCTTGATCATGAGGCATGGTCCGCATGTCTCAACCGATTCAAAATTGAATGAATCCAAAGATCCATTAGCATGGAGTTTCTTCATGCATTTTATACCAATATGACATTTAGCGGCAGAGCCACAAGTATGTGGTACTATCATTATTAACATCGTATCTTTTGGCATCTATGTTATGAACATGTGTACTACTACGATCAAGATTCAACAAACCATTCGTTGGGTGCATGACGATTGAAGGTATTATTTATGTAAAAAGAATAACCATTATTCTGTGACTTAAATGAATAACCGTATTATAATAAACACGATCGAATCACGTTCATGCTCAACGCAAACACCAAATAACATTTATTTAGGTTCGTCGCTAATCCCGAAGGTAGAGAGAGCATACGATGTTGATCACATCAACCTTGAAAACATTCCCAACACACATCGTCACCTCACCCTTAGCAAGTCTCCGTTTATTTCGTAGCTTTTATTTCGAGTTACTAACATTTAGCAATCGAACCGGTATCCAACCAGGTGCTACTAGGAGTACTAGAAAGGTACACATAAATAACACATATATCAAATATACTTTTGTCGATGTTGCTAGCCTTCTTATCTACCAATTATCTAAGGTTGTTCCACTTAAGCAACCATTCCCCTCATAATGGAAGCACTTAGTGTCGGTTTTGGGTTCAACTTTGGGTTTCTTCACTGGAGCAGCAACTGACTTGCCATCCATGAAGTTTCCCTCCTAGACCTTGCCCTTCTCGAAACTAGTGGTTTCACTAACCATCAACACTTGATGCTCCTTCTTGATTTCTACCTTCGCGGTATCAAACATCGCGAATAGCTCAGGGATCATTATTTCCATCCCTGGCATTTTATAGTTCATCATGAAGCTCTAGTAGCTTAGTGACAGTGACTTGGAGAACTATATAAATCACTATCTTATCTAGAAGATCAACTCCCACTCGATTCAAGCGATTGTAGTACCCAGACAATTTGAGCACATGCTCAACGATTGAGCTATTCTCCCTCATCTTGTAGGCAAAGAATCTTGTTGGAGATCTCATATCTCACAACACGGGCACAAGCCTGAGATCCCAATTTCAGTTCTTAGAACATATCATATGCTCCGTGACGTTCAAAATGTTTTGGAGCCTCAATTCTAAGTCGTAATGCATGGCGCACTGAATTATCAAGTAGTCGTCAGAACGTGCTTGTTAGATGTTCACAACATCTACAGACGATCCTAGAGGGGGTGGCACACCGAGCGGTGCATTAAGGACATAAGCCTTCTGTGCAGCAATGAGGACAATCCTCAGATCACGGACCCCGTCCACAATATTGCTACCATCATCTTTCAACTGTATTTCTCTAGGAACATATGAAAATTCAAGGGAGCTATAGCGTGAGCTAGTAATCTACAACATAATTTGCAAATACACTACTAACTATGTTCATGATAATGAGTTCAAATAATCATATTACCTAAGAGACCCCACTCAAATTGACATCCCTCCGGTCATTCGAGTGATACATGGTCCAAATTCACCAAATCAAGTCCGATCATCACGTGAGTTGAGGTGGTTTCAATGGTGAACATCATCATGTTGATCATATCTACTATATGACTCATGTTCAACCTTTTGGTCTCTTGTGTTCCGAGGCCATGTCTGTACATGCTAGGCTCATCAAGTTTAACCCGAGTGTTCTGCACGTGCAACACTGGCTTGCACCCGTCGTATGTGAACGTAGAGTCTATCACACCCAATCGTCATGTGGTGTCTCGACACGACGAACTTTCGCAATGGTGCACACTTGGGGAGAACACAATTTATCTTGAAATTTTAGTGAGGGATCACCTTATAATGCTGCCATCGTCCTAAGAAAAACAAGGTGCATAAAATAACATCACATGCAAATCATAAGTGACATGATATGGCCATGAACTTGTGCTTTTGATCACCATCCTTAAAGCCCCGACATGATCTCCATCGTCACCGGGATGACACCATGATCTCTATCATCTTGATCTCCATCGACGTGTCGCCATCAGGGTTGTCACTCCCACCATGCTTCTACTACTATTGCTACCGCTTAGCGATAAAGTAAAGCATTACATAGCGCTTAATGATTGACATGCAGGTCATACAATAATTAAAGACAACCCTATGGCTCCTGTCGGTTACCGTACTCATCGACATACAAGTCGTGATATTCTATACAATACATGATCATCTCATACATCACATATATCTCATCATGTAATTGGCCATATCACATCACAACATACCCAGAAAAAACAAGTTAGACGTCCTCTAATTGTTGTTTCAAGTTTTACGTGGCTGCTACGGGTATCTAGCAAGAACAATTCTCACCTACGCAAAAACCACAATGGTGATGCATAAGTTGCTTTTCAACCTTCTCAAGGACTTCCTTTGTCGAATCCGATCCCACTAAAGTAGGAGAAACAGACACCTGCCAGGCATCTTTGTGCAATGAAGTTACACGTCAGTCGATGGAACCAGTCTCTCGTAAGCATACGAGTAAGGTTGTTCAGGGTCGCTTCATCCCACAATACCGTTGAACCAAAACACGACCAAGGGAGGAAGTAATCTAAGCATCAACGCCCACAAACTCCTTTGTGTTCTACTCGAGATCTCATCTACACATAGACCTAGCTCATGATGCCACTGTTGGGGAACGTTGCATGGGAAACAAAAAAATTCTTACGCACAAGCAAGATCTATCCATGGTGATGAGCATCTACGAGAGGGAGAGTTGATCTACATACCCTTGTAGATCGCTAAGCGGGAAGCATTAAGAAACGCAGTTGATGTAGTCGAACTTCTTCGCGATCCCAATCGCTAAGTGTCCCATGATCCCATCACGATCCATATCATGATATGTACCGCGATCTCATCACAACCCGTTCCACGATCAAATCACGAATCGTCTCGCGATCTTGATCACGGTCCTTCCGATCTAGCGCCGAACGGACGACGTCTCCGCGTTCAGCACACGTACAGCTCGATGATGATCTCCGCCTTCTTGATCCAGCAAGAGGGGGCAGAGAGGTAGATGAGTTCTCCCACAGCATGACGGCATGGCAGTGATGGTGGTGGAACTATTCCGGCAGGGCTTCGCCTAAGCACCGTCGAACTAGACTAGAGGAGAAAACCGATCAAGATGAAGTAGAGAGAACACGTGGAAATTAGGGTTAGATTTCCCCACTAAATCCTCTAGTATATATAGGAGGGAGGTAGGGGAGGAGGCAGCCTCAAACCCTCAAGAGTTGGCCGAAATTGGAGGTGGAGGAGTCCTACTCCAATCCTATTAGAAGTGGGATTCCTCCTTTCCACTTGGAAACTCTTTCCACCTCTCCACCTTTGGGTTTTTCTCACCCCTAGCCGCATGGGCCTTAGTGGGGGGTCTCGGACAGCCCACTAAGGTCTGGCTTGACTCCTCCCACAGACCATGAGGCCCTTTAGGTCAAGACACCCCTCCTGATGGTCCCTGGTACCCCTCCCGGCACTCCCGATACACTACCGATGAGCCCGAAACTTTTCCGGTGACCAAAACAGGAATTCTTATATATCAATATTTACCTCCGGACCATTATGGAGCTCCTCATGACGTCTGGAATCTCATTCGGGACTCCTAACAACCTTCGGTCACCATCATACATAACTCTATACTACCGAAACGTCATCGAACCTTAAGTGTGCAGACCCTGCGGGTTCGAGAACTATGTAGACATAACCGAGACACCTCTACGGTCAATAACCAATAGCGGGACCTAGATGCCCATATTGGTTCCTACATATTTTATGAAGATCTTTATCGGTTGAACCTTTATGCCAAGGATTCAGTTAATCCTGTATGCAGTTCCCTTTGTTCTTCAGTATGTTACTTGCCCGAGATTCGATCGTTGGTATCTCTATACCTAGTTCAATATCGTTATCGGCAAGTCTCTTTAATCGTTCCGTAATACAAGATCCCATGACTAACACTTAGTCATATTGCTTGCAAGGCTTGTTGTGATGTTGTATTACCGAGTGGGCCTTGAGATACCTCTCCTTCACACGGAGTAACAAATCCCAGTCTTGATCCATGCCAACTCAATAGACACCATCGGAGATACCTGTAGAGCACGTTTATAGTCACCCAGTTACGTTGCGAGGTTTGATACACACAAGGTACTTCTCCGGTGTCAGTGCGTTGCATGATCTCATGGTCATAGGAACAGATACTTGACATGCAGAAAACTATAGCAATAAACTGACACGATCATATGCTATGTTTATAGTTTGGGTCTTGTCCATCACATCATTCTCCTAATGATGTGATCCCGTTGTAAAATGACATATTATGTCCATGGCTAGGAAACCTTTACCATCTTTGATCAACGAGCTATTCTATTAGAGGCATACTAGGGACATGGTGTTATCTATGTATCCACACATGTATCTGAGTTTCCGATCAATACAATTATAGCATGGATAAAAACGATTATCATGAACAAGGAAATATGATAATAACCAATTTATTGTTGCCTCTAGGACATATTTCCAACACATCCTACAATCAATTGGGGATCATGGAGTGACCTTTGGTCTAGAGCATCCAGCAGTCAATTGTGGATCGCCAGGTGACCAGTTTGTGAAGGTTTTGGAAGTGTACCCTGAAGAATTACCATGAGTGTTGGGCGAGGACTTTGTGACCTTTGCTCAAGGATAATAAGGTAAGGACTATGTGTCCTAGGACTATGTGTCCTTTGGTTTAAATACCAGGCCGCTCCAAACCAGACATACGACTGTCACAGCAGTTGGAACTAGGTCATCAAACCATTGTCTTCATCGAGCTACCTGGTTCTATTTCCTTAACCCTTTCATTTCCTCGTATACCTTTTGATGAAATTGATCTTTATTGGTTGAAGAATTTGACTGAAGACTTTCACAATTTCCTTACCTCAAATTCGTCAAGTTAACTTGTTCCTCACCTGCTTATCCTGTATCACTCTATGTGTAATCTGTGCATGTTTCATTTCATCATAATGACTATGATGTTGCTATGTTTCTCATGCAGTTGAGTACTTATTTTGCTGCTAGTTATTCATCGCATTTAAAATTCCTTAAGTTGAAATTCCTCAAGTGATGAATTTGTAAAAATTGCCTATTCTCTCCCCTTTAGTCGATATAACGCACTTTCAATTGGTATCAAAGCAAGGTACTCCCTTGTTCTGTGTGATTTTGGTTTAACTGCCTGGATTTCTAGTTATGTCGACTATAGGTATGATCAAGGTTTCCGCAGGATGTCCTACCTTCGATGGGATGGATTACCCCTACCGGAAGAACAAAATGCGCATGCATCTTGAAGCTATTGACAACGATCTCTGGTACGTTGGGAAAATGGTGTTCCCTTTGTCACTCCCACGATCAATGTTGCTGATGTGAAGAGATTCAAGCAACTCGATTCTCAAGTGAAGAATATCATCTATGGCCATCTGAGCAAAGGTCAGTATGGCAGAGTGAGTGCTTTAGAGTCTTCTAAGATTATCTAGGATAGGTTGTCCAAAGTCAATGAAGGTGTTTCCACTCAACGTGATTCTCGTGTTGATGTTCTTGGCAATCTCTTCAACCGCTTCAAAAGACTCGACAATGAGAATGTTTATCAAACTTTTGATCATCTCACTAATATCTCGAACGAGCTTCAAGCATTGGGTGCTGCTGATATCAGCGACCATGAAGTGGTGAAGAAACTGCTAAGATCTATTGATTCCTCATTCGATACTCTGGCTTTGATGATTCAAGAGCGTGGAGACTACAAGTCACTTGATCCTACTGATATTCTTGAGAGACTCAATACTCATGAATTCCAACAAGCTGATAAGAGAGACCTCTATGAGCCAAGCTATGGAAGATCTCGTGCTCTGAAGGCAAAAGCAATTTCCTCATCCGAAGGCGAAGATTCTGATAGTAGCCTTGGTGATCATGAAGAACTGAGTCAGGAGCTGGCAATGCTTGTGAGGAAATTTCAGAAGTTCTCAAGGAGAGGTGGATTTGGAAATTCATCAATAAGTGGCTTGAGGAAATCGGATTCCTCAGGTGACTACAAGAAGAGAACTTGTCACAAATGCAAGAAATCTGGTCACTTTATCTCTGACTGTGCTCTCTGGGAAAAAGAATCAAAGAAGAATAAGAAGTATAGGGATGACAGTTTTGATGACTCGAAGAAAAAGTAGAAATCTTGGAAGTTCTGATCTTCAAAGTCCTCAATGCACAAGAAGAATGGTTCCAGAAAGGCTCGGGCTTTCATTGGCAAGGAAATGGACTCAGAAGAAGCATCTAAAGAATATGAAGAAGAGGAAGAATCTGAGCTGGAGTCTGAATTTGGTGTTGCTAGCCTTGCTCTCACCACTTCTTTCTTCGGCAAGTCCATCTTTCACGATGAAGAAAATGAATATTCCAACGACTCTGACATCAGCAATGATGATTATGCTCCCACCTATTGCTTCATGGCTAAAGGTTCCAAGGTACATAAGCATCACTTATCCTCTGAATCAAGTGATGGTGAATCTGATGAATATGTGAAACCTAGCTATGCCAAACTTGATAATATTGCCACTAGGCAACAAAGTGCACTTGAAAAGCTTGAGAAAATGCTAGACAAAAGCGATGATATGTTGAATGAGGAAGTGGATCAAACTCAAACTCTGTCTGATGATCTCAAAAGTCTTCAGACAAAGTATGACAACTTTTAGAGTCATCATAATGCTCTCTTAGCCGATCATGAGAAGCTTTCTTATGAATTTCTTCAAATAAAGCAAGATCTTGAGAAACTAAGAGTGTGTCATGAGGATCTCCAAAGGGAAAACGATTCCTTACTGGCTCAATAGATTAGTACCGCTCAAGAAGAATTTGTCCCACCTTGTTTGAAATGCATCGAACGTGAAACTGCTAATTCTTCACCTGAATGTTCAAATGCTTCTATTGCTGCAAATTCTTCAACTATTCCCATGGTCACAAATTCTTCATCTGAGGATACCACAAGTATCATTGACGAAAATGCAGGGTTGAAGGAATTGTATGTGACAAGCAATGACAAAAGTCTCAAAGGGCATCAAATCCTTTGCGATGTCCTCAAAAAGCATATTCTGAACTGGAACCCTAGGAAAGAGGGTATTGCCTTTGAGAGGAAACTCAATGCTGATGGATCCTACTGGACACCTGAGCAGTATCCCAAAACCTCTTGGATTGCTGCAAAAGGACCTCCTGTAGATCCATCCACTTTATCTGGCTTTACTTGTGAAACTTCATATTCCTCTGATGAGTCACTTGACTCCAACTACAAATTCTTCAAAAATCAGAAAGGTGAAGTATTTTCCAAATTTGTTGGAACTAACTGCAGGAACGGTTCACCTATGAAGAAAATCTGGGTTCCCAAGAGCTGCTTACAAAATCTTCAAGTGAATGTCCTCACGACACCACTCATGAAGAACAGGAACCCCAGATCAAATTCCTCATATGGACCAAAGTCTTCACTTGGACCAAATTCCTCAAATGGTCAAAAATATCATTCTCGTGCTAATGCATCTATTTCGTAGGGAAAATCTAAGAGTTCTGAATATGTGCATTATTCTTCAAATCATTATGTTCGTAAGTGAAGAATTTCTCTGCTTATTCATATGAGTACTCTAACCCGCGTCCTGTAAAACGAAGCGCACTAGCTTCACCGTATCCCTTCTCATATGGTGCTCGTAGAATGATGAACTCTTTGCCACCCCTCCAGATGTGGGTGGTGAAGAAATTGAACTAATCTCTTATGCAGGGTCAGGTCTCCAGATGAACTTGAATGTCTGATGAATTTGCTGGAGACCCGAGGAAATGCTTGAAAGGACACAAGCTAATCATGCAGAAATGAATTCCTCATTTCTCACATCCTCACACTGCTTTGCTTACTATGTTGTGTGATGAAATTATGTCTAATGAAATTGATGTCATATTCTTCACTCTAAAGCATATGAGTTCATAAGTTGTACTAATTGATCTGCAGGACGATACTCCAAAAGCTACTGAGTGCGTCCTCGATAGTGGATGCACCAACCACATGACTGGTGACAAGAGTCTACTGATGAATTTGCCACTCGCCCCATCTCATCTAAAGCATATCACCTACGCTGACAAAGGAAAAAAACAATGTATTGGGTCTAGGTAAGGTTGCAATCTCAAAGGCCCAACACATGGATAAGGTGATGCTTGTCGAATCCCTCGGGTTCAACCTTATGTCTGTCTCATTGCTTTGTGATCTTGATATGATTGTCAGCTTTGGAAAATATCATTGTGTTGTCATCATGGAATCTGACAAATCCAAAGTCTTCGAAGGCTTTAGGAAAGGAGACTTGTATATTGTTGATTTCTCTACAAGTCCTCAGCCTGCCACGTGCCTCCTTGCAAAATCCTCAGAAGGTTGGTTGTGGCATTGACGACTTGGACATGCTGGTATGAGGAACTTGCACACACTCGTGAAGAAAAATCACATCATTGGCATTGAAGGGCATCAAATTCCTCAAGGACCACCTCTGTGGTGCATGTGAGTCTGGGACGGTGACCGGATCCAAGCATCCCTCGAAGAGAATCATGACCACAACTCGACCCTTTGAATTGCTTCACATGGACCTCTTTGGCCCCACTCATTCTTCCACACTAACAAATTCTTCAAGTTTGTATGGCATTGTCATTGTTGATGATTACTCTTGCTACACCTGGGTGCATATTATTCTGTACAAGTCTGAAGTGCAGGATGTCATCAGACGATTTGCTTCAAGGGCCTCTACAAACTTCGGCGTCAAGATCAAGCACATTAGGAGTGATAATGGGACTGAGTTCAAGAACACAAATCTTGATGAATATCTTGATGAACTTGGTATTACTCATGAGCTATCTACCCCATATACTCCTCAGCAGAACGACATCGTGGAGCGCAAGAATAGGACTCTTGTTGAGATGGCTTGCACCATGCTTGATGAATACAAGACTTAGTGTTGCTTCTGGCTTGAGGCAATTGATACAGCAAGACACATCATCAATAGGGTATATCTTCATAAATTCTTCAAGAAGACTTCATATGAACTCATGACTGGCAAGAAACCCAATGTAAGTTATCTCAAAGCCTTCGGTGCAAAATGCTGGATTAGAGATCCTCACCATAGTTCTAAATTTGCACCGAAAGCACATGAAGGTTTTATGCTTGGTTACGGAAAGGACTCGCACACCTACATAGTCTTCAACACCTTCCACCACAAGTTTGTTGAAACTGTAGATGTGCGGTTCGATGAAACTGATGGCTCGCAAAGAGAGCGCCTGCCTTCTGTGCTAGATGAACAGTCTCCTGAGGAATCCATTAAGCTGAAGGCTACTGAAGATGTCATACCCACTGAAGAAGTCATTCCAACCAATGAAGACATTCATGCTGATACGCCTGGAGAAAATGGTACTAAAGAAAATCCTTAGCCATGTCAACCTTCTCATCCAAGAGTTGCAAATGAAGTGTAGATTGACAAAATCATCGACAACATCAATGCACCAGGTCCCCTCACTCGCTCAAAAGATTCATATTTGACTAACTTTTGTGGGCACTTTGCTTTTGTCTATATAATAGAGCCCACCAAAGTTGATGAAGCATTCAAGGAGCCTGAGTGGATACAAGCTATGCAAGAGGAATTGCGTTAATTCAAGCTCAACAACGTGTGGGAACTTCTCAAGCGGCCAGATCCTCACAAGCACAACATCATAGGTACCAAGTGGATCTATCGCAACAAGCAAGATGAAAATGGCCTTGTGGTAAGAAATAAGGCTCATCTTGTAGCTCAAGGCTACACACAGGTTGAAGGAATTGACTTTGATGAAACTTCTGCACCTGTTGCTAGACTTGAAGCCATTCGCATATTGCTTGCTTATGCTAACGATCATGATACCATCTTATATCAAATGGATGTGAAAAGTGCATTCCTCAATGGTAAGCTTGAGGAAGAAGTATATGTTGCTCAACACCCAGTTTTTGACGACCCTAAGCATCCTGACAAAGTCTTCAGACTCAACAAGGCCCTCTATGGCCTCAAGAAGGCCCCTCGGGCGTGGTATGACACTCTGAAGGAATTCCTCATGAAGAAAGGCTTCAAACCCGGTTCACTCGACCCAACTCTTTTCACTAAATCCTATTACAATGAACTATTCATATGCCAAATATATGTAGACGATATTATCTTTGGCTATACTAACAAACATTACAGTGATGAATTTGCCTATATGATGAGTGAAGAATATCAAAATGTCTATGCTGAGGGAGTTGAAATTCTTCTTACGTCTTCAAATTTGTCAGCAAGATAATGGCATCTTCATCTCTCAAGAGAAATACCTCAAGGATCTTCTGGGGAAATTCGACATGCAAGCCTGCAAAGGCATCAAAACTCCAATGCCTTCAAAAGGCCACCTCTACATTCACAAAAATGGTAAAGATTTCGATCAGAAGGTATATCGCTCCATGATTGGCTTTTTATTGTATCTATGTGCATCTAGGCCTGATATTATGCTGAGTGTTTGCATGTGTGCCCGATTCCAAGCAACACCGAAGGAATCACACAATAAGGCTGTGAAACATATTCTTCGATACTTAGCTCACACACCAATGCTTGGATTATGGTATCCCACGGGCTCAAATCTTCACCTCGTTGGATACTCTGATGCTGACTATGCTGGAGATCGTGTGGATCGCAAGTCAACCTGAGGCACATGTCATTTCCTCGGATGATCCTTAGTCTGTTGGTCCTCAAAGAAGCAGAACTGCGTGTCACTATCTACTACTGAAGCTGAGTACATTGCTGCTTGTTTATGGTGCGCTTAGTTGTTGTGGATGAAGCAAACCCTCAAGGACTATGGCATCAAGGTGAAGAATGTGCCTCTCTACTGCGACAATGAGAGCGCTATGAAGATTGCTTACAACCCAGTTCAGCATTCCAAGACCAAGCACATCCAGATTCTTCATCATTTTCTTCGAGATCATGTACTCAAGGGCGACATCTTCATCGACCACATCCCCACTGAAGAACAACTTGTCGATATCTTCACTAAACCCTTGGATGAAAAGAGATTTTGCAAGTTGCGATTTGAGCTAAATATCTTAGAATCTTTGAATGTTCTTTGCAAGGACACACATCCTAACACTTATGCAAAATTGATGACTTAGATATGCAACACACGAAGTAACGTTTTTATTCAATCAATGAAGAATAATCCTCTAAGTGTGAAGAAATTAATGAAGAATTTGATTCTCAGAACCCTACAACAATTGTAAGCGGTATCTGAAATCATCATTCTTTTACGGTGGGTCACGCCACCAACCATGGTTGAAATTCTTCAAAGTTGAGTTTTTCGTCATTTTGCAAATTCTTCAAAATTTTCAAATTCCTCAAGTTTGCAAATTCCTCAACTTTTCAAATTCTTCAAACTATGAAACTCATGTTCTTCGTTGACTATATATACATATATATATATATATATATATTTGAGTTTTTAATGTCCTCAACAACATTCACTTATAGCAAAGTCTACAAGTTGATTTTCATCTAAGTGAATGTGATCAGACCCGTTCCCCCTCTATGCTAAACTCGACCCAGTCTATTCACAAATTCTTCATATGCGTTCTACTTTGAAACTCGTGCAAAGTTTTCACTGTGTCCGTGACAGTTGAAGAATTTGCGAACGGAAACTTTAAAATTTTCACTATCTAAATTTTCGGCGCTTCCCGCTCAAACCGTTCTGATTCCCACGATTGGATAACCCACGATCCCCCTGAATCTCCACTACTCAGAACGTGGGTGACACATGTCGCGTGGAGAGCAAGGGTCAGGGGCAATCTGGTCCGAAATCTTCAGGCAAATTGATTTTCACCTCCGCTATAAATAGCCATTCCCTTTCACTGTGCTCAGTTACTCCTTACTCTCACTCTCTCTCGAGCTCAAACCTAGCGCTGCCGCTAAAATCATCGCCGCCGGTGTGGAAGAGCTTCATTGCCTGAACCTCATCGTCACCGTACTCGCATCGGCCGTGGAAATCTTCACTCCGCCGCCGCTGTAGTTGTCTCCCTCAGCCAAGCTAGGGTGTGGGAGATCTGGACGGACGAACTTCCTCGATTTCATCTCACTATTCGTCGTGTTTTTCATCAGGGTAAATAAAATCTGATTTTAATGCCCTTGTTTGATCTTCAAGCCTTCCTCAATTTCCTCAAAGGTGTTTATTCTTCAATAATCATATTGCAAAACACCTTACATGTTCATACTCTTGATGCTTTTCCTAAGTTATGATTTTCTTCAAGATTCCTCAATTGTGTGGATCCATAAAATTTGCACAACTCTGGGACCTAAGACAAGAACACTTAGTGAAATTCCTCAAGACATCTATGGTCAAATTCCTCACTCTTAATGTTTTTGAAAAACTTCTGAGAA
This sequence comes from Hordeum marinum, assembly GCA_022496015.1. NCBI lineage: Eukaryota > Viridiplantae > Streptophyta > Magnoliopsida > Poales > Poaceae > Hordeum > Hordeum marinum. The sequence goes on from CM039675.1 coordinate 64,639,197, forward strand.
CGCATATGACCTCTTCAAATTCCTCGCACCTATACTTTGTTCATAGGTACAAACATGTCAGCTAATGAATCACTAGGTTCTCATCCACTTTACTCATTTGCAGTGTTCCTTGAAGATAATTTGCACACTTCCTCAGAATCCTCAAAAGTTCAGAATCCTCAGCCGAAGAAAATGGTTGATGGGAAGAAGCCATAGAAAGGTGGAAAGAAACCTGAAGTACAAACTGCTTTTGAGATACCCGATGAATTGTATGAGGAATATTTCACCCGAGATGAAGAAACTCATGCGAAGGAAACTACAAAGTAGCGAAAGATTCACATTCAGAAAATTGAGAGGAGATGGTCACGGGAGTGGAAAGAATAACGCTATGTCACTCCCAAGTACATGAAGAAATTCGCAGTTAAACCCCCTGGCAACAGGCCACCCTTGGCTCCAAACCAAACAGCTGATCCCACTAGTCTCAAAACTGGTGATGACTTTCCTCAAGAATGGGAAAGACAACAAGCCAAGCTGACCAAGAAGGCCTAAGAGGCTGTGAACAAATTCAACGAAGACTCTGCTTCTGTTGCAACTGCCGGAGCCTCTACTAGTGCTCCAAAGAAATCCATTGTAAAGAAATCTGTTGTGAAATCTAAATCTTCCACTTCAAAATCATCACATCAGATTCCTCAAGCAAAGCCTTCAAAGGCCTCAACCGTTGGTTCAGTAGCTGCTCAGTCCTCAGCTGCTATCGTAAAATCCTCAACACGTGTGCACCTTGCAACATGTCAAAGGACCGAGGGCTTCTCAATTGCTTCAGGTGCTTCTGCAAGTGCCTCTAGTCAAGCACAGTCTTCAACAAGTCCTACTCTGTTGAAGCTAAAGAGAACTGCTACACAAGTTCAAAGACCGAGTCCTCACACTAGCAAAGTTGTGGTGAATATACCCTCAGGGTCTGAGGATGATGAAACTGATGATGAGGAATTGGAAGAAATCATTAGAGAAAGTCAGCAAAGGGCTGCAACAGCCAAAGGCAGCTCTCTTCCTCTCTTGCTGGATCCCAAGATGATCCTCAACTTCATTGACATATGGCATGAGGATCCCAGCACCCCATTTTCCTCACTAAACCTACCTCTTGGTGTGGACCATGTCCTCACACACTTCATTACCGAAGAAAAACGGAAAAGGGATCACGCTCTCTGAGTTAAGAGGAGCAGGGCTCGAAAAGAAATTTTTTTGAGGAATAATGTGATGAATTTGACTCCAAATCAACTCATCACGGTTCAGTCTTAAATTTGCTGCCTTTCTGAAGAACAAGACAAGTATGGTGTTGAATGGAAGGGCACCAAAGTAAGATTTGTCAAGGCAGCCCAAGCTGTCGTTAAGGACCACAACAAGAGGGTTGCAAATTGTACGCAACCTCAAGTTCCTCAGGCTGAAGAATCTGCTCAGCCTGCTGAAGAAACTGCTCCTGCAGCTGAAGAAATTCAGGCTGCTGAAGAACCTGCCAACGCAACCTCCACTGTTGCGCCTGAAGAAATTGACAGGCCAGCTGAAGCTTTTGCTGCGCCTGAGGAAATTGAGACCACAAGGATGACTGCATCAGTCGTGCCTAAAGAAAATGCTCCTACCTCACCCTCTGCAGAAACAGCTAAATCATCAAGGGTGAAGACGATCAACCTTCCTTCTCCATCTGAAGTGAAGAAAACCAAGGCTGCGGAGAAGAAGGCACTAAAGAGAAAAACATCAACTTCTGATTCCTTAGCGGTGAAGAAATTGAAGACACTGTCAAGTTCTTCAAGAGAACCGATTGATTCAACTCCTATCAGCTCCATGCCAGCCTATGAAATTGTACCATTTGGTGTTGGCTATGTCATCCCAAATGATGATCAAGAAGAGAAGAATCAGTCTGCGGCTACCTCAGAGAAGATTGATGAAGAAATTGAAGTGGAAGCTAAAGCTTCAACTCCATTGGTATCATCGCCCCTGCCTCCGTTAACTGCTGAAGAGACCGGTGTTGAAGAAATTGATGAGGACGTGGACATTAGAAACACAACCCCTGTCATCAATGATGAATATTAGGAAGCTACACACCTAAGTTCACCAATAACCACCCCTTTATCTCTGATTCCTAAGTCTCCATCCCAGACTGAAGAAATTCAACCAGGATCTGATGACTTGGCTCTAACTGCTACTGAAGATATTCCAGCTGCATCAGCTGATGAAATTGTTGCTCCAACTACCACTATGGAAACTGCTTTGCAAATTCCTCTGTCTAAAGAAATTCCTCCTTTGCCTAAGGAGATTGTGGGCCGCTTCAAGCCAAACCTTCAGCCGAAGCCCAGGATGCCATTCAAAGGCTCAACGCGCCCCAAATTCATCAAGACCAATTTCTTCAACAAGCACATTTTCTTCACTGGACCCAATCCATATGACTTTGCAAGAGCCGGTCGCACCAGATTTTGGACTCTTACACAGATGAACTATTATGCATCAGTGCTGTTTGACAAGAAGAAAGTCTTCGAGCACCATCAAATTCCTCATGCTGATATGGAAACAATCCCATCCTTCACACCGGTGCTCACAGTTCTTCACGATGCTGGAATTCTTCCATTCTATGTGGACATATGCGATTGGAATGAAGAGCCAAGTCTTCAATTTTATGCCACCTTGCACATCACAGGTGATGCTTCTGATATCACCTCATGGGTCTTGGACTCGATGACTGGATCCACTCACTACACTGCACCAGCATCAGAATTGCTTAAGTCAGTCCCAGTTCCAATTCATTCAGAAGAAGCCCACTGCCTATTTGATGAACCTACTCTGCCCAACCAAATGATGCAACTACTGATGAAGCCTTTGTCTCCTGGAAAACCTCAATGGAACACCTTCCTTGTGAAGGATTTGCTCTATTTGCCCAGGACGGTCTATCGCATTCTCACCAACACTCTGTGTCCTTAGAAGGGCCACAACTCTGAAAAAGAAGAAGTGGAGGGAGTCATGAAGAACATGCTATTCAATATCATGCATGGCATTCCCATCAACTTCCATGATTTCTTCATGAGGACATTGGCGAATGCAGCCTCAGCCCCATTTGAATTGAAGCCTTATGCTCCCTGGATCATGAAATTCATCAGATCATGGTCTTCAGTTCCCTTCAAGGCCGACTTTCAGAATCACTTTGGCTTCCTGCCTCCCATTGAAGTCCTCAAGAACACAATTGCCTCAGTAGATGGAAAATGCAAAGATGTTATTGATGAAGGTACTTGTCCGTTGGATGGTAGGTTTCGCAAGGCTACATCTTACTCCACCAATGATGACACTACCACCCAGGACTCTGCTGCAAAAGCCTCGAGAGTGTGCCCCTTGTGTGATAACTGATCATGAACTGCTTATAAGTCTTCATCAAAAGGTTGACCGCAATCACAAGTGGGTTAAGCGTTAGTTTGCTTCAATTCTTCAGAACATGACTATGACGCAGAACTCTATGAGGAAAAATCACTACTATGTGCATGAAATCTTCAATTGCGCGTGGGCCATTTTCGCACATCTCAAGACCCATGAGGAACTCAAGGACATGGACTTTCAGCATAACTTTGACCGGTCTCATCCTCCTCATAAGAAATTCAGAAAGGTTCAAGTTCCTCAACTGGTTACAAGCTCATATTCTTCATCGTGCGAGATGGATGAAGCCGAGGATATTGACGGCACTACGGCGGGCCCTGCATCGACAAACGACCCCGACAACACTGGTGCTCCTCCATCACCTTTAAGATGAAATTCTTCAAGGGGCGTTAGTCCTCATTTTCGTCCCTTTTGGTCTTTGATGACAAAGGGGGAGAAAATTTAAGTTAGTCTTCAAGCGGGTCTATCTATAAATGGGCTGTTTTTTGTTTAAGTTACTACTCTCGCTCTTCTGAAGCTTTTGTTGGTTGAGTTGCAAACTTAGGTCCGATGGTGGTCTGACTCTTTTGAACTGCCTTCCGCATGATATTTCCTCGAGTTACCTTAATGCATGCATGCTGAATTTTGCCAGACACCATTTTCATCATGCATTTCAAATTCTTCATGTCATATGTTAAATGTGCGTATAAATTACAAAGTATAGGGGGAGTTCTCCATGTTTTTAACCTGCCATGTGCATTTGTAGTCCAAAGGAAATTCCTCAAATATGCACATCTTCAGGGGGAGCTCTTCTATATCTTGCAATCAAATACCTCAAACTCATTACTTACACTTCATATTATTATCCCCGTTGAAAACTTAACCTATTCGTCATCAATCACCAAAAGGGGGGAGATTGTAAGTGCATCTAGTGCCCCTTAGTGATTTTGGTGTATTGAAGACTTATAGGTTAAGGAACTAATGTGTTTGTGAGTGTACACAGGCTCTATAAGTTGATGAGGAGTTTGATATATTCGAAGATTACTGACCCCTAAAAATGTATGTCTTCAACTGAAGACTTTGGTGAAGACATTGGTGAAGACTTTGGTATTTCCTAAAGACTTTGAAAATGAAGAAGTTGGTGTGACCTTGAAGATATGACTGAGGACTATGAAGCATGAAGACTTTTGTTTTCATATCTTTATTTCCTTTCTTTGAGTCATAGGAAACACCATACTGTTAAAGGGGGGCGAGGTAATACTAAGGAAAATTTCCAACCGATTCTCAGCTTAAAATCCTCAACCTATCCAATCCTTCGAGTGAAGCCTTTTGGAAATCTCTTATGGTTCAGTCAAGTTCTTCAGTGAAAGAGACGATGTTCTTTTGTTCTCTGAGGAAATTGGTCTGACTGAGGAGTTAGGATTTCACCAATGCGAATCGCCTACAAGTGAGGAATATGATAAGCCTGAGGACTTTCATAGTTCTAAATTCCGAACTTTGTTGTGCTTAGTGCTAGTTGTCCCCAATCATCTTATCCACATAACGGTCATATCATTGGGGGCATTTATGTCTTATCATACCAGGTTGCACCCTGGCTATAAATAGCCACCCCCACAACCACTAGTTGGTTGGCTGCTTTGAGAGAGAACTGACACTTGTCATTTGAGAGCAACCCATCCTCCGAGGACTTTGATAGAAAATCATCAATGAGGAAAAACCCAAATCCAAACCACCAAACCCAAAGTGATTGAGCATCACTCAAGAGATTGTTCCTCTGTGGAACCGATGCTTGTTACCTTTGAAGTTGGTGTATCTTCCAAATGGTTAGGCATCATGGTCTAGTGCATCCTGCAATCAATTGAGGATCACTGAGTGACCTTGGTCTAGAGCATCCAACAGTCAATTGTGGATCGCCGGCCCGGTGACCAGTTTGTGAGGGTTTTGGAAGTCTATGAAATTGATGTTCTTCAAACTATGAAACTGATGTTCTTCAAATTCTTCAAACTATGAAACTGATGTTCTTCAAACTATGAAACTGATGTTCTTCAAACTATGAAACTGATGTTCTTCATTGACTATGTTCTTCAAATTCATCTCCCCGACCTAGCCCGAACCCGCCCCACCCGACCCGCCCCACCCCATCCCGACCCGCCTCCTACCACCAGAGGCAGTCGTCGCGCCGCCCCAGCTTGCCGGCCTGCGCGCCACCCCATCCCGCCGGCCCCGCGTGCTGTCTTTGCTCGACGATCAGTTCGACGAGATGAAGCATCAATACGAGGCTAGGCTATGCTCCAACCCGCCCCACCCCAACCCGCCTCCTACAGTCGGAGGCAATCATCGTGCCGCCCCATCCTGCTGGTCGCGCGCGCCACCCCAGCTCGACGATCAGTTCGACGAGACGGAAATCGTCAGTTTGATAGCTTTATATCGATATATTATTTGCCTTATTTCGACAAACTTTTCAAAAAATCACGTTCGAAACCAAATTTCACCGAATTCGAATTCGACTTCAAACCATAAAGAATTAGATAAAACTTTCAAAACACAGAAGTTGTGCATTTTCCATAGCTATCCAACGCCATGTCATTTGCATCAATTTGACAAGCCGTTTGCAAAAAATCACGAAAATATGTTTCGCTCGAAATTTCACCATTTGCCAAATTACTTTTAAATCATACATAGGTCGAAAAATCAATCTGCATACGAAAGATGCGGATTTTTACCAGCTTTCCAACGCCATCTCATTTGCTCAAATCCGACAAACCATTTGAAAATTAAGTCCAAAATACGATTCACATTTTTGGTTTTCAAAAAAAGGTTTTTTCCAAACTGCTCTTAAACCATGATGATTTTATAAAAACAAATTATATGACTGTAATTGGGTTTTCAAGGGCTTTCCACCGATATATTACACGCCCCGTTTCGACGATTTCTTCTTGCAATGTTTGATTACTATGTTTTTGAACTAAACAAGATGATCAGTTCGGCGTAATGAAAGCATCAGTCCACCCGCTTGAATTCGTCAGTTCAAGTAGGGTAACAGAATAATATTCTGTTACGCAAAACAGAATAGCCCATATATATATGAGTTTTCAAGTCCTCAACAACATTCACTTATTGCTAATTCTTCAAGTTGACTTTCATCTAAGTGAATGTGATCGGAACTATTCCTCCTCTATGCTAAACTCTACCCAGTCTGTTCACAGATTCTTCATATGCGTTCTACTTTGAAACTCGTTCAAAGTGTTCATTGTGTCCTTGAGAGATGAAGAATTTGCAAACAGAAACTTTAAAATTTTCACTATCAAATTTTTTCGGCGTTTCCCGCTCAAACTATTCTGATTCCCATGAGTGGATAACCCACGATCCCCAACTATGTCAACTACACAGTATGTGGGTTGCACATGTCGCACGGAGAGCAAGGGTCAGGGGCAATCATGTCCAAAATCTTCGGACCGGTTGGCTTTTACTGCCACTATAATTTCCCCCCTTCCCTTCACCAAGCTTGAGTTACTCCTCACTCTCATCTCTCCCGAGCTCAGACCTAGCGCCGCCGCTAAAATCATCGCCATCGGAGAGGAAGTGCTTCACTGCCTCGACCTCGTTGACGCCGTACTCGCATCGTTCGCGGAAATCTTCACTCTGTCGTTGACGTAGCTGTCTCCCACTGCCGAGCTAGGGCGTGGGAGATCTAAACTGACGAGCTTCTCCACTTCCTCTCACAGTTCATCGTGTTCTTCATAAGGGTAATTAAAATCTTATTTTACTGCCCTATTTTGATCTTCATGTTCTTACACTAATTCCTCAAAGGTGTTTATTCTTCAACTATCATCTTCGTAAACACCCTATAAGCTTATCTCCCTTGATGTGTTTCTCTAAGTTATGATTTTCTTCAAGATTCCTCAATTGTGTGGATTCTCAAATCTGCAGAACTCTGGAACCTAAGTCAATAACACTTAGTGAAATTCCTCAAGACATCTAGGGTCAAAATCCTCAACTTTATGTATTTTGAAACTTTCTGAGAACGCATATGACCTCTTCAAATTGTTCGCACATATACTATGTTCACAGGTACAAAATGTCTGCTGATGAATCACTAGGTTCTCATCAACTTAACTCATTTGCAATGTTCCTTGAAGAAAATTTGCACACTTCCTCAGAATCCTCAAAAGTTTAGAATCCTCGGCCGAAGAAAATGGCTGATGGGGAAAAGCCACAGAAAGGTGGAAAGAAACCTGAAGTGCAAACTGCATTTGAGATACCTGATGAATTGTATGAGGAATATTGCACACCTGATGAAGAAACTCATGGCAAGGAAACCAAAAAGCAGCGAAAGATACGCAAATAGAGAATTGAGAGGAGATGGGCACGAGAATGGAAAGAATATCGAGATGTCACTCCAAAATACATGAAGAAATTCCCTGTTAAACACCCTTGCAATAGGCCACCTTTGGCTCCAAACCAACCTGTTGATCCCACCAGTCTTAAAACTGGTGAAGACTTTCCTCAAGAATGGGAAAGACAACAAGCTAAGCTGGCAAAGAAGGCAAAAGAGACTGTGAGAAAATTCAATGAAGACTCTGCTGTTGCTGCCTCTGCCGGAGCCTCTGCTGGTGCTCCAAAGAAATCCATAGTGAAGAAGTTTGCGGTGAAGCCAAAGTCCTCAACTTCCAAGTCCTCACTGCAGAATCCTCAGGAAAATTCTTCAAAGGCTACTGCAATGCCTTCAATAGCCGCACAATCCTTAGCCACACCCACAAAGTCCTCAACTCCAGTTCATCTTGCAGCTTGTCAGAGGACAACATGATTTGCTACTGCTTCACGGGCTTCAGCAAGTTCATCAACCCAAGCACATTCTTCAACAAGACCTACTTTGTTGAAGATAAAGAAAACTGTTGAACGAGGTTAGAGACCAAGTCCTCACAACAGCCAAGATATTGTTAATGTACCCTTAGGATCTGAGGATGATGAAGCTGATGATGAAGAACTAGAAGAAATCATTAGGAACAGACAACAAAGAGCTGTAATTGCTAAGGGCAGCTCTGTTCCTCTCATGCTGGATCCAAAGTAGATCCTCAACTTCATCGACATATGGCATGAGGATCCCGACACTCCACTTTCCTCACTGAACTTACCTCCTGGTGTTGACCATGTCCTCACTCACTTCATAGCTGAGGAAAAATGGAAGAGAGATCAAGCTCAGAGAGCTAAAAGGAGCAGGGCCAGAAAAGAAAATTTTCTGAAGAACAATGTGTTGAATTTGACTCCCAACCAACTCATCACAATTCAGTCTAAGATTCGTTGCCTCACTGAAGAACAAGATAGATATGATGTTGAATGGAAGGGCACCAAGTTGAGGTTTGTCAAGGCAGCATAAGCTGCAGTCAAGGACCACAACACAAGGGTTGCTGCTCACTCGCAACCACAAATTCCTCAGGCTGAATCCTCTGCATAGCCTGTTGAATAAATTGCAAGCGCAGCTGAAGAAATTCAAGCTGCTGAAGAACCTATCAGGGCAACCTCCAATGTTGCTCCTAAAGAAATTGCCAGGCCAATTGAAGTTTTTGCTGCGCCTGAAGAAACTGCTCCCACTTCACCCTCTGATGAAATTGCAAAATCATCAAGGGTGAAGAATATCAACCTTCCTTCTGCATCAGAAGTGAAGAAAACAAAGCCTATGGAGAAGAAGGCTGCACTGAAAAGAAAAGCATTGATTTCAGATTCCTCGGTCATGAAGAAGTTGAAGACTCTACCTAGTTCTTCAACTGATCCAATTGATGCAACTCCAATTACCTCCGTGCCAGCCTATGAAATAGTACCATTTGGTGTTGACTATGTCATCCCAAATGATGAAGAAGAAAGAGATCATTCTGCTGCTTCCTTAGAGCAGATTGATGAAGAAATTGTGGTGGAAGCAAATGCTTCAACCCCATTGGTATCATCGCCCCTGCCTCAGTTAACTGCAAAAGAGGCCGACGTTGAAGAAGTTGAAAAGGAAGTGGACATTGGTAATATCACTCCACTTATCAATGATGAATACTGGGAAGCTGCACACCCAAATTCCCCAATGACCACTCCCCACTCCCAAATTCCTCAGTCATTGGCCCAGACTAAAGAAATTCATACAGGATCTGATGATTTGGCTGCACCTGTCACTTCAATTCCTGAGGATATTGCAGCTGCATCGGCTAAAGAAACTGCTGCTCCCACTACACCTGAGGAAACTGCTGCTCAAATTCCTCAGTCTGAAGAAGTTCCTCCCACACCAAAGGAAATTGTGGGCCGCTTTAAACCAAATCTCCAGCCAAAGCCTAAATGTCATTCAAAGTCTCCAAGCGCCCCAAATTCCTCAAGACGAATTTCTTTATCGAGTACATATTATTCACTAGGCCGAATCCATATGATTCAGCAAGGGCCGGTCGTACCAGATTCTGGACCCCTACACAAATGAATTTCTATGCATCAGTGCTGCTCGACAAAGAGAAAGTCTTCGAGCATCAGCAAATTGCTCATGAAGATATGGAAACTATCCCATGCTTCACACCGGTGCTCGTAGTTCTTCATGATGCTGGAATTCTTCCATTCTGCGTGGACATATGTGATTGGAATGAAGAACTCATTCTTCAATTCTATGCAACCTTGCACATCATAGGTGATGCTTCTGATGTCGATTCTTGAGTTCTGGACTGGATGACTGGATCCAGTCACTACACTGCCCCAGCCTTTGAATTGCTTCGGGTTGTGCCAATACCTATTCCCTCAGAAGGTACAAGATGCTTGTTTGAAGAACATGAACTGCCCAATCACATGATGCAAGTGCTGATGAAGCCTTTGGCTCCTAGAAAATCTCAAAGGACCACCTTCCTTGTGAAGGATTTGCTCTATGTACCCAGGACCGTCTATCGCATTCTAACCAAAACCTTCAATACAATCAAGGGTCACAACTCTGAAGAAGAAGAAGTGGAGGGAATCATGAAGACTATCATATTCAACATCATTCATGGGATTCCCATCAATTACCATGATTTCTCCATGAGGACCTGTCCAATGCTGCTACAACTCCATTTGAATTGAAGCCTTATGCTTCCTGGATCATGAAATTCATCAGATCAACGTCTTCAATTCCATTCAAGGCTGATTTATAGAATCACTTTAGATTTCTGCCTCCGATCAAAGTCCTCAAGAACACATTTTCTTCAGTTGAGGGCAAAGGCAAAGTTTTCATTGATGAAGGTACTTGTCCATTGGATGGTCAGTTTTGCAAAACTGCATCTTATTCCACCAATGATGACTCTGCTACCCAAGATTCTGCTACAAAAGCCTCAACACAACATCCTCAAGAAGCTGCCCCACCTGTGATGACCAATCAAGAGCTTCTCCTAAGTCTTCATCAGAAGGTTGATCGCAATCACAAGTCGGTAAAGCGTCAGTTTGCTTCAATTCTTCAGACCATGACTGTGACACAAAACTCTATGAGGAAAAATCACTACTATGTGCATTAAATCTTCGATCGCGTGTGGGCCATTCTCGCACATCTCAAGACTCCTGAGAAACTCAAGGCGCTGGACTTTCAACAAAACTTTGACTGGTCTCATGCTCCTCGGAAGAAATTCAGAAAAGTTCAAGTTCCTCAGCTGGTTACAAGCTCATATTCTTCTTCGCGCGAGGCGGATGAAGCTGATGATATTGACGACACTACAACAGGCCTTGCTTCGACAAATGACCCCGACAACGTTGGACGCTCCTCCATCACATTCAAGTGAAATTCTTGAGGGGCGTTAGTATTCATTTTTCGTCCCTTTTAGTCTTCGATGACAAAGGGGGAGAAAAATTGAGTTAGTCTTCAAGCGGGTCTATATATATGGGATGATTTTGTTTAAGTTACAACTCTCGCTCTTCTGAAGCTTTTGTTGGTCGAGTTGTAAACTTAAATTCGATGGTGGTCTGACTCTTTTTGAACTGCTTTTCGCATGCTTATTTCCTCAAGTACCTTAACGCATCCATGCTGGATTTCGTCAGACACCATTTTCAGCATGCATTTCAAATTCTTCATATCATATGTTAAATGCATGTATGAATTACAATATATAGGGGGGTTCTCCATGTTTTTAAATTGCCATGTGCATTTGCAATCCAAAGCAAATTCCTCAAATATGCACATCTTTAGGTCGAGTTCTTCTTTATCTTCAAATCAAATTCCTCAAACTCAGTACTTACACTTCATATTTTTATCCCCATTGAAAACTTAACCTATTTGTCATCAATCACCAAAAAATGGGGAGATTGTAAGTGCACCTAGTGCCCCTTAGTGATTTTGGTGTATTGAAGACTTATAGGTAAGAGACTGATGCGTTTGTAAGTGTAGACAGGTTCAATAAGTTGATGAGGAGTTTGACATATTTGGATATTATCAACCCCTAAAAATGAATGTCTTCAACTGAGGACTTTGGTGAAGACTTTGGTATCCCCTGAAGACTTTGAAAATGAAGAGGTTGGTGTGACCTTGAAGATATGAATGAGGACTATGAAGCGTGAAGACTTTTGTTTTCGTAGTTTCATTTCCTTTCTTTGAGTCATAGGAAACACCGTATTGTTAAAGGGGGCAGAGGTAATACTAAGGAAAATTTCCAACTGATGCTCAACTCAAAAGCCTCAACCTATCCAATCCTTCAAGTGAAGCCTTTTGGAAATCTCTTGCCGTTCAGTCAAGTTCTTCAGTGACAGAGAAAAAGTTCTTTTGTTCTCTGACGAAATTGGTCTAACTGAGGAGTTAGGATTTCGCCAGTGCGAATTGCATAAAAGTGAGGAATATGATAAGCCTGAGGAATATGATAAGCCAGTTGTTCCCAATCATCCTATCCACATAACGGTCATATCATTGGGGGCATTTATGTCTTATGATGTCAGGTTGCACCGTGTCTATAAATAGCCACCCCCTCAACCACTAGTTGGTTGGCTGCTCCGAGAGAGAACTGACACTTGTCATTTGAGAGCAACTCATCCTCCGAGGACTTTGAGATAAAATCATCAGTGAGGTAAAACCCCAAAACCAAACCACCAAACCCAAAGTGATTGAGCATCACTGAAGAGATTGTTCCTGTGTGGAACCGACGCTTGTTACCTTTGAAGTCGGTGTATCTTCCAAACGGTTAGGCGTCATGGTCTAGTGCATCCTGCAGTCAATTGAGGATCACTGAGTGACCTTGGTCTAGAGCATCCAACAGTCAATTGTGGATCGTCGAGTGACCAGTTTGTGAAGGTTTTGGAAGTCTACCCTAAAGACTTACCACGAGTGTTGGCAAGGACTGTGTGAACTTAGCTCAAGGAGAATACGATAAAGGACTGTGTATCCTAGGACTGTGTGTCCTCTTGTTTAAATACAAGGCCGCTCCAAACCAGATATACGACTGTCATAGCTGTTGGAACTGGGTCATCAAACCATTGTCTTCATCGAGCTACCTGGTTCTATTTCCTCAACTCTTACATTTCTTCATATACTTTTTGATGAAATTGATCGTTACTGCTTGAAGAATTTGACTGAAGACTTTCTCAATTTCCTCACCTCAAATTCTTCAAGTTACCTTGTTCCTCACGTGCTTATCCTCTATCATGCTACTTGTAATCTGTGCATGCTTTATTTCATCATGATGACTATGCTACTGCTATATTTCTCATGCGACTGAGTACTTATTCCGCTGCTAGTTATTCATCACATTTCAATTTCCTCAAGTTGAAATTCCTTAGTGATGAATTTCTAAAAATCGCCTATTCACCCCCTCTAGTCGATATAACACACTTTCACCCTCTTTCTTCTAACGACCATCGGTATTTTACCCGGTGCTATATTTATATTCGTCACAAATCATGAGTTTTGCTTGGAGCGTCTTTTATGATATGAGTTTTTTCTTGATTTTATTTTTAGTTTGTCATAAGTATCCTTGTTGGACACACCTACTTGAGAGAGCCAAAATTATGCTATAATTTGACAGAATTGCTCTATATGTTTCACTTAATTTTTTTGAGGTATGGAATTGCTGTAGTGCTTCACTTATATCTTTTTAGTATGACGTGCTTTAAATTTTTGAAGAAATACTCTCATGCTTCACTTAGATTAATTTGAGAGTTAGTAAATTTTGAAGAAATTCTCTCATGCTTCACTTATATTATTTTGAGAGATGAAATTTGTGTGCCCATGTCTTCACTCAAACTTATTTGAGCTTGTAAAAAGCAATGGCAATATACGAAACTAGTCCCAAAGTGATATATATTCAAGAAGGATATACTAAAAACTTTTAAGAAGATCATTGGACAAATTAAACTTTATTCCTTGTAATAGTTTTGAGACATGATGAGAGTAATATGTGAGTCATGTTGGTGAGTAATTATGCTTTAGTAAGAATATTGGTGTTAAGGTTTGTGATTCCCTATGCAAGCACGAAAGTCGGTAGTTATGCAATGAAATTACATCCTACTTATGGTGCATTATTCGTTGTTAGTTATGCTTAATGCCCGTTTATGAGAATTTTTGTTTCTTGGTTGGTTGCTTCTCAATCTATTTGCTAGCCTCCACTTGCACTAAGTACAAATACTACTTGTGCATCCGAAATCCTTAAACATAGTTTTGTCATATGAGTCCACCATACCTATCTATATGCAGTATTTCCGTGTTGTTCCAAGTAAATTTGTATGTGTCATCTCTAATTTTCAAAATGAATTTCCTTTTTGTGTGCTCGTACCTTTCATGAAGCGGTAGGGGGTGACCGATATTTTTCCATGCTAGATGGGTTATTCTTAAGATGAGTGTTTATTCACTAGTCATTGCACGAGAATACGGCGGTAATAGGGATGCCCAGTCCCGAAATGAAAAGGAAATTTACTTTATGTTGTGAAATAATAAATTCCTTGGAAAGTGTTTGACGGGGTTTATAACCCTAGGTAGGCCAAAGCAACGGGGTCTTCCCCCTTTTCGCTTCTAAGAAAAACTATGCGGCCGGCTGGCCGTGGCCGGCTGGAGGATGTTCAATGCAAGCCAGTGCCGGCTGGCGCCCCGTCCGTCTAATCAAGAAGCCGGTTGGGCCGTTGGCCGCCTGGGCGTGGCCGGCTGGCCACGGGCCGGCTCTTCCGTTGACATTGGGACGGACATGCCCCGTCCCGTCCCCCAGCGCGCGGGTACGACGACGCGATGTGACCGGCACGACATGTGGCCCTGTGGCTACAGTGGCCGCTTACGCACCGCAGCACATGGCTACATTCCAACTATCCTGGCCGCTGACCTCGGTGAGCGCGACTGAGTGGGGGAATAGTGTCGGCATGCCCTCGCCACTTGATTACCTGCCCTAGCATGGCTACAGTGCTGCTGGCCGTAACAGAGACTTCGGCCGGCTAGTGCTAGACGACGCCCCCCGGGCGGCCCGTGCCGCGGTAGGTGGGCGAGGACCAATCATAGAGCCAGCTGGCGGGCCCCAACGGGAGATGGGACCACTCAGCCAGCGGGCCCTGCCCATGACAAGACGGCGCGAGCGGCGGGACCCTCTGGCCAGCCGGAGAAACTGCCACCCGGGTCCCCCCAGCATTGTACTTACGACATATTGTAAGAGCCGGGGTGTTGGCCTATAAAACCCCCCGATCCCCCTATGCAACGGGGACGGACGAATGGTCACATAGACACATCCATAGAACTCTCACTCCCTAATCTAGTAGCATAGGAAGACGAGCCGGCTGCTCCTTCTTCCTCCTCTAGACAGAGCTCCAGGAGCATCCTTGTACTCATAACCATCCATCCAACTAGACCAAGCAGGACTAGGGGTGTTACCTCCCACAGAGGGCCCTGAACCTGGGTACATCGTGTGTCACCACCGCTTGTGCCCAATATCACACCCGGAGCCCGTCGGTGTCCTCCGGCCCCAACCACTCATGATAATCCACCTCATGGCATCTGTCATGAGAAAACGACGACAGTTGGCGCCCACCGTGGGTCCATACGTGGCGCCGGCCGGATTCATGCTCCGGGCGGGACCCCTCGCCATTTCCCGCCGTTGCCGCTCCTTCCGGCGAAACCGTGGGGAGCTCGTGGAGCTTGCCTCAACACGCCCTGCGGGCAACCCCGTCAGCCTCACGGCCGACATCGACGCGCTCACCGAGCGATTCAGCAGGCTCAGCCTTGCCGAGGCTCCGGTCGTTGACGAGTATCCCGCGGGGGTGCTCATCTGCGCTGGCCCGCCCATAGCAGTGGGTGCACTCGTTGCGGCTCAGCCCAGCGGATCCCATGATTGCATGGGGGTGATGGCCATCACCTCCTCCACCACGTCCGGACGGGCGCGGGTCGTGGCTACTGTTGTCGCCGCCCGCGTCGGCACGTCCGACCCGCTCGGTGCGACCCTCCGGGGCTTGAGCACTCTGATCGCCCCGACGGCGAACCCCGACACCGCCACGGCCAATCTCGAGGCGGCTCGCCGCATCCTGTTCGAGGATGCCACCGCCCTCGTAGCCACGCGGCGCCACATGGAGGCGGCACAGCGGGAGTACACTTTCGCCTACAGACTCACCCTGGCTGGCACCAAGCCCAGTCGGCATGGGGCTATGCGCGACCGCGGCCACGTGGTCACCGAAATCCTCGGCAGCAAAATGCCCGTCTATGACACCCCCGCGGCTAACTTGTGGGCTCTCAAGGTGGCATATGAGGAGTTGGATACCTTGGAGGGCGAAGAGCGTGCCGCCCACGAGCGCCACATCAAGGAGCTCATCGATGCTCCTGACGCACAGCAGCACCTGCTCGCAATGGGCGGCGCCACCGAAGGCCCTCGGCTCGAACGCGAGGGAACAGGAACTGCCGCCCGCGAGGCGGCCTAGTACTCCTGCTCCCCTCGCGTTTCCGGCTGCCAGGCCGAAGCGAACAACCCCCGGCCCTCTCAGACGCCGGGGAGTGAGCAGCCGGCTGTTAGCAGCCGGCGCACCAACGAGCCACCCCGGAGCGGCCGCCACCACGAAGCGTCGGCATCCGGCAGCCGGCGCAGCCAGGGGCACACGCCACCACCGCGGCGCGTCACGGCAGTCGGCGCCACCCACCATCCGCCCTAAGCTCTCGGCTCGGCTCGGACCGCGCGTCCCCCGCAGCGAGAACGACGCCCGCAACCACATCGACAAACTTGCGCAATCCGCCCTTCTCGAGGAGGAGGGATCGATTGGTCCGGCCTGCTTTGGCCCCCGGATTCGCACCGACCTGTTCCCAACCGGCTTCACGCTCCCTAGGGACACCCCAAAATACAACGGGGCCGCCAAACCCGAAGACTGGCTGATCGACTACACCACCGCGGTGGGTATCACCAGGGGGAATAAGCGCGTAGCCGTTCGCTACGCCCCCCTTATGCTGATCGGCTTGGCCCGCACCTGGCTCAACAGCCTGGTGGCCGGTAGCATTAACACTTGGACGGACTTCGAAGAGGCCTTCGTCCGCAACTTCACTGGCACGTACAAGCGGCCTAGCCGTCCCCGTGAACTCACCATGTGCGTTCAGGGGCCGAACGAGTCCCTTCGCGACTACCTCACCCGGTGGACCGAGCTCCGCAACTCTTGTGAGGGGGTGCATGAGGTCCAAGCCGTGCAGTACTTTATCGAGGGCTGCCGGGACGGCACCCCTCTCAAACACAAGCTCCTGTGATCCGAGCCCGCCACGCTTGCCGAGCTCATGACCAAGGCGGAAAAATACGCCACGGCCGATTCGGCCATCTGGGTCAAAACGACCACACCCGCCAAGGCAACGACGACGCTGGCCACGACCCGGCCGGCTGCCGACAACCGGCAGCCGCAGAACAACAAGCGCAAGAATGACCAGTCGGATCCCTGCTACGGAAGCCGGCAGGTCAATACCGTCAAGGATCAAGAGCCGGCTGCCTAGCCTTTCGGCCAGTGCCAGCGCACCGGCAAGGCTGCCTGGCAGCCGAACCTCACCTTCGAGCAAATGCTTGATCTCCCCTGCAAGAACCACTTAGGGGCCACGCCCTCTACGCACACGCTCCGGCAGTGCAGCTTCTCACACCGAATGACGGTCGCCTAATCGACCAGTTCCCCAACTAGGACAGTTGCTACGTCGTCTTCACCAGTGAAGAGACGGGCAAACACGCTCAGCGCCAGCTCCGCCATGAGGTGAACGCCACCATGCTGACAACTCCCCAGTTCATGCATTGGTCGGAGAAGCCGGTCACTTGGAGCTAGGCCGATCACCCTACCGTGATGCCAAATCCCGGCAGTTACGCCTTGGTCCTCGACCCCACCATCGCCACCAAGGAACGAGCCTGCCACTTCTCGCGGGTGCCGATAGATGGCGGCAGCAACATCAACATTCTCTACCTCGACACGATGCATAAGCTGAGGCTAAAGATAGAAGACCTGCAGGCGAGCCGGACGGTTTTCCATGGCATCATGCCTAAGAAGTCTTGCTCCCCTGTCGGCAAGATCATGCTCAACGTCCTCTTCGGCGGACCCGATCATTTCCGCCGTGAGCCAGTGTTGTTCGAGGTTATGGACCTCGTGAGCCCCTGCCACGCGTTGTTGGGTCGGCCGGCTCTTGTCAGCTTCATGGCAGTCCCCCATTATGCTTACCTCAAGCTCAAGATTCTGGGACAAAAGGGGATCATCACCATCAAGGGCGACTACAAGATGTCGCTCGAATGCGCTCGAGACGGCAGCCGGCTGGCCGAGGCCCTAGAGAACGCTGAGGAGAAACGACAGTTTGACCGGCTCGTTGCCCTTGCTGCCAGCCAGCCGGCCGTGTCGGCTTCACCCTCGCAATCCACCGGCGAGGCCTCCTTCCAGCCATCCAAGGACACCAAGCAGATCCCGCTCGACCCGGCCAACCCGGCTCAGTGCGTCACCATCGGCTCCCGCCTCGATAGCAAATAGGAAGGCGAGCTCGTCGACTTCCTCCGTGAGAATTGGGACATCTTTGCATGGTCCCCGAAGGACATGTCGGGTGTTCCAAGGAAGTTTGCCGAGCACAAACTCCACGTCCGGCCAGACGTTAAGCCGGTCAAGCAACCCCTGCGCCATTTCTCCGAGGAGAAGCGGCATACTATAGGCGAAGAGATCGCCCGGCTGCTCGCATCCGAGTTCATCATGGAAGCATTCCACCCGGACTGGCTGGCCAACCCAGTCCTGGTATTGAAGAAGAAAAAGACCTAGCACATGTGCATCGACTACACAAGCCTGAACAAGGCATGTCCCAAGGACCCGTTCGCCCTACCATGGATCGATCAAGTCTTCGACTCCACGGCCGGCTGCGACTTGCTGTCCTTCCTGGACGCCTACTCAGGCTACCACCAGATCAAGCTGGATCCTGAAGACCGGCTCAAGACCTCCTTCATCATGCCCTTCGAGGCCTACTACTACATCACCATGTCCTTCATCTTGAAGAATGCTCCCGCTACCTTCTAACGATGCATGCAGAAGTGCCTCTTGCCTCAGATAGGCAGGAACGTCCACGCCTACGTTGACGACATCGTCGTCAAAACAAAGAAGCACTTCAGCGTCCTTGACGACCTTGGGAGACCTTCGTGAACCTACGTGAGTACAAGATCAAGCTCAACCCGAAGAAGTGTGTCTTCGGCGTCCCCGCCGGACAACTCTTGGGTTTCTTTGTGTCCGCCCGCGGCATCGAAGCTAACCCTGAGAAGATCAGCGCGATCGAGCGCATGCCGAAGCCGACCTAGCTCCGCAACGTCCAAAAGTTCACCGGCTGCCTCGCCTCGCCCAGCCGTTTCATCAGTCGGCTGGAAGAGAAGGCCCTGCCCCTCAACGGGATCCTTCGCAAGACGGCTCTGATTGAGCCGGGTCAATCCAAGAGGCCGGGCGCCTTCGACTGGTCTGACGAGGCGGACGAGGCCTTCCGCGGCCTCAAGAAGGCTCTCACCCGTGCGCCCATCCTGGCCGCGCGGGCTGAGAAGGAACCCTTACTCGCCTACATCGCGATGACCACCCGTGTCATCAGCGTCGTTCTAGTGTCGAGCGGCCGGAGGAGGGCAAGTCCCTACCGGTCCAGCGACCCGTCTACTACCTCAGCGAGGTCCTCTCCGCGTCCAAGCAGAACTACCCCCACTATCAAAAGATGTGCTACGACGTATACTTCACCGCCAAGAAGGTCAAGCAATACTTCCAAGAGCATGCCATTACCGTGGTGAGCACGGCCCCGCTTGGCGAGATCATGAGCGGTCGGGACTCCACCGGCCGGATCACCAAGTGGGTCATCGCCCTCGCCAACCATGAGATCCGGTACGAACCAAGAACTGCCATCAAGTCACTGGCGTTGGCGGATTTCCTCATCGACTGGGCGGAGACGAAGTTCGTCCCGCCTCCCCTAGACTCCACGCATTGGCGCATGCACTTCGACAGCTCGAAAATGAGGACCGGCCTGGGTGCCGGCATAGTCCTCTCCTCCCCGAAAGGTGATCAACTCAAATATGCCCTACAAATCCACTTTGCTGTCTCCAACAACGTGGCTGAGTATGAGGCCATCGTCCATGGCCTCCGGCTTGCCAAGGAGATCGACATCAGGCGCATCCTTTGCTTCGGCGACTCCGACCTCGTGGTGCAGCAAGTCTCTGGTGAATGGGACGCCCAGGATGCCAACATGGCCAGCTACTGCTTCCTCGTACAACAGCTCACCGGCTCCTTTGAGGGTTGAGAGTTTCATCATGTCCCAAGGGTGGACAATGAGGCGGCGGATGCGTTGGCGAAGATTGGCTCCACCCGGCAGGTCATCACAGTCGGCGTCTCCCTCGAACGGCTGCTCAAGCCGTCGATCAAGCATTCCCCAGAATCGGAGTCAATCTTCATGCCGACGGGTGTCGCCGACCCATCGACGACCCCGGCCGCCTCTCCGACAGCTTCACTGCCGGCCCTCGAATAGTCGGTCGCCCAGTCGGCCCCGATCGAGCCGGCGGCTAGCCCCGGCGGCACGGCCGTCATGGTGATCACCAGCCAGCCGGCCCTGGGGGCTGGCAAGCCAAACCCAAGGGCTGGCCAACCAGCCTCGGGGGCTCCCGAGCCGGCCCCGGGGGCCGACGAACCGGTCCCGGGAACTGATCAGCCATTCACGGGGGCTCCCAAGCCGGCCACCATCACGGCCCCCTCGTGGGCCCATTCCATCTTGGCGTTCCTTCTGCGGGGAGAGCTGCCTCCGGACGAGGCTCTGGCTAGGCAAATCCAGCGTTGGGACACGGCCTACGGCATCATCAACAACGAGCTCGTCCACCGCAGCACCACCGGCGTCTTCCATCGATGTGTCAAGCCGGCAAAGGGTTTGGAGATCCTCCTCGACATTCATCAGGGCGAGTGCGGGCATCATGCCGCCTCCCGGACCCTAGTGGCCAAGGCTTTCCGCCATGGCTTCTTTTGGCCGACGGCTCTCGACATGGCCAAGAAATTGGTCGACGAGTGCGAGGGTTGCCAACGCTTCAGCGTGCAAAGCCACCTGTAGGCAACGGGCCTCCAAACCATCCCCCTCTCCTAGCCTTTCACCATTTGGGGGCTGGACATGGTGGGTCCATTCAAGACCACTCGACGCGGCATGACACACTTACTGGTGGCCATTGACAAGTTCACCAAGTGGATCGAGGTGCGACCAATCAAGAAGATGGACGGCCCCACGGCCATCCGGTTCATCGACGACATCACGGTACGCTATGACGTTCCCCACAGCATCATCACCGACAACGGCACCAACTTCGCCAAGGGCGCACTCCTGCGTTTCTGCTCCAAGCAAGGAATCCGGCTCGACCTGGCCTCCGTCGCTCACCCGTAGTCCAACGGCCAGGTCGAGAGGGCAAACGGCCTCATCCTATCCGGCATCAAGCCCCAGCTCGTGACGCCATTGGTAAGGTCGGCCGGCTACTGGATCGACGAGCTGACGGTCGTCCTTTGGAGTCTCGGGACCACCCCGAACCGGTCAACTGGCTACACTCCCTTCTTCCTCGTGTATGGGTCCGAGGCGATCATCCCCACCGACATCAAGTTCGATTCGCCTTAGGTCACCCTGTACACAGAGAAGGACGCAAAGGAGGCAAGAGAAGACGGTGTCGATCTACTCGAGGGCTCGCGAACTCGCCTTGAGCCAGACAGCAATCTACGCAGAAGCTTCGGCACTACCACAACAAGCGGATCCGGCCACTCTCGTTCCGCGAGGGGGACCTGGTCCTCAGACGGATCCAGCGAACCGCCGGACAGCACAACCTATCCTCCCCATGGGAGGGCCCGTTCATCATCAACAAGGCGCTACGCAACAACGTGTACTACCTGATAGATGCCCAGAAGCCGCAGAAGCGCAAAAGAGATGCTTCCGGCGAAGAAACGGAGCGCCCGTGGAATGTAGCGCTCTTGCGCCCGTTTTACTGCTGAGGAAAATCAATGTATGTACGTATCCCCGTCCCTTTTGGGCTCATGAATGCAATGGGCACCCCAAGACGGCTCTTGGGGCGCGCCCTGTTTTGTTTCTTTCAAAAGTGTTCCCCACTCACCGGCTCCCCGGCCTGGCTCCTGGGCCCGGGGGCTAGCCAGCTGGGCCTAGAAGCGCCTCTCTGAAAAACGGCTAAATAGCATGAGCCGGCCAAACTTCCCCACCCTTACCAGCTACAGAACCGTCCCCCGGCTGTCTGGATGACGGGGCCCCGGGGTGGCAAGGTTTGGCTCACACGAAAGGTTGAAACAAAGGGAGACCCCTTCGGGGCCCAACCGGACCCTCGCCGCGTCTCTACCCCTCTTCTTATCCCAAAAAACCCTTGTGATTCCTAAAAGCTTTGAACCGGCTCCCCTGAGGTGGATGCCCCGACCCAGCTATAGACCGGCTCCCGGCTGTCAGGCTGGCAGGGCCAAAACCAAAGGGGAAAAGGAGTGGAAATGGAAAGAGTCGAGGCGGGCGAAAAGGGATAAGGACAAGGCGGCTTGAGTCACAAGGCAAACACAACAGAATATTCATGACATAAACATTAAAGGAAAAAGTGGCCCACGGCCAACATTCGGTTCATTACACAAACACCCCCACTGGGTGGATTCAAGTTTTTACACGCAGGGAAAAAAGAAGATAAAAGGTGCCCAGGGGCTTAGGCCACCGGCGCGTCGCCAGACGGCGTGCCCCCAGCCAGCGCGTCGTGAGGCGGCTCGGTCCTCGCCTCGGAGGTGGTCGTAGTCTTGGGGTCGGCCTCCTTGGCCTTCGAGGCGGGCTCCTTGCTTTCGGCCGTCTCGCCGCTCGAGTCGGTGCTCTCGTCGGCAACTTCGTCATCCGCCGGGCCGTGAGAGATGCCGAAGGAGTCCTTGGGCAACGGCTCGCCATCATCGCCAAGGGGCAGCAGTAACTCGTCCGTGTCAACGTATGGCAAGCTCGTTGGCCCGCTGGACAAGGGCCGGCTTGCGGGCCTCCCGCTCTGTGGACGGCACATCCCGCATGGTCGCCAGCCGGCCCAGGTCCATGCGCGGTACCAAGACGTCACGAACCGGAGCACCATCTGTGCCCTAGCTCGGGCGGCCGATGCCTTCCAGGCCTTGAAGCGGGAGACGGCGTGCTCCAGCTACTGAGCCACACGGTGCATCGGAGCTCCCCCGCACCCCGGCCACAGCACGGCGATGACCTCCTTGCTGGCGGTCTTGAGCCGCTCCATGCTCCGCTCGAGATGGGTCATTCGCATCTCGACGGCGATCCCAATCTTGTCCATGTCCCACGTGGCATGCTCCTCGATGGGGCAACCGCACTCCCGAAGGTATTCCTGGTGCTCCTCAATGGCGCGCGCAACACGGCGATGAGTTTCCCGGAAATGCCGTGGAAGGAAGGAGAAGAAAAGGAAATAAAAAGCAAGATGAAGCACGAAAAACGGCAAAGGGAAGAGCAACCGGCTGGGGAAAGAGAGAGATTGGCACTTACCTTCGATCGCGTCGTCCACCCCAATGGCGAAGTGGAGCGCCGCCTCGTGCTCCGACTTCCGGGCCGCCTTCGAGGTGGTGAGGGAGCCCTTGACCTCCTCGAGCGTCCTCTCAAGGCAGGTCACCTCGCCTTGAAGGGCAGCGGTCCTCAGGGCGGCGTCAACCGCCTCCTTGACAGCCGCCACCTCCTTTGCCGCCTCGGCCTTGAGCCGGTCCCAGGCTGCCTCCCCGTCGACCAGCAGCATGGCCAGCCGGTCCATCTCCTGCGCGGCCTCCTAGACGTCCCTTGCTAGCCGGTCCCGTTCGGCAACAAGCCCGGTCTCCTCCCCCCGGAGGGTGGCCAGCTCGCCTGCAAGATGCAACCAACGTCAGCCGATTCCTGGGGGCTACATGCCGCTCCTACAAAGTGCAACCTACCTTGCACGCGCGCAAGCTCCTCCTCCAGGCGGTAGAACCCATGTTTGTCGTTGTCGTGGATGGCGACCGCTTCCGCAAACAGCTTCTGCCGCAGAGAAGCTCCCTCCTATCGCAATAAAGGGGGGCAAGGGTCAAGACATGCTCAAAGGAGATCGGGTCAGGCTGCCCGTCAGCCGGTCAGCCGGCCCGCATCTCGGGGGCTGCACCCAGTGGGTGCGCTCGCACGCCCCCACTGAAAACACTAAGGCAAAAGTGTCGGCTTACCTCTGCACGCTGAAGGGCGGCGTCAGCCACCTCCGAAAATCGGGCCAGCTCCTGTCGGCACCGGTCTAGGACATTGCCCAAGTCCGCAAAGGACGGGACCGGGCCGCCTGCCTAGGGGGCCGGCAGGGCCGGCACGCTTGCCAGCGCTTCCTAGTCCCGACTGACATCCTGCATCGACCACAGGGCCCTCCGGGCCCGGCCGCCGCTGCCACCTGGGCTCGCCACGGCTCTAGCCGCCCGGGGTGGGTTGATGACGGCAAGGGGCCGGGAGTCGCCTCCCGTCGCCCCCCCCGCCCGGTGCCGCGACCGCCTCCTTTCCCGGCCGCTCCGACGTGTTGGTCGCGCCGGAAGGTACCTCCACCTCCATGGCCGCCGTCTCCGACGCCGCCTCTGACACCGTCTCCGGCGCCACCACCAACGCCGTCTCCGAGAGCACCGGAACCTCCGACATCACAACTCGGGTCGGCTCGGCCAGCGGAGGGGTCACCTTCGGCACCTCAGGTCGGGTCGCCTCAGGAGCCGACCTTGTCGACGCCTCCCTCGCCGGGGTTGTTTCTTGCACGGGCGGAGGCGCTGGCGAGTCCATGGTCACCCCCCGCGGCTCGCTTGGCGGAGGCATCGACATGCGGGTGGAGTCCGCAGTCGAGTCCGTCGCCCGTGGGGGGTCCGCCGACCCCCTCCGCCTCCGGCCGCTTGAGGTCCCGAAGTGTGCGGCCCCTCCTCATGTGCTGGACCAGGAGGTTCACAGCTCTATGAGCCTCCTCTTTTCCTCCCGCTGGGTGGTCGCGTGCTCGTGGGCCAGCCGACCGGTGGCATCCGTCGTCTCCCCCGTCGTCTCCTCATCTTGGAGCTCGATGGGGTCACTGTAGCGTCCAAAAACCGGTCGTTAACCGGCTCGCAAGGCGAAAGCATAAACTCGCACAAAGATGAAGAACTTACACGATAACAAGGGGCAGGGCCAGCTTGGCGCATGGCGGCGATTTCTGCGCGGCCACCTTCACCCGCTTTGGGCTGGGTGGTGAGGCTGCCCCCCCCCCC
Source organism: Hordeum marinum (assembly GCA_022496015.1). Taxonomy (NCBI): domain Eukaryota; kingdom Viridiplantae; phylum Streptophyta; class Magnoliopsida; order Poales; family Poaceae; genus Hordeum; species Hordeum marinum. The sequence goes on from CM039675.1 coordinate 64,664,184, forward strand.
CCCCGTGAGACGGCCTTTTCCCCTGGCCGGCCGCTTCGGCCGCCGGGCCTCGAGCCGATCGCTTGTCGCTTCTCCGGTCCTGGCGCGCTGCGGGAGGAGGTCCATCTAGAATCATCAAATCGTCATCATCATCGTCGTCCTCTGTCCAGTCCTGGATGAAGGGGGCAAGAGGGAACTCACTCGCTTCGCTAGGTTCCCCAGCTACACCGGACCCTCTGGCCTCGCCAGGAGCGCTACCTCGTGGATCCGCTGGCTCCTCCTTCCTCCGGGGGGCCTCCCGTTTGGAAGTCTCGAGAGTCGGAGTCCTCGCGCTCCACCTCAAAGATCTGCGGGTGCGGTCCGTCTGGCGTCTTCTATCGCACCAGCAGCTGCGGTCAGCACTTCAACGTAAGTTCTCCAGTCGGCTGCCGACTGGGGAATACCAAACGAAAAAGAGCCGCCTCGACGAGAAAACTCACCAGGGGAGGCCGGTTGATGCGGTCGTACGGCTCCATGCCGAAGGACCACGAGGTGGGCTTCAGCTTGAACGTCGTGAGGGTGTTCACCCGCTTCGCCACCTGAGCCGGCGTCAGCTCGACGGTGGACTGCCGGCAGGCGTCGTGTCGGCCGGACATGTCGCAGATCCGGTGTGGCCTCATCTGGAGGGGCGACACCCAACATGCGACAAAGGCCGCCACCAGGTCGGCGACAACCAGCCCTTCGGCACTCTTCAGTTGCGAGAGCCGGGCGAGCTCGTCCAAGGCCACGCCACGCGGGGCAGGTCCCTACCAGTTCTGCTAGGAGGACTGCCGGTCCTCGAACGGAGACAACCGGATGTAATCCGTCCTCAGGTCGACATTCTTCACGTAGAAGAACGATCGGTGCCATCCCTTGACGGACTCGATCAGAGAGAGAGGGGGAAAGCGAGCGATGCCGCGGCAACACACCACCATGCCCCCGCACGCATCGCTCTTCAAAGACTTAAGATAGAAGAGGGCATTGAAGAACTCGAGGAAGGGGAGGATGCCGAGGTAACCCTCGCACAACGTCATGAAGGCGGAGAGGTACAAGATCGAATTCGGCACAAGATTGTGCGGCTGGAGGTCGAAAGTTTCAAGAAGAAGACGGTAAAAGAGGTTCACTGAGAGCCCGAAGCCCCGGGAGAAGTGCCAGAGGAACACAATGTGTTCCCCTGGCTGCGATGCCGGTGCTATCTCATAGCCCGGCGCGCGGGCGGCCACCCGCTCCGCCGACGGCAACATGCGCGCGCGGCGTAGCTCGGCGATGTCCGCCCCAACCACAAAGGAACCAGCCCAACTACCTCCACGCCCATCAGCCATCACGGGTGGTGCGGTGTGCAGGCGCGGGCACGGGCTCGAGTGCGACGGCATGTGAAGGAAGGAAAGAAGCAACGACGAAGCAGGGCAGCAAGGAGGCAAGTGGGGGCGCGGGTACCTCCACCTCCTGCCTTTCCTCCCCTTTTATAGGGGAGGCCACGACCGGGGGACATGGGATCGTCTCTGCCCACTCCTCCCGGAAACTCCGCACGCGTGGGTGGCCCCGGGCCGTAACGGCCGCTTCGGGGCGCAGAGGACCCTGTCCTGTGCCCCGAGGCCTACAAGGGCTACGCCTGGGTCCTACCGGGCTAGGCCTGGGCGACGTCTGTTGGAAATATGCCCTAGAGGCAATAATAACTTAGTTATTATCATATTTCCTTGTTCATGATAATCGTTTATTATCCATGCTATAATTGTATTGATCGAAGACTTAGATGCATGTGTGGATACATAGACAAAACCATGTCCCTAGTAAGCCTCTAATAGACTAGCTCGTTGATCAAAGATGGTTAAGGTTTCCTAGCCATTGACATGAGATGTCATTTGATAACGGGATCACATCATTAGGAGAACAATGGGATGGACAAGACCCAAACTACAAACGTAGCATATGATCGTGTCAGTTTAATGCTATTGTTTTCTTTATGTCAAGTATGTGTTCCTATGACCATGAGCTCATGCAACTCACTGGCACTGGAGGAGTGCCTTGTGTGTATCAAATGTCGCAACGTAACTGGGTGACTATAAAGGTACTCTACAGGTATCTCCGAGGGTGTCTGTTGGGTTGGTATGGATCAAGACTGGGATTTGTTACTCCGTGTGACGGAGAGGTATCTCAGGGCCCACTCGGTAATACAACATCACAACAAGCCTTGCAAGCAATGTGACTAAGTGTTAGTCACGAGATCTTGTATTACGGAACGAGTAAAGAGACTTTCCGGTAACGAGGTTGAACTAGGTATGGAGATACCGACGATCGAATCTCGGGCAAGTAACATACCGAAGAACAAAGGGAACATCATACGGGATTAACTGAATCCTTGACATAGAGGTTCGACCGATAAAGATCTTCGTAGAATATGTAGGAACCAATATGGGCATCCATTTCCCTCTATTGGTTATTGACCGTAGAGGTGTCTCGGTCATGTCTACATAGTTCTCGAACCCGTAGGGTCTGCACACTTAAGGTTCGGTGACGTTTCGGTAGTATAGAGTTATGCATGGTGGCGACCGAAGGTTGTTCGGAGTCCCGGATGAGATCCTTGATGTCACGAGGAGCTCCGGAATGGTCTGGAGGTAAAGATTGATATATAGGAAGTCCCATTTTGGTCGCAGGAAAAGTTTCGCGCTAATCGGTAATGTACCAGGAGTGCCGGTAGTGTACCGGGAGACCATCGGGAGGGGTATTTCAACCCAAGAGGCTTCATGGTCTGTGGGAGAGTAAATACCAGCCTTTTGTGGGCTGATGGAAGTCCCACACAAGGCCCATGCGGCTGGGAGAAAAAGCCCAAAGGGAAAAAGGTGGAAAAAGGCCAAAAAAGGAGGAATCCTAGTCCTACTAGGATTGGAGGAGGAGTCCTCCTCTCCTCCCCACTTTGGCCGACCCAAGGGCTGGCTTTTTGGTAGCCAATCCTCCTCCTCCTCTCCTCATATATATACTAGAGGATTTTAGGGTTTTGGCACAGAATTGTCAGCCACGTGCTACCCGTTCCTCTAGTGCATAGTTTCTCCTCTAGTTTGGTTTTCTGCAGTGCTTAGGCGAAGCCCTGCCGGAATAGCTCCACCACCATCGCCGCAGTGCCGTCACGCTGCCGGAGAACTCTTCTACCTCTCCGCTCCCTCTTGCTGGATCAAGAAGGTGGAGATCGCCATCAAGCTGTATGTGTGCTGAACGCGGAGGTGTCGTCCGTTCGGCGCTAGATCGGAAGGACCGTGATCAATATTGCGAGACGGATCGTGATGAGATCGTGGGGCAGATCGTGATGAGATCGCGGGACAGATCGTGATGAGATCACGGGACGGATCGTGATGAGTTCGCGGGACGGATCGTGATGAGATCGCGGGACGGATCGTGATGAGTTTGCGGGACGGATCGTGATTGGATCGCGGGACGGATCGTGATGAGATCGCGAGATGCTCGGCAATTTGGATCGCGAAGACGTTCGACTACACCAACCGCGTTTCTTAACGCTTCCTTCTTAGCGATCTACAAGGGTATGTAGATCCACTCTCCCTCTCGTAGATGCTCATCACCATGGATAGATCTTGCGTGTGCGTAGGAATTTTTTTGTTTCCCATGCAACGTTCCCCAACAACGTCCCGTCTCCCTGCGGGCGTGGGACCTGCGGCATCATTACTCACCGCATGGCGTGCCATGTGATGGCGCGGGACCCAGGGCGACGCGCCGGAACCCAAGGCGTCGGATCCATCGGCCGACCCGGCTGCCCCTTCTCCTTCGAGCCGGGGGTGGCTGGTGCTGAGGAGAAGCCGCCGGCTCCCCACCGTCCACCAGACGCGGGCTCCCGCCGGCTCCGGGGGCTACTGACGGGGTTTATACCCCTAGGTAGGCCAAAGCAACAGGGTCTTACCCCTTTCCGCTTCTAAGAAAAACTACGTGGCCGGCTGGCCGTGGATGGCTGGAGGACGTTCAACGCAAGACAATGTCGGCTGGTGCCCCGGCCATCTGATCAAGGAGCCGGTTGGGCCCTTAGCCGGCTGGGCGCGGCCGGCTGCCCACGGGCCAGCTCTTCCGTTGACATCGGGACGGACATGCCCCGTCCCGTCCCCCAGCGCGCGGGTACGACGACGCGACGTGACCGGCACGACGGGCGGCCCTGTGGCTATAGTGGCCGCTTATGCACCGCAGTGCTACACTCCAACCGTCCTGGCCGCTGACCTCGGTGAGCGCGACCGGGCGGGGGAACAGTGCCGACACGCCCTCGCCACTTGATTACCTGCCCCGGCGTGGCTACAGTGCCGCCGGCCGTACCAAAGACTTCGGCCGGCTGGCGCTAGACGACGCCCCCGGGCGGCCCGTGCCGCGGCAGGTGGGCAAGGACCAATCACAAACCGGCTGGCGGGCCCCAACGGGAGATGGGACCGCTCGGCCATCGGGCCTCGCCCATGACAAGACGGCGCGAGCGGCGGGACCCTCTGGCCAGCCGGAGAGACTACCAGCTGGGTCCCCCCCACCATTGTACTTACGACATATTGTAAGAGCCGGGGGGTTGGCCTATAAAAAACCCCGAGCCCCCCATGCAACGGGGATGGACGAATGGTCACATACACGCATCCATAGAACTCTCACTCCCTCCTCTAGTAGCAGAGGAAGACGAGCCGACTGCTCCTTCTTCCTGCTCTAGACACAGCTCCATGAGCATCCTTGTACTCATGCCCATCCATCCAACTAGACCAAGCAAGACTAGGGGTGTTACCTCCCATGGAGGGCCCTGAACTTGGGTACATCGTGTGTCACCATCGCTTGTGCCCAATCTCGCACCCGGAGCCCGTCGGCGTCCTCCGGCCCCAACCACTCACGATAAGCCACCCCATGGCATCTGTCGTGAGAAAATGACGACAGTGTTGGTATGGAAGGCAACCGTGGATACAACTAGACATGGATTGTGAAAGAATGGTGGAAAAAGGAATAAACTTTATTTTCTGTTTGGGAACCGCCTACGATATATCTAGCATGGAAAGTATTGAAAATTCTCGGTCGTTTTCGTTGATAGGAAAGGCATGCCACCCAAAATATTTTTCTCTCAATTTAAGCTTTGAGCTCTGGCATGTCTACAAATCCCTACTTCCCTCTACGAACGGCATATGTATTTACTTTATGCAATTTTTATTTGTATTTGAGTCTCCATCTTCTCTTATAAAGCACCAACTAGGGGGCACTATGATCATACTTGTGCATTGTGTGTAGCTAATACTCAAGTGTGTTTCGTGAATGGATCAATGATTAAACATGATGGGATAGGGATAAATTTCTTTAGTGTTGACATTTTGAAAGACATGGTTGCTTGTTGGTATGCTTGAGTATTAAAGTCTTCATCTCAAAACTAGACTATTGCTTTGAACCATCTAAAATTCCAAATGTCCATGCTACAAAATAAAAGAACATGTGATGAACATGTTAGGTAACATTCACATCAGAAATTCGGTTTTTATGATTTACCTACCTGAAGACGAGTAGGAATTAAGCTTGCGTAATCTGATACGTCTCCAACGTATCTGTAATTTTTGATTGTTCCATGTTGTTATATTATCATTCTTGGATGTTTTACAATCATTTTATAGCAACTTTATATCATTTTTTGGGACTAACCTATTGACATAGTGCCTAGTGTGAGTTGCTTTTTTTTTGCTCGTTTTCTACTTTGTAGAATAACAATACCAAACGGAGTCCAGTTGCCACGAAAAATTTTGGAGATTTTTTTGGACCAGAAGACAACTTGGGAGCCAAGGAAGCACATGGGAGGAGGCCCGTGGGGCCCACAAGACACCAGAGTGCACTAGAGGCCCTAGACGCGCCTTGGTGGGTTGTGAGGCCCACGGGAGCCTTCTCCACTGCCTCTCAGCTCTATAAATCCTCAGAAGTTCCAAAAACCCTAGAGGAAGAGACAAAACACAATTCCAGCCGCCACAATTTCCAGAACCACGAGATCCAATCTAACACCATTACGAAGGGGTTCATCCTCCTCATGGGTGCCTCTCCGATGACGCGTGAGTAGTCCACCATAGACCTACTGGTCCATAGGCAGTAGCTACATGGCTTCCTCTCTCTGTTTTGATTCTCAATACAATGGTCTCTTGGAGATCTATTTGATGTAATGAATTTTTGCGGTGTGTTTGTTGGGATCCGATGAAGTTTGAGTTCATGATTAGTTTCTATCCATGAATATTATTTGGGTCTTCTTTGATCTCTTGTATGCATGATTATTTATAGCCTCGTATTTCTTCTTCGAATTTTTGGTTTAGTTAGGCCAACTAGATCGATTTTTCTTGCCATGGGAAGAGGTGCTTTGTGATGGGTTCGATCTTGCGGTGTCCTCTCCGAGTGACAAAAGGGGCAACGAGGCACACATGTATTGTTGCTATTAGGGATAACAAGATGAGGTCTATTCCTACATGAATAGATCTTGTCTACATCATTTCATCGTTCTTATTGCATTACTCTGTTTCTCCATGAACTTAATACACTAGATGCATGTTGGACATCGGTCGATGTGTGGAATAATACTAGTAGATGCAAAATCATTTCGGTCTACTAATCTTGGGCGTGATGCCTATATATTGATCATTGCCTTGGATATTGTCATGATTATTTGATCTTCTACAAATTGCCCAACAACAATTTGTTTACCTACTACGTGCTATTTTCTTGAGAGAAACCACTAGTGAAATCTACAACCCCCGGGTCTATCCTTTTAATATATTGCTTTCCGATCTATATTTTTTTGCATTTGTTTTCAGATCTATTATTCCAAAAACCCAAAAATACCTTGCTGTAATTTTTATTTGCATCTTTTATTTTGTGTTCTTGTGTGATCTATTTATCCAATCTCATACAAAGCAATCTATTTTTTACCATGGAGAGATTGACAACCTCTCTTACGCGTCGAGTTGCAAGTATTTGTTCTTTGTGTGCAGGTACCATTTACATAGTGTTGCGTGGTTCTCCTACTGGTTTGATAACCTTGGTTTCATAACTAAGGGAAATACTTACCGTAGCTGTGCTGCATCATCCCTTCCTCTTTGGGGAAATACCGACGCAGTCTAAAGCCGTGTGGAGAGCAAGTCAACTTGAGGAGGTTGTCAATTCTTTGGTCACTCTTTGGTAAGTTGGTCTTCAAAGAAACAAAACTGTGTTTCTCTCTCATCCACCGAGGTTGAGTATGTAGCCGCCACAAGTTGTTGTGCATAGATTCTTTGGATGAGGCTGTTAGAGCATATTTCTCCATATGTGGTTTTGGTAATTGTTGACAATCCCTATGGAGTAATGTTTGCCTTGAGTTTTATTTGAAAGATTTGTCCATAGTCACTTCTTGAAGTTCATCTGTTAGTTTCTAGGAGTTTATAAGATGACCAAGGTGGTATTCAAGGATTTATCCAAAGATTGGTCATGGGAGAGTTGAGCTTATTGCAAGCATGTCTTGAAGAAGAAGATTGTATGAACATTCATGATTATCTTCAAGACATCATCTTTATGAAGAGATAAGATAGAAAACAAGGTTGATCAAGACTACGTCAAAGAGTGAATCAAGTTGATCAACACACAACACGTACAAGATGTACCAAGTGGGATCAAGTGATCCCATGATATGGTAAGCATTATCCATTACGCTTTGTGTACTAACTGATAATCTGCTTGGGAGTTCTATGTGGGGTTAGGTATGTATCCATGGTCTCACGTCAAGTGGTGATCATCATCAAGGTTGTGGTGTGCAAGTTCAAGTGGAGCATCATGAAGACATCATGCTTGAAGCTTGTCATCCATTGTGGTGACAATGGACATGTGAAGATGTGTCGAAGAGTGGCTCACCCATAGTGGAGTATGGGGGAGCAATCAACTAGTCTTCATCAAGCCAACGCAATCAAGATAGGTGTTCGTCTTAAGGAAGCCAAGTTCGCCATAATCTAGCTCAAGTGGACTACGTGTAAGGTATATGTTTGCCCTTGATAGGTTTTCCATTTTACCGGTCTCATAGTGGTAGTTGGGAGATCGGGTTATAAGACCGATTGCGGTACTATCAAGGGGGGCTCTCAAGTGAGTAGCTTGATCATATCGTTCATTCTGAGCTCAAACCATTTGCATCCTTGCATCATCTTTCTTGGTTCTTGTTTGGTTTTTTTTCTTTGTGAGTCCTAGTGCTTATGGTCATCTTCATGACAAGCTCGAGTTCATCGAAGACAGAGTTCATATGAATATTCTATGATGTTTTCGATGTTGGAGTTTTTGCTAGTTCTTGATTCAAAGAGGTTTCACATATCTATATCATTGGCATTTCTATACTGCCACATCTTATTATAACCTTGAGTTTGTTGTTGGATAGCTCTTGTAGTTTTGAATTCAACAAGCTTGAGTTTGCTCAACTCGGAGCTAATTTGCAGAAGTTATGGCAGTTCTGGTGTTCCTGCGTTCATTCGTTTCCTGTTCTGGTTTTGGAAGGTTGTAAGCGGTAGTACCACTCCAACAAGCGGTAGTACTGCCCTGGCACGGTAGTACCGCTCGGTACTACTACCTAACCTTTTGTTGCCTGGTTTTAGCACAAGGATGGTGTGGTAGTAGTCAGCGGTAGTACAGCCCTAGGGCAGTAGTACCGCTTGCTACTACCAGCTACTCTTCTGTTCTCTCGAACCCCATGCTACCCTGAGTGGCAGTGGAATGAGGTACTATCGCATCCCAGTGGTAGTACCGCTCCTACGAGTGGTAGTACGGCTCTGGCAGCACCATCTCACCTCATGCCATCTCTCTAGTTGGCTGCCTCATCCGCCCCAGCGATAGTACCGCTCCCTTGCGCAGTAGTACCGCTTGTGTATGGGCTGAGGGGGTAACGGTTGGATTTCCCCCTCCTATAAATGGGGGTCTTCTTCCCCAATGGACCTTTACTCTACAACTCGTGTTTGCCCCCCATTGTTGACCTTCTTCGAGTTTGCTAGCTCTCAATTCCTCCACTGATTCTTGCTAGTTCTTGATGAAAAAGAGAGAGGAGATCTAGATCCACATTTCCACCAATCACTTTATCCTCTATGTGAGGGGAACCCCTTGGATCTAGATCTTGGAGTTCTTCGTGCTCTTCTTCGTTCTTCCTTTCATTTTCTTCCATAGCATTAGTTGTTGTGGTGGGATTTGGAGAGGAGGACTTGGGCACTCTGTGTGCCCTTGCCATTGCATTTGGTGCATAGGTCTGAGTTCTCTACGGTGATACATGGGAGTGAAGTTTGAGAAGCTTATTAGTCTTGAGTGTTTGGGCACCCTAGAGCTTATTCCTCTTTGGTGCCTTTGCGCCCTAGACGGGTTGGTGGTGCCTTAGAGCTCAACCATTGTGGTGTAAAGCTCTGGGCAAGCGTCGGGGTCTGCAATTAGGTTGTGGAGATTACCCCGAGCATTTGAGGTCACCTCGGAGCCACAATCCATTGTGGTGAATCTTCATGGTGTTGTTGGGAGCCTCCAATTAAGTTTTGTAGATTGCCCCAACTTGTTTGTATGGGTTCGGTAACCACCCTCAAGGTTCCATTAATGGAATCATGACATCTTGCATTGTGCGAGGGCGTGAGGAGATTACGGTGGCCTTAGTGGCATCTTGGGGAGCATTGTGCCTCCACACCGCTCTGAACGGAGATTAGCATCCTCAAGGTTGTGAATTTCGGGATAGATCATCGTCTTTGAGCCCTTTACTTATGCACTTTACTTTGTGATAGCTATATTGTTTCATCCTATATATTTTGCTATCACTTAGTTGTTTATCTTGCTTACCATTGATACGTCTCCAATGTATATATAATTTATGAAGTATTCATGCCATGTTTACTACAATTTTATATGGTTTTTGTATGATTTGATTAGAACTAACCCGAACTGACGTTGTTTTCAGCAGAACTACCATGGTGTCATTTTTTGTGTGCAGAAATAAAAGTTCTCTGAATGGGCTGAAAATTTACGGTGATTTTTTATGGACCAAAAGAGACCCCCGAAGCACAAGAGCTGAGCCAGTAAGTGGACGACGAGGCCACACGCCCTCTAGGCGTGCCCTACCCCCAGGAAGGGTGCTTCGGGCTTGTGGGCCCCTCGGGCACCCCCTTGATGTGAGACTGACGCAAAAAATTCTTATAAATACCCAAACCTCCAAAAAGACCCCTAGATCAGGAGTTCCGCCGCCGCAAGCCTCTGTAGCCATCAAGAACCAATCGAGAGCTCGTTCTGGCACCCTGCAGAAGGGGGAAACCATCACCAGAGGCCATCTTCACCATCCCGACGGTCTCCATGGCGAGGAGGGAGTAGTTCGCCCTAGGGGCTAAGGGTATGTACCAATAGCTATGTGTTTGATCTCTCTCTCTCTCTCTCGTGTTCTTGAGATGACATGATCTTGATGTACCGTGAGATTTATTAATATAGATGAATCATATGGAGTTTCCCCCTCTCTATCTTCTTGTGATGAATTGAGTTTTCTCTTTGAAGTTTTCTTATCGGATTGATCTTTAAAGGATTTGAGAACACTTGATGTATGTCTTGCGATGGGATATCCATGGTGACAATGGGATGTTCTATTGATCCACTTGATTTATGTTTTGGTGATCAACTTGCGGGTTCCGTGACCTTGGGAGTCTATGCATAGGGGTTGGCACATGTTTTCGTCTTGACTCTCTGGTAGAAACTTCGGGGAACTCTTTGAAGTTCTTTGTGTTGGATTGAACATGATGAATCTTAAATCGTGTGATGCATATCGTGTAATAAAGCCCATGGTTACTCATGGTGACATTGGATTATCTAGGTGACATTAGGGTTTTGGTTGATGTGTATCTTAAGGTGTTATTTTAGTACGAACTCTAGGGCTATTCGTGACACTTATAGGGATAGCTCATACGATTGATCGGAAAAGATAACTTTGAGGTGGTTTCGTACCCTACAATAATTTCTTCGTTTTTCTTCGATACTTGTGACTTTGGAGTGAACTCTTTGTCGCACGTGAGGGATTTACATATGATTCAACTATGTCAGTATTGTTGAGAGAACTTGCACTAGTGAAAGTATGAACCCTAGGTCTTGTTTTCAAGCATTGCAATACCATTTTTGCTCACTTTTGTTACTTGCTAGCTTGCTTTTTTTATATTTTCAGATTACAAAAACTTATATCTACCATCCATATTGCACTTTTATCACCATCTCTTCGCCGAACTAGTGCACCTATACAACTTTCCATTGTATTGGGTGTGTTGGGGACACAAGAGACTTTTTATTACTTGGTTGCAGGGTTGTTTGAGAGAGACCATCTTCATCCTACGCCTCCCACGGATTGATAAACTTTAGGTCATCCACTTGAGGGAAATTTTCTACTATCGTATAAAACTCTGCACTTGGAGGCCCAACAAAGTCTACAAGAATAAAGTTGCATAGTTGTTGGTGCACATAGGTGAGCCTAGTTGTTGTAGGTTTTGTGCTTGACATGTTAAACATTAGTTTTATTCCACATTTGTTCAAGCCTAAATTGTAATTATTTTAAAGCGCCTATTCACCCCTCCTCTAGGTGACATCCACGTCCTTTCAGAGGCAACCTTGAACGGATTATGGTGTGTTTTGTGACAAAGTGCCGCTTTACTGTGACAATGAAAGTGCAATAAGGATCTCCAATAACCCGATTCAACATTGCAAGACGAAGCATATTGAGATTCGTCATCACTTCATCTGGGATCACATCAAGCGCGGAGAGATCAATCTTATCCATCTCAACACTAATGAGTAGCTTGCAGACATCTTCACGAACACATTGGATGAAGCAAGATTTCGCGAGTTAAGGCATGAGTTAATATCATTGATTCGAGCAATGTGGATGGAAAACTTACACACCCCACCACACTCATCATACTATCTTGCTTAGATGTAGGCATGGATATAAGGGGAGTGTTGTTCTCTCAATGAACTCTCCCTTCCCCTATTATGCACAATCGATCAAATCTTTCAGATTCATCATTTTTTTATGACACTTGTGCTTCATAGAAGAGTTTTGGTCATGGGCCCAAGGTTAAAATCTTCACGGTGCCATACCAATTGACTCAAACATATCCTAGTGAGGCATTTGTCATTGTTTTTGCCCAAAGTGTGTTTTTCTTGGCTTTTATTCGATCTTGCCAGATTGTTTAGAACCTAGGTGTGGGTATCTTCCATGGGTTAATTTTTCATGTTTATTTGCAACCCTGAGACTTACCTCGCCATACACTTGTGTATTGCCTCTATCCCAAGATCTCCTCTTCTCATAAACCCTCTCTCTAATTGTACGCATCTCGAACTTGTCGGTGGTCGGGGTGGATGGGCGGTACAACCGATAGCTCAAGCAGTTCAACCGCTGGGCCATCCTATTGTGCCACCTTAGCCGTACAACCAGTGCAGTTAAGCGGTTCTACCGCTAACTCCCAGTTGTACCAGGGTAGGTACAACTGCCTGTGGTGTAACAGACACTTAAAGGAGAAGGGCCGGCCCGAAGGGGTACTCAGTTTTCCCCTCGTGCCTGACCCCCCCCTCTGTTTCCCTAGCCACCGATCGTAGCGACCACCACCCCGAAGTGCCCTCCAGCGCCCCGGATCTGTGACTTCCTCTTGGATCCGCTCTATGGAGGGCCCCTCCTCTCCGATATCTTCCCATTGACACTGGTAATGCCTCATTTCTCTTTCCTTTGGGTCCTCTTTTTGGATCCTCCATTGTTAGGGCATTGCTTGGTTTCTCGCATATTTAGTCAAACTATTGGATGGAAGAGATCACTACTACACCTCCTATTACTTGTGTTGCTTAGAACTTAGAATATTGGTGCATGGTTCGAACCCCGATGTGCCGGTTCCCCACCATGTGGTGCTGTCTGTACAAGCGGTACAACCGCTGGGGTGACCAGTTAACGTTCAACCGGGTTCTCTGAATCATGTACCATTGTTTTATCCTCTCTGCTTCACAACTAATATATTCCTCTACTTGCATACAATCCCCTCATATTTTCTGGGGTTTCTTGTGTGCTTCTCGTGTGTATCTACAGGTGGCTCAGGTTCTCGCTCTGAGCTCCTCATAAGAATTCCAAGAAACGAGCTCGCTGATGTAGGCTCGTCAATGAGTCAGAAGAAGAGGAAGTTGTGATCCCCATCAAGCCAACTCGTCATGAGAAGTCTTTGTCCTCCAAGCAAAAGTTAGCGAAGCCTGTGCACAAATGGAAGCAAGCTGATTGCGAGGAGTTTCGCATTCAAAATCCATACGAGGTCCCTGTTGCTCCTCGGTGGTCCACCCCTTAGTTTAGAAATGAGATGCAAGTGCGGATTGTGCAGGAACTTTATGACCATCAAAAGAACAAGTTCGCCAAGCAATGGACAATTAACATTTAGTACTGGAGGAATAACTTAGATTACTTTGGGGAGGCTTTGGTAGTGTGCGAGGAGTTTGGTTTGATCAATCTCATGACTATCAATTTTCCCTTTGATGTGTAGCTCATTCACCAGTTCTATGCCACTGTCCACTTCGGCACTGATGATGCTCGTCACCTTTCCTTCATGTGCCATGATGAATTATTCCATGTTCTGTGGCGCGCATTTTGCAACGCTCTTGGCTATGATGATACTGACCTCTATGGGAATGATGGCATCCGTGCTCACGACCTGGCTACCTCCATGGAGAAGGAGGAGCTAGCCCCTTTGTACATTCTCGGGCGTGGAATTCTTAGAGGGTCCAAGGACCTACAGCAGGTCTATGATATCTTGCACCATGTCTTCCGGAATGTTCTTCTGCCTAAGGTTGGGAATCAAGATGAGATTCATGGTTATCTAGTTAGTCTGCTTGTGGCTATGAAGACTAAAGCTGGCTTTGGTGCTACGTTTGATGCTTCCAAGTTGTTGTGGGAGGATATGTTCAGCACAGTCTTCTATAGGAAGGTCCTCACCTATGCTCCATTTATCATGTGCTTTCCAAACTCTATGTGGGTAGTTCTCAGGCCTAGAGAGCATCTCACTTCTCTGGACAACCTATTCGAGCATGAGATCAAGCAACTCCAGAAGAAGAAGCATGTTGAGCCTCGCTTTCCCCCGGACCACCCACATGATGTTTTTGCTACTTCCAGCGACAGTGATTTTGAGCTTCCAACAGGGGCCAAGCCCTCTTGGGTCACTAAGGTCACTGCCAAAATAAAGAAGACCTTCTTCCTACATACCCGTGTTTAGAAGAAGCTCTATGAAGCCCATGTCAATGAGAAGCTGGCCAGACACGAACATATTCAGGTTATGCGGGATCTCCATCTTAAGGCTAACAGTGGTTCTAAGAAGATCGTCACCCCTGAAGAGAAGTGGATCTACAAGCATAGCACTTGGACTTATGATGAGGTCTCGGGTCAGCCTGCTGCCTCCTCCTCTATTGCGGCTGCTGATGACATTATGGACAATGATGATGATGGTGATGGGTCTGCCAATGATGATACTGAGGGTTATGATGAGGTCTACTGAGCTCTGGGGCGTTAGCATCGCTCTTTTACTTTCTGGTGTCTTCATGCCAAAGGGGGAGAGAGGTATATGATGTCGGGATGTGCATGGGTGTGGTTGTGTCTTTCCTACTTTGCGTCTTCCCAGTTGTACTCTTATTTGCTTTTAGTCGATTGTGGAGTTGTCTTAGGTGGATATTTTGTGTGTTCCCTTAATATCTTTATCTTGTCTCATTGTTTAAGTAGAGCCCGAGGTTCTCTGATGCCCTTATTATTAAGCTCTACTTCTTATCCGATACAAATGCTTTTTACTGTTATCCCTTCATTTCTAACCATTGGTCGGTCTATAAAATCAAGGGGGAGCTCCTGTGTTTGTGCAAATATCATCTTGTGCACACTTTGAGGGGGTGCTCCGCTTTTTTTTACCATGAATGCAAATCATGTTGTCATCATCATCCACAAAAAAGGGGGAGATTGTATGGTTATTCTCTTACCTTAGTGTTTGGGTGATGATGGCACCTCACTTTTTTATCTAATTGTGTGTCAAGTTCTTCAGGTACTCCGTGTGCGACACAAGACGATTAGGCATTCCCTTCGGCCAGAAAAGAACGAAGATGGTGTTCTCTACGTGTTTATTTCTTTGGTCGTAGGGACCCCATACTATTAAGAGGGAATTTTCACCGGAAGGTTTTGGGGTGAATCAATACACATACACATTCCTATCACCCACCTCCTACCCTTCCATTCTTGAGAGAGAGGGGCCCTTCTTTCCAACCATGCTGGCCAGATGTACCGCTGGCCCTAGCGGTTGTACCACTTGCTCAAGTCATCCGGCATAACCTTCACCCCAGGGGTGATACATTGGGGGTGTTGCCCTTAGCTGGTCACTAGCGGTGGTACCACCAGCAGCTGGCTAACCCTAGGTGGCAGCCTCAGGCTGTTGTACAACCAGACATGGCTCTGTTGTGTTGTGGTAGTTGGGCGGATGAAGGGCGGTTGTTCTGGTCGATATCTAATGACCGGTACAACAGGTGTCCCAAGCGGTTGTACCGCTTGGGACTTGACCTTATCCCGTACTCGAGTCAACCAGTTGCATTAGGGAGGAACCACCGCCTCAGGTTTTGTTTTGAGCGGTGGTTTACCGGTGGTTGGGCGGTTGTTCCCGTCCTACCGGTTCTACCGCATGTGTCGCCGGTTGTACCGCTGCCATGTAAAATAGGTTGTAACGGTTGGAAGTAGGGAGCACTATATAAAGGGGTGGTTCTTCCACCTCCCTATTATTTCTTACCTCTCTCTCTCCTCCACTAATGCCCTTCAAGTTTACTTGCCTGATCTCTCTCTCTCTCTCTCTCCAGCCACTCAAACTTGTTGATTTGCTAGGGATTGAAGGAGGAGACCTAGATCTACACTTCCACCAAAGGAAAATTGATTCCCCCATACTTTCTTGTGTGGATTTTGTTACTCTTGGGTGTTTGAGCACCCTAGACAGAAGAGATCACCTCGAAGCCATATTCCATTGTGGTGAAGCTTCGTGGTTTCGTTGGGAGCCTCTAATTGAGTTGTGGAGATTGCCCCAACCTTGTTTGTAAACGTCCGGTTGCCACCTTCAAGGGCACCACTAGTGGAATCACGACATCTGGCATTGTGTTAGGCCGTGAGGAGAATATAGTGGCCTTAGTGGCACCTTGGGGAGCATTGTGCCTCCACACCGCTCTAACGGATACGTACTTCCCCTCAAAGGGAAGGAACTTCGATAACACTTCCTCGTCCCCAACGGTTCCACTTGTGGTCACTTCTTACCTTTACTTTGTGCAAGCTTACTTCTTGTTGTTATTGTACCTAGCATCATATAGGTGGTTCACCTAGTTGCATGTTTAGACAACTTATTTGTTGCTAAACGTAATTTATTAAGAAAAGCTTAAAAATTGGCAATTGCCTATTCACCCCCTCTAGTCAACCATATTGATCCTTTCAGTCTTTCCTCGCGGTCGCGACTTCTCTCCCTCATCTTGCTCCTCGAAAGCTTTCTCCCATCCTCGGGCTCTAGGGCGGCATATTGCTACCTTAATTTCTCTTCCCCTTTTATGATCATCCAACTATGGGTGAGGGTGAACGGCTTCCCATGTTGGACCTTGAATGTTTCCAAAGCTTGGAATGCCTAAAAATGAAGAGGATGCAAGCACATGGGTAAAGTGACATGAAAGCATGAAACAACGAGATGATGGAAACAAAGATGAAAGAATGTATACAATGTCTTTGATACCGAGGCCACTCATAGGATAGCCCTCGATGTTCTCAAGGGTGGCACAAAACTTGTTGCACTCTTGTTGTATCACCTTCCAATGCTTTGAGAGGGACACACACCCATGCTTTCTCTCCATCTTGTATGGATGAAACTTCTTGCGCTCATGAAATTGGCGATGAACTCATAGCCAAAAGGTTGATGCCTTTTGCTCGGCACCGATCTTGTGGTCTTGGCCAATATCCCTCCAACATTCACAAAGCAGATTGTCCTCATCCTTTTGATGTGCCTTCGTCTGAATGCTTTGTCTCTTCTTGTCGGCATTGACTTGAGCCGTGAGGTTGTCGGCAAACAAAGGCTCCCCATTGATGTCCATTTCATCCTCCTCTTCTAGGCCGTAGTCATCTGGGAACTCGTGGTCTTGGGGGAAAGTGTTGCCCATGTCAGCTTGGCCTTGCGTGAAGGGGCCAACCATGCCACCATAGCCATGAGCAAAGGTGTTGTGCCCTCGTGGCCGGCCATGAAGGGGCCTCGGCCATCTTGACTTTGGGTCTCATCGGGATCAAATGCCGTGCCACCCACATCGCCCTCGAAGATGATGCTCTCCATGATGAAAGGATGGTCGAGTCATTGTCCGTTGCAGACATTATGTCGAACAGGTTGCGGGCCTCGGGATGTATGCCGACGGGGATCTCTCGCGGGCGATTCCTTTGGCCCTCGGTCGATGATCCACCGACCACGGGTGTGCCTTTGAGGTCGATGGCCATGGCCCCGGGCGTGGAAGGCATGCTCACGCTCACCTCGGGTGAACTGGAGCCCGGAGAGGTGGAGAAATGGGAGGTGTGCGGGCGGGGATGGGAGCCGGGCGTTTGCGGCATTGTGGACGTGTGCGACGACTCTTGACAACCGTGTGCTGGCCACACACATGGCGACAACGACGAGCATGTGCTGGCCGGGGTTTTGCAACCCTAGGTAGAGAAGGGCCTAGTTCGTGGCCGCAACGGCGAGGGCGATGTTCTGCGCCATGGTGGCAGCCGCGGCTTCCTCCTTCTTGGCCTACACCTTCTCCGGGCAGCTCTCTTAGCTAGTTGAATGGCACGTTGTGGGACTGTCAGCACCTTCTTTGGCTTCGGCGTCCCCGCCTTTTTGCGTGCACGAGGCCTCTGGACAGTGGAGGCGAGGCCGACGACAACGTCGAGGGTTGGCGCGTCTTCCATGACGAGCGGCCGAGAGTTTTTTGAGAAAGAGAATGGGGATGGTATGGACGTGTCACTGACTGGTGGGCCAGAGGGAGGACAAGGACAAACGTCTCGTGTGTCCGCTTCGTATATGCGCCGATGTAAACCGGTTTAAATTTAGACATGAAATGGGTCGCGTGGACAACAAATGTCCGCTCATCCATTCAAGTCGACTTGTTATAACAATTTTTCTGTTTGTTTCGATCAAACATACGCGCGCGGATAGTTTGGATTGACGCCGTTAAAGTTGCTCTAACCACGCAGCATCCTAGATCGAGCTACAACTGAACGAATGCAACCAATTATTGCCTACAGACCCTCCACACAAGAAAAAGAAACAAAGGTAGGTAATAAAAAAAGTCAGACTGGATTCGTTAGCAAAGGCCTATCCTGATATCAGCGATCGATCGCTAATCACTCGCCCTCAAGGAAGATAAATCCGGCAGCAAGTGAGAAGGCGCCATCATCCGTCCGGAATTGTAGCCATCCCCATGCGGAGAGACGAAACGAAAACGAAAACGAAAAGGGAGGCCACACACACACATGCGCTTTCCCCAGTGGAAGAACATATCAAACCGACCTGCCGCTGGCTGCTGCTGCTGCTGTTGTTAAGCAGATGGTGGTAGGTAGTTTTCCCAGGACGACACATCCCACAGGAAGCAAACAAGCCAGGAAGCAACCCACTACCCCCACATGCACCGCGCAATCTCCATGACGAGTGGGAGGTAGAGATAGATGGACTCGTCTCCCATTTTGTTTCACACCTGAGTACTTGACCATCCATGGCGGACGCTCCGGACCAGTGGCCGTTGATACGATGAAGTAGGCAGGCGGCTAGTGTGGCTGAGCAAAGAGGCAGAGCGAACTGCTCACTTGCTTGGCTGTCTGGCTGGCTGGTTGGCTTACCATGTCCATGTCCATCCGGCTCCTACTCTGCTCCACCGCTCCTCCTCCGCACGCGCGCGATGATTACGCGGCCGGCTCGTGGGATCCTGCTCTTGCTCGCCTCGCTCGTGGCGCTGCTGCGGCCGGGCGCGGCGTCCACGCTCGCGACGTTCGCCATGGCCAAGGCCGAGGAGACGACCATAGTGTGCGGGCTGCTGCCGTCCGCGGCGTCGCCGGCGCTGCTTGACCTCAACTGCACGGCGGCCGGCGGCGACCATGAGAAGCAGGAGACGTACCCCTCCACGCACCCCTTCTCCGCGCTGGCCGGCGGGGAGGACTTCCTCTGCGCCGTCGGCCCCTCCTCCGCGCGCGCCGGCGCCGTCGACATGCGCTGGTGGGACCTGTCCAAGAACCCTGGCAAGTCCAAGAGGGTCTACCTCGGCCCGCCGCTCCGGGCGCTCGCCTCCAGCGGCTACCGCGTATGCGGGGTGCTCTCCAGCGGCGAGCTCCATTGCTGGCGCTGGCGCGGGCTGGTCATCCCGGCCGGGCTCCGGTTCGTCGCCGTCGCCGTGGGGAAGGGGTTCGTGTGCGGCATCGTCGACGGCCAGGGCGCGCCTATCCGGTGCTTCGGGAACAAGACGGAGGATATCGAGGCCGTCCGCGCCGCGCCGCAGGGCGGGAGCTACGACGTGGTCGTCGCGTGCGGCCGGCACGCGTGCGCGCTCTCCATGGGCGGGGGCCTCTCGTGCTGGGGTAGCGGCGCGCCGGCGCTGGACGGTGAGAACGTCACTGCCGGGTACGCCGCGCTCGCGCTGGGCGAGAGCGGCGTGTGCGGGCTGCGCACCAACGGCACCATCCGATGCTTCGGCGACGGCGTCGCTGCGCCGCCGGAGCCCCTCGCCGGCTTGCAGTACATCGACGTCCAGGCGCAGGGCTGCGCCTTCTGCGGCGTCCTCCTGGCGAACTACTCCCTGGTGTGCTGGGGTGGACACGAGTTCAACGTCACCAACCGCCTCGTCTTCGACCGCGTCCTGCCGGGCCCGTGCGTGCCCATGTCCTCGTGCCAATGCGGCGTCCTGCCGGGCTCGGCCAACCTCTGCGCCGGCGGCCGGTGCATCTGCGTGGACTGCGCTTTCGAGCTCAACGTCGCCTTCCCCAAGGCAGCGAACCCCGGAGAGAGCAGAAGCAGCAACAACAGGAGGAGAAAGATCATTATTGGAGTTGCCGTCGGCGCGGCTGCGTTGCTTGTGCTAGTGGTGGCATTGCAGTTCGCGCTGCTCCTATGGTGCCGGCGCCGGCGCCGCCGCAACAACAGCTCGGACGAGCTTGCCGTGATGCAGTCCCTGATGCCACCACGGCTTGGGTCCAGCCGGAGCAAGGGCCCCGGCAGCGTGGTGGAGCACTTCACACTGGACACTCTACGCGCGGCGACGGAGGGGTTCGACGACAACCGTCGGATCGGGTCCGGGAGCTTCGGGTCGGTGTACCGCGGCACGCTCCCGGACGGGCGCGAGGTGGCGATAAAGCGTGCCGAGGATCACGCCAAGTCGTCGAGCTCAGCGGCCCGTCCGGCGCGCCGCCGCGACCGCGAGACGGCCTTCAACTCGGAGCTGATTGCTCTGGCGCGCGCCAACCACAAGAACATCGTGTGCCTGCTGGGGTGCTGCGCCGAGTCCGGTGAGCGCGTGCTGGTGTACGAGTTCATGATGAACGGCACTCTCCACGACCAGCTCCACGACCGCAGCCCCATCGCGGCGCCGGTGCTGTCGTGGCGCGGCCGCCTCACAATCGCGCTGGGCGCCGCCCGCGGCATCGAGTACATGCACGTCTACGCCGTGCCGCCCATCATTCACCGCGACATCAAGTCCGCCAACATCCTCCTGGACGACTCGTGGACGGCCAAGATCGCCGACTTCGGGCTGTCCTCCGTCCTGGACCCCGCCGGCGACTGCGAGGACAACGGCGGCGACGACCCGCAGCAGCAGCAGCAGCAGCAGCCGCAGCGGACGATATACACCGGCGGCACGGTGGGGTACATGGACCCGGAGTACTACAGGCTGCAGCACCTGACGGACAAGAGCGACGTGTACAGCTTCGGCGTGGTGCTCCTGGAGCTCATGTCCGGCTGCCGCGTCGTGCAGCGGTACGCCGAGAGCGTGACGCCCAAGAACGTGGTGGACTTCACCGTGCCGCACATCCTCGCGGACGACGTCGCGCGCGTGCTCGACCCGCGCCTCCCGGCGCCGACGCCGCACGAGGCCGAGGCGCTGGCCTACGTCGGCTACCTCGCCGCGGACTGCGTGGGCCCCGTCGGCTGCGAGCGCCCGTCCATGACCGAGGTGGTGGACGCCCTGGAGCGCGCGCTCGCCGCCTGCTCGACGGCGCCGGTCTCCCGCTCCGGGACCGCCCTCCGCGTGCTGTCCCGCTCCGGCACGGACCAGTTTGACCTCACTGACACCGAGTAGCGAGGCCCGCGCCGGTCGCCATTGACCGCCACGCACGCACGCACGCACGCACGACACGCAACCCAACGCCGCTGATGCGATGTCTGGATCCGCATCGCGTCAGCAGCCACGCCAGTCGCAATTGGAGTCGCCATTGGAGTCGATGGAATCAGAAGTGCGGGGAAGAAGCCAAAGCGACGAGGATTCCTCATCAACTAGTTTCGTGGCGAGCAGCCGATCTTGGCCATCGTCCTCCCGGCCAGTCAAAATCAAGGAGCAGCGACCACGCGTTAACAACTCCACAGCGACGTCCCACCGGTTTCCGTTCGTCATGCTCGTGCGCGCAGGTGCAAAATGAGATGAAGGGACACGGCACCATGGAAAAAGGAGGCATACATTTCCATTCTTTCTTACTTTTCTCTGTTTGTTTTCCTTGCGGCGTGCACGCCCGCATCTGTTCTTTACTCTTTGGATGCTTCATTGGGCACGGGGATTCTTTATTTGATGTGTAATTGTGTATAGATTTTTCTCTGCGGGGGTGATTGTGTATAGATTATACAAGGTCAAGATCATTACAAAGTGCATGGTTCTCTAGTGTACTTTGTTTACTTTGGATACAAATATTTCCCAAAATTCGCGCAAAATTCGAAGTTTCTCGCACGGCGAAACGAGAGTTGTGAACGCGACCGATGTCGTGTCGGCACACGATACACACATGATGCACAGCAATTGAGTGCATCCTTTTTTTTATGGACCTGAATTGAGTACCTCCTTGAAAGGTCTAGCTGCTGATTTTGATATGGTCAAAGGAAAGAAAAGGAAATCCCTTTTTCTTTTTCTTGCTAGTGCTCATCTTGGCACGCTGCTCACTTTCTAGTGATTCTCCCTCTCATAGGTCACTTTGCCTGGCTACTACTCCACACGCAAGGGGAGTAGTTAAGCTCCTAGTCGGCTCACTGCCCGGTTCGGGTAATGGGGGGAGCAACGGGTCGAGCTTCTTTTGATGGATGGCGTAGTTTATTTATTTTGCGGGGATATGATTCTTCTTTTTAGTGTAGTACTACGTCACTACTAGCTGAGCAAGCTTATGCTCCTACTTGTTTGAAATTTCGTTTCTTTTCGTAGAGGAGCTGGGAACTTCGTTTTAAAATTCAAAAGTTCGTTTCCGTAGAGTTGGTAGACTGGGCAACAAGCACCGATGCGCGCACCAAACTTTCCCAAACCAAGAACCGCGACGTTTATTTTGGATCGGAGGAAGTGTGTATCTTTATCTTTTCATTCGTGTACGTGGCTACGACAACGACGTAACCGGCGTCGCGTACGCAGCCGAGCGCGCAGGAATGTACGCGTACGTGTACGTGCAAGTTGTTGCTGAAGTATACCAGCTCCACCAACAACAAGAGGAAGTGTATGGGCTGGGCTCTCCAGTCCAATCAATCATCGTCCATGGCCCGTTCGTTCGGACTAAACAATCCCGCTCAGCTGCTAAACAATCATGGTTGCAACGAGACGAACGGGTGGTTAACGAATGGCGTGACGGACGGCACCGAGCAGCAGCGACACGGTTTGACCGGCCTTTTCCCCGTACCGGAAAGGGACGAGGAGACGACGGCGACGTCGAGCGGACGACGAGGAGCAGTCCGACCCGACCCGTAGCTGGCTGGCTACCTGCTCCCCCACTCCACGCGCGCGCCGGCCGAGCACGCAATGATCGCGGGGTAGCCGCCGCCGGCCAGCCGAAGCTGATGGCGCGAGCTGGCGTCCGTGCGCCGTCCTCTTCCCGTGCGCGTGCGCGTGCGCGCGTGTGATCTGGTCGCGGCGACGCATTGCGTTCGCATTCTCGTCGTCGTCGTCGTCGGTATTTCTGGGGTGGCAGCGGCGGGCGACCGGGCGAGCGACGTGTGTTCTCAGGGTGGCCGCTTTTCCGAATCGGACGAAAAGGTTGCGTGGTGGATTGAGCGTGGTGTCGTCCCGGTGGGGCGCTTTTTCGGACGGTGGAGGCGTATCCTTTTGCTGAATTGTTATGCTGTTTCCCCACAATGTTCGTGTGTCTTTTAGCTTTCGTCTTCTCGCTTTGCTTGCAGACCTAGAAGGCGACGGGTCAACGTCTAGGCACGGGCGGCGGGCCCTCGGTACCTGCTGCGCTCGTCTTTCATGCTTACGGACAGCAGATGGACCAGTCTCCTTGTACCCAGGTGGTCAATCACGATCTCATTTTTGATCGATCTGTTCAAAGTTTCGTTCACGTTATCAGAGCACGCGGTTTATTTGTTTTTTGTCTGTTTGGATCGATCGAGCGAATGTTGATATACGGTTTTACAAATGGGTCGGCTAGTCCGTCCAACGTAATCGTGGTCGCAAATGGGTCAACTTGCATTTAAAATAATAATAATGCCTAAACAACGATGTTAAACATAATTAAACATTAAATACTGGTCAAAGTCGATCCAAGTTCACATAAAACTTAAACAAACATAAAAAAAAAACTGACGCCAGCCCTATGCATCGTCGTCCTCATCGTCGTTGGGGGCGGTGAGGTCGATGAGCTCCGACACCGGCCCAGCCCAAGGGAACACGACCTCCCACGCTTGAGCAGCGTCCTGCCGCGCCGACGGCGCAAGCTGACGGGCTCGCTCCTTCGCCTCCCACTCCCGACGCTCTGCCTCCTCCTTCGCCCACCTGAGCTCCAGCTTCATCTGCTCCGCGGCCTCGGCGGCCTTCCTTGCCAGTGTCAGTGACCTGTGGTGCAGGAGATACTTCTGCTCCTGCTTCTCTGTGCACCTAAACCAGATGGGAGGCGCGGACACCTACTTTCGGAGCTAACCGATCCATTTGTAGCTCTCTGGCTGGTGCTCCTCGGCCTCAACCTTGGGCTCGTGGATCACCAGAGCGGCCGGCGAAGCTGGAGGAGGAGGTAGGACGCAGTCGCCCGCCGCGGACAGCGCGGGGGCTTCTTTGAGGCCTACCCAGCGCGCCTCCTCTTCGCGCCTGCTCTCCTCAATGGCGTAGGTTGTTGCCTCATCGAGGGCGGCCTAGTAGGTGGCCTCCTCCTGCTGCTCCTTTGGCTTCACTTCAGGGAGCGGTGGAGGGATGGCTGGATCGAACTGGACGCCGTGGAGGCGCTCCTGCTCGTGCTCCAGGGCGAACCAAACCTCCCAGTTAGGGGAGTTGCCCGCGTATGTAGGATCACGCTGCTGCTTGGGCGTGAGGAGCTCGCGCCGCTGGCGGACCTCCTCCGCGTGCGCTCGCGCAGACTGCGACACTGCTAGGATGGGGATGCGGTCAGGGTCCAGATGCCAACCATGGAGGAGGTTGACATCTGGGTAGGGCAGAGCTTGCCTGTACTGTTAGTGCCACCAAGCTTGGTGGACTGGGATGTACATGCGCTCCCTAATATGTCTCCATCGTATCCACTTTTCCAAACTATTTTGCCCTTGTTTTGGACTCTAATTTGCATGATTTGAATGGAACTAACCCGGATTGATGCTGTTTTCAGCAGAATTGCCTTGGTGTTATTTTTCTGCAGAAATAAAAGTTCTCGGATTGACCTGAAAATTTATGAAGATTATTTTTGGAATTAATAAAAAATACTGGCGAAAGAATCAACCGGAGGGGGGCCACCCACATGCCACAAGCCAGGGGGCACGACCAAACCCCCTAGTCGCGCCTAGCAGGCTTGTGGGCCCCCTGGAGCTCCAGCGACCTTGATTCCAACTCTATATATTCCTATTCAGGGAGGAAAAAAATCAAAGAGGAGAGTTCATCGCGTTTCACGATATGTGGCCGTCGCCACCTCCTGTTCTTCCTCGGGAGGCTAGATCTGGAGTCCGTTTTGGGCTCCGAAGAGGGGAAATCGACGCCATCGTCATCACCAACCATTCTTCATCACCAATTCCATGATGCTCTCCAACATTCTTGAGTAATTCCATCGTAGGCTTGCTGGACGGTGATGGGTTGGATGAGATTTACCATGTAATCGAGTTAGTTTTGTTAGGGTTTGATCCCTAGTATCCACTATGTTCTGAGATTGATGTTGCTATGACTTTGCTATGCTTAATGCTTGTCACTAGGGCCCGAGTGCCATGATTTCAGATCTGAACCTATTATGTTTTCATGAATATATATGTGTTCTTGATCCTATCTTGGAAGTTGTAGACACCTATTACGAGTTATGCCCCGCATCCCCGAGGGTGACAATAACTGGGATTCTTTCTGGTGATTTCCGATGATCCGCATCCCCCATGGTGATTTCCGGTGATCCCCTATACTTGTGGGTTATCAAGACCTTTTTCTTATGTCATTGCCGGGGAACATAGCTCTATTCTCTGAGTCACTTGGGATTTACATCTGTTGATCACTATGAAGAATCTGAAAGACCCAAAAACCAAGATCTATTCCTCTACTACGAGGGGAGGTAAGGAACTGCCATCCAGCTCCGCACTTGATTCACCTTCTGTTATGAGTAAACTTGCGACACCACCACCTGCTATTAATTCTGATATGTCGCAAGTAATTGATGATGCCACTTCTGCTATGCATGATGCTTATGATGATACTTTTCTTGATAATA
Organism: Hordeum marinum; assembly: GCA_022496015.1. Lineage (NCBI taxonomy): Eukaryota > Viridiplantae > Streptophyta > Magnoliopsida > Poales > Poaceae > Hordeum > Hordeum marinum. The sequence goes on from CM039675.1 coordinate 64,690,042, forward strand.
CTGTGCCACTTGGGTGAATTTCTTGATGAACAAATTGCTAGAGTCAATGCTGAAACTGATGATACTTCTCAAACTAATGAAATTATTGAATTTGAACACTATGAGACACCTGCTAGACCTAGCTCTCCTAGATACGAATTGCCTAATATACCTAAGGGTTATGTTATGGAAGGAGAAGTAGCTAGGGACTTTCTTGCTTGCAAGGATAGAGATGATCTTAAGAAACTGTTATGCAAGTGAGGGAAAAATCTTTGAATGCTAGAATGCAATATGATCCTAAGTTTACTACTTCACCTATCTTTGTTACTGATAAGGATTATGAATTCTCTGTCGATCCTGAGTTAATTACTTTGGTTGAATCTGATCCTTTCCATGGTTATGAATCTTAAACTGTTGTGGCACATCTTACTAAATTGAATGATATAGACACCTTATGTACTCATGAGGAAAAAAATTGTTATTACTACTCCCTTCGTTCCTAAATATTTGTCTTTGTAGAGATTTCACTAGGGAGTACATACGGATGTATATAGACATAATTTAAAGTGTAGATTCATTCATTTTGCTTCGTATGTAGTCCATAGTTGAATCTCTAAAAAGACAAATATTTAGGAACGGAGGGAGTATATTCTTAAGTTGTTTTCTTTCTCACTAAAGGGTGATGCTAAGATATGGTTTAATTCTCTTTCTCCTGGTTGTGTGCGTGGTCCCCAGGATATGATATATTACTTCTTTAAAAAATATTTTCCTGCCCATAAGAAACAAGCTGCCTTGCAGGAAATATTTAACTTTGTGCAAATTGAAGAAGAGATCCTCCCACAAGCTTGGGGGAGGCTTCTCCAATTACTTAATGCTTTGCCTGACCATCCTCTCAAGAAAAACGAAATACTTGATATCTTTTATAATAGACAAACTGATGCTTCTAGGGACCACCTAGATAGTTGTGCTGGTTGTGTTTTGAGGAAACGAACTGTTGAACAAGCTGAACTACTATTGAATAATATATTGAGCAATGATAATGATTGGACTATTCCCGAACCACCTCTGAAGCCAACTTCGAAGAACAGAGGTATTCTATTTCTCAGTCCTGAAGATATGCAAGAGGCAAAGAAATCTATGAAAAAAGGTATTAAAGCTGAAGATGTTAAGAATCTACCACATATTGAAGAAATACATGGTCTTGATAACCCGACACAGGTAGTAGAGGTAAATTCTCTTCATAGATTTGATGAATGTGATATTCCTTATAATAAGTCTGCTAGCCAATGTGTGGGTGAGTTTGATAACTTTATTATTAAGCAAGAATTTTTTAATGCTTATGTTAGTAGACAGTTGAAACATAATGCTTACATGCTTGATCGCTTAGGTGATTATATGAGTAGACCTATCAGTGATCTTAAGCTTATTAGTAAACATGTTTCCATGCTAACTACTCAAGTAGAACAAGTACTTAAGGCACAAAATGATTTGCTTAATGAGATGAATAGTAAGAACAATGATCATTATGTTAGAGTTGTGACTAGAGGTGGTAGAATGACTCAGGAACCTTTGTATCCTGAGGGCCATCTAAGGGAGTCCTGGATTAGGGGGTCCTCGGATAGCTGACCAATTGTTATGGGCCGAACTGTGAGGGCTACTTACCGAACACCGGACGATTTGAAGGTCCAGTATCCAAGATGGAAGCTTCGGGAAGCACGGCTTGTGTTCCACGTTTGGTGTAGTAATTAGGCATGTTTATCTCTACGGCATGTAACTGATCATATGTAAACCCTAGGCATCCTCGGCATCTATATAAACCAGAGGGTTTTAGGGTATAGAAACAGAACAACTCATCTAGGGGTAGCTATATGATCTCAAGGTAGATCAACTCAGTAACCCCTTACATCATCAATACAACCAAGCAGGACGTAGGGTATTACCTCCATAGGAGGGCCCGAACCTGGGTAAACTCGTGTCCCCTTCGTCTCCTGTTATCGTCGATTCTAGTCTCACAGTTCAGGACCCCCTACCTGAGATCTGCCGGTTTTGACACCGACATTGGTGCTTTCATTGAGAGTTCCTCTGTGAGCGAGATGGAATCGACGCCTCACCTAGTCATCAATGAAGAGGTTTGCAACATGGATGTTTTCATCCCCGGGCAGATCTTCACCTTCGGCAACGTCGTGCTGCATGTTGATTCCGCCGGCCATCTAGGCCGTGTTGAGAGCTTCGCCCCTGATCAAGAGGTCAGACTCGGAAACTTAGAGTTCTCCGTCGACTCTCGGGGTTACTTGTCACTAATCGGGCTCACGGCTTTGCTTGTAGCCCCCGAGGACTCAGAGGCTTTAACCTCGAGCCCCTTCTTCAGACATGCCAATAGGGTCACCCATGGTGGCAAACTGATCTCTCATCCTGGTCCGCCCATCAAGCCATATGACCGGATGCGTGTTCCTTCCGAACACTCCCCATGGGTGGACGTCGTGGGGGTTAACTCCACGAGTTCTGAACAGCTAGATCCGATTGGGCCCTCGGTGGTCGACGAGGCCTTGGAGCAATTGTTGTCAATGAGGATCACCGACGATCCAGCCTTGATCTATGCTCGGCCCGGCTACAGTGCGGGAAGAGACGGATTTTTCGACCCACCCACCACCCACTTGATAGCCAGCGTCGAAGATTTAACCGACATGCTAGACTATGCCTCCGAGGAGGCAGAATACATGGATGAAGAGGACCGTGCTCCCACTCCCGTTAACACCAAGAATTGGACCGCCACTTCTACATATGACGTCTACATGGTGGATACTCCTGCCACCAACGACGACAACCCGCCTCACAACGACGGTGAAAAATCAAGTGATGCGCCATCAAGGCGCTGGGAATCGCATAAACGGTCCAAAAGCAAAAAGGGAAGAAAAGCTGTTATCAACAACGGGGATGGTAATACCCCCGCCGATCATGGCAATCCCGATCTCCCCGAGCACCCGTTTGAGGGTACGGAAGGCCCTAAGCACCAAAACAATCCCGATAACATCAATGACTCCGAAGGCGATGTTTACCTTCCCTCCGTTGAGGAGGAAGACATACCGGAAGCCGAGGACTTGTACATCCCTAACAACCTTGAAGATCAGGAAGAAATAAGGCAACAACTCATAGCAACGGCTCGTAGCCTAAAGGCCAAAGAACGGCAACTCAAAGCCAAACAGGCTGACCTCAATGATCGATGGACGAAAGTCCTCTTAGCTGAGGAAGTATACGACACTCGTTTGTCAAACCAGCCCAAAAGCTACCCTCGGAGAAGGCCGCTGCCGCAATTCAGTGATTAACTTATTGATACCCCGTCTCTAGACCGTACTCCGTACGACAGGCCGGGCCGCCCCCCTCGTGGTCGGGACAGGATGACTGACGACGCCGGTTACATACCGGCAGTGCCCCGAAGACGGGTAAGGTGCCATTAGAGCCCAATGACAGGTTCGACCTACGAGATGACCTAGATAATAGAGCAGGCCGCACAAGATCCATCTATGGATTTAGAGAGTACTCACACGATAGGCGGGGCAGATACAGACCATGGTTTGACCCAAACAACAACGTCCGGGAATGCAACCGGCCCCATAGTGACACTGAATACAGGCGGGACATAGCGCGGGTCAGAGGCGCCGCTCACCCACTGTGCTTCATAGATGAGGTAATGCGGCATCAGTTCCCCGAAGCGTTTAAACCCGTGAATATAGAACAGTACGACGGGAGCACTGACCCAACTGTATGGATCGAGGACTTCCTCCTCCATATCCACATGGCGCGACAAGACGATCTCCATGCCATCAAATACATCCCTCTTAAGTTTAAGGGGCCAGCTCAGCACTGGTTAAACAGCCTCCCTGAAAACTCCATTGGATGCTGGGAAGACCTGGAAGATGCGTTCCGCTCCAACTTTCAGACAACCTATGTCCGTCTGCCGGACTCTTCTGATCTTAGCAGGATCGTCTAGAAGCCCGACGAGTCCGCTCGACAGTTCTGGAATCGGTTCTTGACTAAGAAGAACCTACTCATCGACTGTCCAGATGTTGAGGCCATAGCCTCCTTCTGGCACAATATTCGGGATGAATGGCTGGCCCGCCAGCTAGGCCAGGACAAGCCTCGGACCATGTCTTCCCTTACCTCCCTCATGACCCGCTTTTGCGCGGGCGGAGACAATTGGCTGGCAAGACGCAACCACAATTCTGAAGATCCCGTGGAACTTGAGCTGGGATGGCAACTCAAAACAAAAATGCAATAAGAATTAGCACCGTCATACTAATAGCGATGCTGATGACACGGCTGTAAGTGCCGGATTCCGCAAGTCCCGACCTAGGTAACGGAAGAAGCCCCCTAAAGGAAATCATGACGGACCAATTCATCTCGAGAAGATCATGGAAAGGTCCTGCCAAATCGATGGTACTTCGGAAAAGCCCACCAACCACACACACCGCAACTGTTGGGTGTTTAAACAGACCGGCAAAATACCACCCGAAGACCAAGGCAAGAACTCTTGCAGCGAGGACGAAGATAAGCCTCGGGGTCCAATTGGTGTCGGACAGAAGAAATTCCCTCCCGAAGTCAAAATGGTGAACATGATATACGCCACCCATATACCCAAGAAGGAGAGGAAGCGCGCCCTACGGGAAGTCTGTGCGGTGGAACCCATAGCCCCGAAGTATAACCCATGGTCGGCATACCCGATCACCTTCGATCGGCGTGATCATCCGACCAACATCCTTCATGGGGGTTCGGAGGCCCTCGTCCTATACCTCATCATAGATGGATACTACCTCACAAAGGTCCTAATGGACAGAGGAAGTAGCCTCAACCTGATTTACTCAGATACGGTGAAAAAGATGGGCATAGATCCATCAAGGATCAAACCCAGCAGCACTACCTTCAAAGGAGTAATTCCGGGCATTGAGGCCCGATGCATGGGGTGTGTAACTCTGGAAGTCGTTTTCGGCTCGCACGATAACTTTCTCATCGAAGACTTGATCTTCGACATCATGCCCTTCCATAGCGTCTATCACGCGCTACTCGGTCGGACGACGTTCGCTCGTTTCAACATGGTCCCACACTATGCATACCTCAAGCTCAAGATGTCGGGCCCCAAGGGGGTCATTACTGTAAATGGCAATACCGAGCACTCCCTTAGAACTAAGGAACATGCACTGGCCCTAACGGCCGAATTCAGTTATAAAGAAGATCGACAAGTTCCGATATCTGCCATTAAGGCATAGAAGGCTGGGAAGCGAGTTCGGCTTCAGACCGAAAACTCAGACCATCCCTCCTCCCCTCTATAGGGACTCGCCCCCACCGCACAACCCCAGGACCAACAAAGTACGTGCCGAGGAGGCACAACTTCGCACTTAAGATTCCATGGGTAGCGGTGGGGAAATTAAGATGGGTGTTCGGCTGCCCCGAACTGTTACCATCAACATGTCTTCGGACAAAACGTAGACACTCCTAAAGGAGCCTGCCTACTGCATAAAGCTCACCTACAATTCGATGGCCTCTCAAGATTTTGTTAGCAAAATCCGCCCGCCGAACACTAACACCCATCAAGGTGCATCTAAGAGCAAGAGTTAACTAGCAAGGGGACATATCGAGGACGTCACGGTACCAATTGATGACCCCTGGCACGACAACTCCTGTATGATTTTTATCTGTTATTTTCTTTCACATACCTGTAAACAGATGCTTCAGCAATCCTAGTTATAAGAGTTGTTGAGAAAATGCAAAAATAGTGTGGCACAAGTTTGCCTCATTTGTCCTGTTTTCGGTGCATATTTTTCCTTTCTCCCTCTTCTCGTGACCCTGTTTGGTATGACGTGAGGTAACCGGCTAATAGACCGGGGGATCACATTCAAACACAATTCACCTTTTTATTGTGTGTTTGGCGTCTTGGCGTTCGCTTTATATGCATCAGTTCCGAACTATGTCTTTGGTCAATAAGTTGGGTTGCCCGGCTCCTGTGCTTGCCCCTTTACGTTCCGCTCGTTTGGATAAAAGGGCAAAGGGAGCACCCCCGTGATTGTGCTTCCGGATAGTCTGGTCAAGCACCTTAGGGGTGAAAGCCGAAAACGGACTGTCATAGTATGCGTGATCCGATTTGTGAACCCCGAGTTGGAAGTGTTATACTTCAATGCTCGTACGCGGCTATCCCATGTTATACGAGGAACCTACCCTTTGTGCAGACATTGTGATACCGGCTTCGGCCACGGTTCGTCCGAACATCACAACACTTGGGTGGCTAATCGTACGCTTCCCGTAGTCCTTTTCGCGCCCCTATGGCTAAGTGAAAGAAATAAATGATTGCCTAGTCTGCCGCACTGTATCACCTTTGGGCCCGATAATACGGCTAAAGTACACAGTACATTAGCATAGACACCCCATGTAGTATCTAGGTGCGGGCTAAAGCCGACGACTCACATCTTTCAGTTTTAAGCATCCATATAGGAGTTATAAAGGAATGCAAAACCATACAAGGGAAACTACTAATATCATTAAAAGTTAACGCAAGTCTTCGGACACGTTACAAGCTCATTCAAATATTTTTTCACCCGAACACTGTGACCCTATCACCCAAGCACTCTCCATCACTCCATCGAAGTATAGCTCAGGGCGTCGATGCTCCTTCCCGGGCGGCGGTGGGTCGGTGGCGACCTTCATCGGATTTAGCCCCGGCCAGTGCACTTTGGCCTTGGCAAGGGCCATCCGGATTGCTTCTATGCAGGAGGAGCGCTTGATGGTGTCGAGGCGGGGTGTAGCAGCGATCAGTCTTTGCACCATGCCGAAGTAGCTACCTGGTAGCGGCTCACCGGGCCATAAGCGGATGCAGAGGTCCTTCATGGCCGGCTCCGCCATCTGGTGCAGCTCCATCAGCTATTTTAGCTGCTCCACCAGAAGAGGAGGATGCTCGGGGGCTCCGAACTGTGCCCAGAACATCCGAGCTTCATCTTCCTCTCCCCGCGAGGCGAACAACTAATTGGCGTCCACCACGCTCTTCTGGAGATCGGTGGACGCGTCTGAGGATCGCCACACCCAGGTAAGCAATTCGAATATGCTATTCCCGAATACACATTTTAATGAGTACAGCTTACCATCAGCTATTTCCTTGGCCTGGCGCACTTGCTCCTCGTAGAACCGTTTGTCCACCTGCTCCTTCTGGAGTTTGGTTTGCAAGGTGGACAGTTTGGCCGAGCTCGCCTTGTTCTTCTGCTTCAAGGCCTCGCATCTCTCGATGGCATCTTTGACCTCCTATTGGACCTCTGCCACACGAGCTTCATGCTTGCCACTAGTGGCCCGCATGGAGGAAAGGGCGACAACCGTTTCCTTAGTAGCCGCCCTCTCGTTGGCTGCCTCGTCTTGGCACGCTAGAGCTCCATCTTGCGCCCTCCACCTCCTTTGCCGAGGCTGCGCGTGCATTATACAAAGTGAGAAAGCTCTATTCGGACTATATAGCTCGAACAAATGCATTAGGATTCTATTTTTACATACCTTGAGCCTTGTAGAGCCTCCGGTTTAGGGCCTCAGCTTCGTCTTCAGACCTCTTCAGCTTCCGATTTAGCTCTTCCAGCTCGGCGCCATTTATGGCCGCCGCTGATGACGAAGCCTGCATTACACACACATTTAATACATTACATGGGGTCTCAATTCCCGAATTATAGACAATCCGATCACCTAAAGAGCATCTAGTTCGGCATTGGATTCAGATGTGACCCCTAGGTGAGCCTTTTCACCTCACCTAGGGCTCGAGGGCTGCCATGTATACAATACGAATAAACAAAAATCTTTGCAGAATAAACATTGGGTGACTTACTTGAAAACCCGCAAGGAGACCTTTGAAGGACTCCTTAAGTCCGTCGTCGACGGACTGGACGCTTTCTAGTACCGTACCCATAAGGGTGCGGTGATCCTCGGGGATGGAGGCACTCGGCAGAGCCTCCTCCATGACCGACCATCCGTTGGTCGGTGGTGCCGGGAATAATCGGATTTCCTGATCACCCACCGGGGATGGAACCGGTGCCTCCGGAGGCATAGTGCGCTCCGAAGATGTTATCGGAGGAGACTGAGAGCCCGCTCGTCCAGCCTCCTCATTGCCCGGGAGGGGTGGTGCCCCCCGGTCTTCAGTGGCCGAAGTGTTAGCCTCGGCCATAATACGATCTCCCTCACCCCCTGTGTCCTCCTCCATTGGAGTAGGCTAGGACATCACCTCCACGGCGTCCTTCGTGGCGCCTGGAGTGGTGGGGTGCGAGGCGTCCCCGCTCTCCACTAGTTCGGCGGGCGGGGTCTCCCTGTCCGATATCACCTCGGCGGGGATAACACGCGGGGGGCTGCAGGGCCAATAACCTGCGTGTTAACAAACTCAAAATCTACTAGTGATAAATAGGAGGGTCTTTGGATCTTAACCTAGATGGGGAAGGCTTGACCCGTAGGCTCCTTCGCGGAACCTCCTCGGGGTCTTCGGACGCAGACCCCGAATCCGAGCTATCATCGGATAGGACCACCCGCGTCTGTCGTGCCCTCTTCGGGGCAGCAGAAGCGACCTGCTTCGGGGCGTCCGAAGACGCCACTCTCTTCCTGGCATGAAGGGAATTGCCTTGTCCCTTGCCCTCAGCCTCGGCCTCCTCCTCCTCCTCTTCTTCCTCTTCCTCCTCCTCAGCCTCCTCCTGATTTGAGGAGGCGGGGGTGTCCTCGGATGCAGCATCATGCTGGGCCCTAATGTGGAGGCCAGCCTGGTCTGGTTTCTTCTTCTTCTCTTTCTTCGTGGGAGCCTCGTAGGGCTTCGCCACGAGCATTTTGGCTAACAACCCGGTCCTCTCGTCTTCGGGCTGAGGCGCCGGACTATTGATGTTGATGACTTTCTTCATCCATCTCTGTTTAGACAAATCGGATAAGAGGTTATGAGAATTTTCTGCGATAAAGCTGACCAAGCTAGGGCATATCATACCTCGGAATCGGGCTTGGCGGTGTGCAGACCCTTGTCCTCCTCCTCGGATGGCTAGCTCTTCATCGACTTGAAGAGTGCCTTCCACAACTTCTCCCGTGTAGTGCGAAAGAGATTCCGGACTGTGGGCTTAGCTTCGAGTTCTCGAGCCCACAGGGGGGTGTTTTGGCACTGGCAGGGGAGGATGTGTCTTCAGAGCATTACCTGGACCACATCAGTCAACTTGGTGCCCCCTCGACCAAGGCGCGGATGCGCGTCTGCGGATCGGCCACCTCCTTGCCCGATCCCCAGACCAGGCTCTTTTCGAGCCATGAAGCTAGTCTAGTGGGGGGACCAGATCTGAACGCGGCGGCGGGGAGCTGGCCCTCTTCTTGTGGTTCGGTGACGTAGAACCACTCCTTTTGCCACCCCTTGATGGTGTCGATGAGGATGCCCGACGGCCACCCGACGCGGGTGATCTTGCCAATGACGGCCCCGCTGCAATCTGCGTGCTTGCCATCTACGCACTTGGGCTTGATGTTGAAGACCTGCAGCCAGAGATCAAAGTGTGGCTCAATGCGCAGGAAGGCCTCGTAGATGAGGATGAATGCCGAGATGTGCATGATGGAGTTTGTTGGGAGATCATGGAAGTCAAGGCCGTAGAACAACATTAGCCCCCTGACGAAGGGGTGCAGTGAGAAGCTCAACCCCCTGATGAAGTGGAGGATGACACCACCCTCTCGCATGGCTTGGGGGTGGGGATTACTTGGCCCTCCTTCGCCGCACGGTGAGGGATGTTGGAGGGAAGGTAGCCGACCTTCTTGAGGTCGAGTATGTCCTGGTTGGTGACCGTGGAAGCTTTCCACTGGCCGTTGGAGCCCACCATTGCTGAGCTCGGAGGAGTGGGTGGAGAAACCTAAATCTATGCTCTGGGGGCACAAAGGAATGGGAGGGGGAGAAGTCGAATGGAGAATGTGAAAAGCCTTTGGGGTTTTCTTTCTCTTTTTATGGTCTGACGATTTGGGCTCCCCTTGTTGCGCCATGAATCCTTCCACTTCCCGAGACACGCGAGCCATTGCGTGCGCATGATTAAGTATATCCCGTATAAAACGGGACACGATCGATATGTTGATAGATCGTGATGATTAAAACGGCCTCGAACCACGAATCGAGTTTATACGACTAGCCTAGCGGTCGTGGTGGGCCGTAGCCTTTCGTTAGAAGGGTCGTCATAGGAGCGTTGTTCCCTCGGACGTTTGGCCTTCAAAGCCAATTAATCTGCTGTGTTCGGATATGCCACTATGCAGAAGACCGCTTCTCATCGGAGGCCGAACTATGGTTCGGCAGGAAGGAACTCACCTCGCAAGCCGAAGACTCTGTTCGCAAAGTAATGGGAGCTGAAGACCCTTGGTGTTGGAGGCAAGTTCGGGGGCTACCGAGGGAGTCCTGGATTAGGGGGACCTCGGATAGCCGACCAACTGTTATGGCCGGGCTATGAGGGCTACTTACCAAACACTGGACAATTTGAAGGCCCAGTCTCCAAGATGGAAGCTTCGAGAAGCACGGCTTGCGTTCCACGTTTGGTGTAGTAATTAGGCATGTTTATCTCTTCACCATGTAACCGACCATATGTAAACCCTAGGAATCCTCGACATCTATATAAGCCGGAGGGTTTTAGGGTATAGACACAGAACAAGTCATCTAGGGTTAGCTATACGATCTCGAGAGATCAACTCTGTAACCCCTTACATCATCAATACAACCAAGCAGGACATAGGGTATTACCTCCATATGAGGGCCCGAACCTGGGTAAACTCGTGTCCCCTTCATCTCCTGTTACCGTTGATTCTAGTCTCACAGTTCAGGACCCCCTACCCGAGATCTGCCTGTTTTGACACCGACACCTTGGGGTGTCACCCCCAGGGCGGTAGTTGTGCCAGAAGTACTGGTCTTCGGTACAACCGCTTAGGCTGGCGGTGCAACTGCTAGCTGATACTCGTGATCTGTGTTGGGTTTTCCATGAAGAGGAATGGGTTATCACATCACAAAGTGGGTAAGTATTTCCCTCATTTATGAAACCAAGGTTTATCGAACCAATAGGAATACCAATTCTCAACTGTCTTCAAAGGCTCCACACAAAAAGAACAAACAACTTGCACCCAACGCCGACAAGAGGGTTGTCAATCCCCTTGATCTCGTTATTTGCAAGCAAGTGAGTCGTGTAGACAATTGTAAAGTGCAAAATAAAATAAATAACATCAAGTTAATGATAGCGTTTGTGAATATGTAAGTGAATAGACCCCGGGGTCGTAGAGTTCTCTAGTGGCATCTCTCATAAGCAAAGCATACGATGGGTAAACAAATTGCTATTGGGCAATTGATAGAAAAGCGAATAGTTATGCTATTTTCACGTCAATGATCATGTGTATATAGGCATCACGTCCATAAGTAAATAGGCTGACTCCTTTGTGTGATGTCTACTACACAACCTTCTTGTTATAGACTCGTGTTGGGCCTCCAAGCACAGAGTTTTGTAGGACAGTGGCAATTTTCACTCATGTGGATGACCTAAGGTTTATCAATCCGTGAGAGGTGTACGATGAGGATGGTCTCTCTCGAACAACCCTGCAACCAACTAACAAAGAGTCTCTTGTGTCCCCAACACACCCAATACAATGGTAAATTGTATAGGTGCACTAGTTCGGCGAAGAGATGGTGATACAAGTGTAATATGGATGGTAGCTACAGGTTTTTGTAATCTGAAAATATAAAAATAGCAAGGTAACTAATGATAAAAGTGAGCACAAACGGTATTGCAATGCTTAGAAACAAGGCCTAGGGTTCATACTTTCACTAGTGCAATTTCTCTCAACAATACTGACATAGCCGAATCATATGTAAATACCTCTTGTGTGACAAACAGTTCACTCCAAAGTCACAAATAGCGGAGAACAAACCAAGAAATTATTGCAGGGTATGAAACCACCTCAAAGTTATTTTTTCTGATCAATCTTATGAGCAATCCCTATAAGTGTCACGAACAACCCTAGAGTTCATACTAAAATAACACCTTAAGATACACATCAACAAAAACCCTAATGTCACCTAGATACTCCAATGTCACCACAAGTACCCATGGGCTTGATTATACGATATGCATCACATAATTTCAGATTCATCATGTTCAATCCAACACAAAGAACTTCAAATGCCCCCCCCCCAAAGTTTCTACCGGATATTCAAGACGAAAACATGTGCCAACCCCTATGCATAGATTCCCAAGGTCACGAAACCCTCAAGTTGATCACCAAAACATACATCAAGTGGATCAATAGAACATCCCATTGTCACCACAGATGTCCCATCGCAATACATACATCAAGTGTCCTAAAATCCTTAAAGACTCAACCCGATAAGAAAAATTCAAAGGGAAAACTCAATTCATCACAACAAGATAGAGAGGAGAAAATCCATATGATTCATCTATATCAATAAAGCTCACAGTACATCAAGATCGTGTTATCTCAAGAACACGAGAGAGAGAGACCAAACACATAGCTACTGGTACATACCCTCAGTCTCGATGGCGAACTACTCGCTCCTCGTCATGGAGACCGTCAGGATGATGAAGATGGCCTCCGGTGATGGTTTCCCCCTCCGGCAGGGTGCCGGAATGTGCCCCCGATTGGTTTTTTGTGGCTCTGGAGGCTTGCGGTGGCGGAACTCCCGATCTAGGTTTGTTTCAGGAGGTTTGGGTATTTATAGGAGTATTTGGCATTGGACCCACGTCCAAAAGGTCCCCGAGGAGGTCACAAGCCACCTAGGCGTGGCTAGGGGGGGTGGCCGTGCCCTGGTGGCTTGTGACTCCTTGGGACTCTTCTCGGGTATCTTTTTGCTCCATTATTTTTTATATTTTCCAAAAACATTCTCCATAAATTTCCAGCCCATTCTGAGAACTTTAATTTCTGCACAAAAAATGACACCATGGTAGTTCTGCTGAAAACAACGTCAGTCCGGGTTAGTTCTAATAAAATCATACCAACATCATATAGAATTATTGTAAACATGGCATGAATACTTCATAAATTATAGATACGTAGGAGACGTATCAGCATCCCCAAGCTTAATTCCTCCTCATCCTCGAGTAGGTAAATGATAAAAGAAATAATTTATGAAGTGTGAATGCTAGCATAGTACATAAATTTGATCAATGATAGTTCCAAACACTTTTTCTAGCATGATTATATATCATAAATAGTAGCTCATCTCATAAAACTTCTCATGATGAAGTAACAAGCTATTCACAAGTTAAAGTATAGACCATAAAGTTTCTTGAAAACTAACAAACTATGCTCTCAGTCACCAAACAATTGTAATTCATCTTATTTTCAGGAAGGGTCTATGTAAGAGCTTTGATTTAGCAAATTCCACATACTCAACCATCATATAGTCTTCCATGATTGCTAACACTCAAAGTGTATTGTTAGAGCAAATGGCATCCGTCGAACACAGAGAAAGATAGGGGCTTAAAGTTTCGCCTCTCAACTTATTTATCATATAGATAATTGTCAACAATAATAATTCATGATCAAATGTATTTGAATGGCCATATATGCCTGGATCTTTCCCCACCACATGATGCTTGCCAAGAGAAAAAGGCGAAATATAGGAAGTGGTGAAGATCACCATGACTCTTGTATAAAGGTAATCACTAGAAAGTAAAAGATAGGCCCTTCGCAGAGGGGAGCATTGATTTGGAGAGGTGCCAGAGCTCGAGCTTTTAAAACAGAGATGAATAATAATTTTTAGCGGTATGCTTTCATTGTTAACATAACAACCGAGAGATCTCAGTATCTTCCATGCTAGATACATTATAGGCGGTTCCCAAACTGAAAGGTAAAGTTTTTACTCCCCTCCACCAATCAATCACACTCCACAGCATGCCGAATCCACGGGTACCGTCCATACAAACAACAATCCTAGGGGAGTTTTGTTTCATTATATTTTGATTTGATTTTTGAACATGGAACTGGGCATCCCGAATACCAACCACTTTCTCGTGAATGATAGTGAATCAACACATATCGTGAGAATAACCCACCTAGCATGGAAGATACTAACAGCCCCTAGTCACTATGTGAGAGATTCGGGCATACAAAACAGAATATTATTTGAAGGTTTAGAGTTTGGCACATGCAAATTTACTTGGAATGGTAGGTAAATACCGCATATAGGTAGGTATGGTGGACTCATATGGAACAACTTTGGGTTTAAGGGTGTTTGGATGCACAAGTGGCATTTCTAGTTGGTGCGGATGTTTTGGCTAGGATGAGGTGGAAGCAAGCCCCACATGTTGGAGGATCCATAACAATATAAGTTCTATACAAATATACCCAAGCATAACTCATTATGTTGTCTTCCTTGTGCAACTTCAACTAATGTGCTCAGGTTCGAAAATAATTAATGGTATTCACAATCATAGAAGATGTTCAAGATAGTATATTTATATGTGAAATCTCTCTTCCTTCAATATTCTTTCATGAATTGTTTAAGTGACCAATGCGGTGTTTGCTAACTTCCAATAAATTTTACCACCTATACTTATATGTGAAGTCATTACTCCCCATGGGATAAGAATGTAAAAACATATAATTATAGATTTATGATATTCAATTCATTCAACCATTTACTCATAGGATATAAGTGAAGCACGAGAGTAAATGTCAAAACTACTCCAAAACATATAAGTGAAGATCAATGAGTAGTCAAACAATTAAGTAGATATGTGAGGACTTTCTATCTATCTATCAATAAATATTTTCAGATCTGAGTATTTTATTTAAACAACAAGCAAAACAAAAATAACACTCCAAGAATAGCACACATCATATGAACGAATAAAAATTTAGGCTCAACATAGGCTAACCAATAGTTGACGAAGAGACATTTGACACGTAGCATCCCCAAGCTTAGATGCTTGAGACTTATTGAAATATTTACTTGGGGTTCCTTGGTCATCCCCAAGCTTGAGCTTTTGTATCTCATTCAATCCTCTCGTATCATGGTTTCACCTATTCTCAAAAACTTCATCCACACAAAACTCGAAAAGAACTCGTGAGATAGGTTAGTACACATAATAATAAATAAACTCTTAATTTTAAAACATTAGGTATTGTATACTATCATTTCCACAATTATATCTACCAATATAGGCTATGGAAACTATAGGATAAGTACATACCAAAACTATGACATCAATCTGTCTAAACAGAACAGTCTGTAGCAATCTATTAAAACAATGTACTTATGTAACTCAACAAATTATGAAAGTTTTAGGACATGCTAAATAATTTATATGAAAATACTGTGTAAATTTTTTAGAAACTTTACACATTCCAGTAAAATATGAAAATTCAAACACTACAGTAAGTTTCTGTTTTTACCCAGCACATATCAAAACATACAATTCAAGCATCCTAAAGGAAATTCTTGGAACTTTTTATTAAAAAAACAAGATTATAAATAACACCTAACATAGAAAAAAAATGACTCTCCAAGTATAACTCATATTATGCGACGAGTAAAAATATAGCTCCAAGTAAGATATACCGATAGTATTGAAGACGAAAGAGGGGATGCCTTCCGCGACATCCCCAAGCTTAGACACTTGAGTCTTCCTTGAATACTACCTTGGGGTGCCTTGTGAATCCCCAAGCTTATATTCTTGTCACTCCTTATTCTCCTCATGTCGATGTCTCACCCAAAACTTGAAAACTTCAATCACCCAAGACTTAACGGAACTTCGTGAGAAGGGTTAGGGTAGTAAAGATAAATCATTCACTTAGGTACTGTCAAGACAAGATCCATAATTATTCCGACATGATAAATACTATATTCCATCATTCCCACAATTTATATTACTCAATATAAGCTATAGGAACACTTGAAACAAGCAAACTATGCATGCAAAACAGAATCTATCAAAAACAGAACAGTCTGTAAAGATCGAATGATCACAAAACTTCCCTGACTCTAAAAATTCTGAAAAATTAGGACATATCACAGAATTTGCATATAAATGTTGTGTAAAATTTCATAATTGCTTGACTCGCCAATAAAATCAGATAATTCATATACTGGACGTAGAACTTTTTGTTTTTGCACAGAATCTAACAAGCAAGAACACATAAAAACTAAAGATAAAAGTGTTGGGTTGTCTCCCAACAAGCTCTTTTATTTAATGCCTTTTAGATAGGCATGATGATTTCAATGATGCTCGTATAGGAATAATAATTGAAACATGCAAAACAGCATCATGAATCTCGTGACAAGCATAGTTATGTCTAACCCACTTCCTATGCATAGGGATTTTGTGAGAAAATTTTTTATGGGTGCAATAATCAACTAGCATAGGAAGGTAAAACAAGCATAACTTCAAAACCTTGAACACATAGAGAGGAAACTTGATATTATTGCAATTCCTACAAGCATAAGTTTATCCCTCATAGTTATTTTCAGTAGCATCATGAAGGAATTACACAATATAACCAGCACATAAATCATTCTTTTCATGATCTACATTCATAGAAATTTTACTACTCTCCACACAAGAAAATTTATTCTCATGACTAATAGTGGGAGTAAACTCAACAAAATAACTATCATGAGATACTTGATTGACATAACCACATTCAATATTAAAATCAAGATGACAAGTTTCATGGTTACTATCACTCTCTATAGCATACATGTCATCATCATAATCATCATATATAGGAGGCATGCCATAATCATAATAAATTTGCTCATCAAAACTTGGGGGACTAAAAATATCATCTTCATCAAACATAACATCCCCAAGCTTGTGGATTTGCATATCATTAGCATCATGGATATTCAGAGAATTCATACTAGCAATATTACAATCATGCTCATCACTCAAAGATTTAGAGCCAAACATTTTAATAACTTATTCTTCTAACACTTGAGCACAATTTTCCTTTCCATCATTTTCACGAAAGACATTAAAAAGATGAAGCATATGAGGCAACCCCAATTCCATTTTTTTGTAGTTTTATTTTATCAAACCAAACTAGTGAAAAACAAGAAACTAAAAGATTCAATTACAAGATCTAAAGATATACCTTTAAGCACTCACCTCCTCGGCAACGACGCCAGAAAAGAGCTTGATGTCTACTACGCAACCTTCTTCTTGTAGACTCGTGTTGGGCCTCCAAGCGCAGAGTTCTGTAGGACAGTGGAAATTTTCCCTCAAGTGGATGACCTAAGGTTTATCAATCCGTGGGAGGTGTAGGATGAATACGGTCTCTCTCGAACAACCCTGCAACCAAATAACAAAGAGTCTCTTGTGTCCCCAACACACCCAATACAATGGTAAATAGTATAGGTGCACTAGTTCAGTGAAGAGATGGTGATACAAGTGTAATATGGATTGTAGATATAGGTTTTTGTAATCTGAAAATATAAAACAGCAAGGTAACTAATGATAAAAGTGAGCACAAACGGTATTGCAATGCTTAGAAACAAGGCCTAGGGTTCATACTTCACTAGCGCAATTTCTCTCAACAATACTGACATAGTTGAATCGTATGTAAATACCTCTCGTGCGACAAAGAGTTCACTCCAAACTCACAAATAGCGAAGGACTAACAAAGAAATTATTATAGGGTACGAAACCACCTCAATGTTATCTTTTCCGATCAATCTTATGAGCTATCCATATAAGTGTCACGAACAGCCCTAGAGTTCATACTAAAATAACACCTTAAGATACACAACAACCAAAACCCTAATGTCACCTAGATACTCCAACGCCACCACAAGTACCCATGGTCTTGATTATACGATACACATCACACAATTTTAGATTCATCATGTTCAATCTAACACAAAGAACTTCAAAGAGCCCCCCAAAGTTTCTATCGGAGATTCAAGACGAAAACATGTGCCAACCCCTATGCATAGATTCCCAAGGTCACGGAACCCGCAAGTTGATCACCAAAACATACATCAAGTGGATTAATAGAACATCCCATTGTCGCCATGGATATCCCATCGCAAGACATACATCAAGTGTCCTCAAATCCTTAGAGACCCAATCCGATAAGAAAAATTCAAAGGGAAAACTCAATTCATCACAACGAGATAGAGAGGGGAAAACTCCATATGATTCATCTATATCAATAAAGCTCGCGGTACATCAAGATCATGCCATCTCAAGAACATGAGAGAGACAGATCAAACACATAGCTACTGGTACATATGTTCAGCCCCGAGGGTGAACTACTCCCTCCTCGTCATGGAGACCGCCGGGATGATGAAGATGGCCTCCGGTGATGGTTTCCCCCTCCGACAGGGTGCCGGATCGGGCTCCCGATTGGGTTTTCATGGCTCTGGAGTCTTGCGGCAGCAAAACTCCTGATCTAGGTTTCTTTTCGGAGGTTTGGGTATTTATAGGAGTATTTGGCATTGGTCTCACGTCCAGAAGGTTCCCGAGGAGGTCACAAGCCAGCTAGGCGCGACTAGGGGGTGGTCGCGCCCTGGTGGCTTGTGACTCCCTCGGGACTCTTCTCCGGTATCTTTTTGCTTCAGTATTTTTTATATTTTCCAAAAATATTCTCCGCAAATTTTCAGCCCATTCCGAAAACTTTTATTTCTAAACAAAAAACGACACCATGGTAGTTCTGCTGAAAACAACGTCAGTCCGGTTTAGTTCTAATAAAATCATACAAAAATCGTATAGAATTATTGTAAACATGGCATGAATACTTCATAAATTATTGATACGTTCGAGACGTATCAGCCTGCACCTATTATTATTACTCCATCCATCGACCGCTATCCAACATGCATCTAGAGTATTAAGTAAAACAGAGTAGTGCTTGGAGAACTTTGACATGATGTAGACAAAGTTAACTCAATCAATATGAATAAACCCCATCCTTTTATCCTTAGTAGCAGCAACACAAATACGCAACTGGTCCCCTTCTGTCACTGGGTTATAGAAACTCGCCAGGTTGAACCTACTACAACGCACCACTCCCACCGAAGAAATCTCAATATAGTTGGCCAAACTATCTCAATAGATCGGAGAGCATTACGAAACTGTGATGATCATGCAAATAAGAATCATAGTATTCAAATTTGACTCAATTAATTTTCATGAATAATCTGAACATAAACTCACAATTCATCGGATCCCAACAAACACACCATACATAGGGAATACATCGGATAGATCAAGACAAAGATGCGATGAACATTGTATGGAAGAGAGAGAGAGAGAGAGAGGGAGAGATTGCCATATAGGTACTACCTACGGAACCATAGGTCTGTGGTGAACTACTCACATATCATGGTCAGGAAGCAAGGTTAATGAAGAGGCCCTCCGTGATCAATCTCCCCTCTAGCAGGGTGTCGGAATGGAGGTGTAGATGGCCTCCCGTCGGTACGGATACTTGCAGCGGACGAAAAAGTGTTTCGGGAGCACTATTGGAGTTTTCAGGGTAGATGTGAATTTATAGGCCAGAGAACGACGTTTGGAGGCAGCCGAGGGGGCCACCATATATCAGGGCATGCCCCTGGTGGCGCATCCTATTGCGCGCTGGGGCCCTCGTGCAGCTCCCACCCTTCCTCCAAAGCTTCTACATCTTGTATTTGTCCAGAAAAAATCATCAAAAAGTTTCGTGGCAATTGGACTTCGTTTGGTACTGTAACTCTGAAAAGGCAAAAACACACAGAAAACAAGAACTGACACTGGACACTAGATCAATAGGTCAGTGCTAAAAAATATTATAAATTGGTATATAAATACCCAAAACCTATCCTAGAATGATAATATATTAGCATGGAACAATAAAAAATTATAGATACGTTAGAGACGCATCAGCATGCCCAAGCTTAATTCCTGCTCGTCCTCGAGGTAGGTAAATGTTAAAAACATAATTATTTATTTGACATGCTACCCATTATGTAATCTTTAGTATGTATGCTCATTGAGAAATGATGAATTAACAAACAACAACATAGTAATATTTATAAGTATAGGAAACAAAATCATTGATTTTTCAAAGCATACGATCATAAAAGAATGTTTACCTCTACTCATCTTATTATATTAGCAAGGCCGGACTCCATCTTCACCACATAGATACAAATTTTTAAGCACCCCGGTGTCCAAGTCACGCAATTGGATCATACTTTTTCAATACGCATCAACTTTTTTATTCTGCACGCAATACATGAGTGTGAACCATTGGACATAACATATAGGTGGTATAGAATATGATGGTAGATATCAAAGGGGTAAAAAATGGAGAAGGTAGTTGTGATAGCCTGGCTTATTAGGGATGATAGACTACTCATATCAATAAGGAATTCCTTCTGTTCTGGGAGCCTATTCAAACAGAACACCCAGGTTAAGCGTGCTTGGCTTGGAGTAGTTCTAGGATGGGTGACCGACCGGGAAGTTGGTCCCGGGTGCACACGAGTGAGGACAAAGTGTGTAGAAAAGACTAGTATTGATCTGTGAGGCCAGTCTAGAATCCGCCAGGAGTAACGACTACCGGCGAGTGTGTCTGGGGCGTTACAAGTTGGTATCAGAGCCTGTACCGACCTAGGAGCCCCCTTGATTGATCAAACTTGGCCGAGTCGAGTCTAGTGAAAAACTGTTTTGAGTCTAGTTATATCGGAGTGTAGGATTCTTTTTACTCCTCTTCTATGCTCTAGTGAGGTATTTGACTTAGGAATTTTGATTCTACTTCTCTTCTCGCTCAATTTTTTTTAGGATCACGCGTGTATTGTGGAAACTATATGGTGCCGATGTGATAGGGTTCTGTCTTAGTGCCTCCTGTCTGACTTGATTTCTTCTAGGGAGTTGAGCTCCGAGGAATGTTGGCACATCGTTATCATTCAGTTTTCTTATATCTCAGGATGGAGAATGTTCGGAATTGCTTCAATACTTATCATGGTGAGATAAGGTTGGAGTCACCCAGTACTGGGGAGGTGTCCGGGGTACCACCATGTTTTAGTATCGTTGTGAGTTCGAGGATTCGGGATTAGACGAGTTTGCGAAATTTCTTGAATTATGGTGTGGAAGGTTGCGGATGCAGTTGCAGCTGATTGCCTAGGGCAGGTTCCTGATTCCGCAACCCGAATCGCATAAAAAGAAAGTTTTCGGAAGTTCTTAGGTGGGAATTTAAGTGGTTACCTAGAATTATCTTTCCAACAAGTGCATAGTGGGTATGTATTTGTTCCGGCTTGTTTCATAAGCCTCATCCTTTGTTTTGTGTTGAATATGGTAATTCAAGTTGCTTCGATGCCAAGTGATGATTTCATATCTTGCTAAGTAGTGTTCTCATATTTCTGTGGGATTGCTAATTCTTTTGCCCAATCAAGTTGTCATATCTATCCGGTGTGCTTCTCTTCAAGATATTCTATCCTCTTCAATATTGCAAGATCAATCCTCTTATTCTTTCCGGAGTTCATTCCATCTATCCCAAGTTTTCTTTGTTTCCCCCCCTCCCGCCCTCTTTCTTCAATGATTTAATTCTCATCCAAGTGTATTTTCTATTCATGTAATGCTTCAGCTATCTTTTCTTCTATCTTGTTTCCGATGATTTCTTGGGTATATTCTCAAGAGTTCCAATGTCAAGATATATCCTCATATTCCTTGTTCTTGTTGTTATTCTTCTCCGGTGATTCTGTATGAAGATGCTCAGTGCTCAAGTTATCATTTGTTAGTATTCATCTTTGTTTTCTTTTCCGGTGGATTCAATTCAAGTTCTTGGTGTTCATCATATCATTTTCATTCTCTATTTGATCTCCCATGTTGGAATTCTTTATCAAGCCTCTCTTGCTTATTCATATCCCTATTCTATGCGGAGTGTTGAACATATCTCAGAAGACATTCATTTTCATTCTTATCCTCTTAAATTATTTCTAGGGTCTCATATCATCAAGTTCTTAATTTGTATTGGTGCCATATCTCTTTTAATCAATTGTTTCAATGGTGGTTTCTTTTGAGTGGGCCCATAACCCACAGGTTTTTTCCCAGGATCATACCTGACTCTTCTAATCTTCTGGAGATGTTCTCAAGTTCTTTTCAAATATGACGTAAGAATGAATTTCATCAGTCTTATGCCTTCTTGAAGATTGCTTCTAAATCATTTTCATTATTGGCTCAACCTTTTCTTTATTCATTATTCCGGAGTATCTTAGTAATTCATGGTGTTGTTTCTCGTCATCATTCTTAGCTTGAAGACCGAAGGAGGGTTTCTCTTAAAACTTTGTCTGTTCATTTCAAGAGTGTGGTTTCAGTTTGTTGCTATCATCTCAAATTGTTTTGATCATGAGTCATTTCTCCCATATCTATCCGGTGCATTCTGAATTGTTTTCATTTCTTGATCCTCCCGAAGGCCATCATTTCAGAAGATTTCTTCGTTCTCAACTTTCAGCTTTCGTTCTCAAATTCTTCTCAATTGTTGTTCCTTTGTTCGTATCTCAATTATTCTGGTGTCTTTTCAGTTTCTATTAGTGAAATCTTGATCTCTTCATTCTCATGTGTCCTCTTTAGTTTCTAATTCTTTCCGGTGCCTTGTTGTAGTTTATTATTAGGTGGATCATGCTCTCTTCGTTCTCATGTGATTTCATCCATTTGTATTATCATTCTTTCATTTTGAATTCTTTCCGGTGTTCTCATTCAAGATTTCTTCAGGATTGTGCTCTCTCTCTCTCTCTTCAATTCCTTGCAAGAAGAATAAGTGATGTGTGAAATCCGTTGCTTGTCATCAATTTAATTTGATGAAGGATAGTCATATCATAATTCTTATTCTTGTTTCTCCAAGTGATTTCAATCCTTCTTCTGGAGTTGTTCATGATATCAAATTCCTTATCCCAAGTGGTCATCTTCTTTTCCGGAGTTCCTAGTTTTTCTCAAGTATCTTGTTCCAAAGCTTCATCTTATCATTGGAAGGCCTCAATCTTATTCTTTTTGCATTCTTCAATTCTTCTATCATCCTTCGTTTCAGAGTTCTTCCAAAGATTCTTCATGGGGGTTCATCAAGTTTTCATTCTTTTTCAAGTGTTCTTCAAGATTCTTGTTGGAGGTGCTCAAGTGTTCCTTATCTTGGATTTCTAAGTTTAGTTCCTTCTCCATTGTCTTTTAAGATGGTGTTATTAAATTCTTGATTAAGGAGTCTCGAAGGAAGTTGTCAACAATGAGATAAGTAAACCCATCATGTCTTCTAAGAGTTATCTTGGGTTGGATTTCACCTTAAGCTTTCCTAAGGATTGTTGCTATCGTGGTGTCATAAACAATCTTTATCATGGTATCATAAACAATCCTTATCATGGTGTCAAAAACGATCCAAGTTTTCTCCTCCTCTTCTTAGTGAAAGAAGCTTTGCATATCTTGTTGCTCTCAAGCAATCAATTGTTTCTGTTGTGGTAGGTTGTCACCTCATAATTTTGAGATGCTTTCCATAAGTCCACAACAAGCTTGTTCTTCTTGTTGTTGGTGTTTCAACAACTCCGTTCAATCTTCTTCCTAAATAGGCTTTCAATTCATTTGTGCAGAAAGTCGCCTTTTTCTTCTCAGTTCTCTTCTTCCTATGATCTAGTTTCTATTCTTTCTTCCGAAGGCCTTGTGATCTTGCTCTTTTCAGTCTGTCATCTTGCTTTGATCAATTTCATGTTCTTTCTTGCTTATTCAGTTAACCAGAGTGCTGTGATATCTTTTCTTGTTCCTTCCATCTTTTGAAGTTTTGATTCTATTCCAACCGAAGTTTGGTGCCTCTCTTGCAACTCTCACATCAACTAGGCCTACCAACGAGCTATGGAGATGCTCATCGATAGATGTCAATGCAAGGAGTAGGGATTTCCATGCAAATGATGCACTAGAGCTATAAGTGTATGAAAGCTCAACTGGAGCTAAGTGGGGTGTGCATCCAACTCGCTTTCTCATGAAGACCACGGGCATTTGAGGAAGCCCGTCATCGAAATATATAAGCCAAGTTTATTATATGAAAAGATAATTCCCACTAGCATATGGAAGTGTCAACATATGAGACTCTCTATATGAAGAACATGGTGCCACTTTGAGGCACAAGTGTGGTAAACGATAGTAGTAAAGTCCCTTCTCTCTTTTCTCTCATTTTTTATGGTGGGCTTTTCTCTTTTTTTCCTTTTGCCTCCCCCATTTTCTATTTTTTGTATGTTGGGCTCATTTGGCCTCCCCCATTTTTATTTCATTTTTCGTCCAGAGTCTTATCCCAACTTGTGGGGGAATCATAATCTCCATCATCCTTTCCTCACCGGGACAATAGGAAGATGAAGAACTGATAGGAAGATACGACTCAGTAGGAATGCCTCTGGCAGCGTACATGATGCGCAATGATCTAGCGTGACATGTACCAAAAATATGAAGAACGATGGCTTTGCCACAAATAGTATGTCAGCGCTATATGATAATGCAAAGCATTATGATGATGAACGAACTAGTCATGTGAAGTGACGATGGAATTTGCATGGCAATATATCTCGGAATGGCTACGGAAATGCCATAATAGGTAGGTATGGTGGCTGTTTTGAAGAACATATAATGAGGCTTATGTGCAGCATAGTATATCATGTCATAGGGTTTGGATGCACCGGTCCTATGCACGGTACCGAAGAGGCTAGCAAATATTAGATGGTGAAGATGTGTATGTCCATGGTATCACATTAGTCATAAAGAACTCACATACTTATTGCAACGTTTTATTAGTTTTATCACAAATCAAAGTACTCCTTGCATGCCCCGAGGGAGGAGATTGGTAGGAGTGAACCATCATGTTCCCCCGACTCAAAACAACACTAGGATCTCAACTAGGAGTATAAATGCTCACACATCATCACCATGCCTCTTTAATTTTTAGATGAACAACGAGTTAACACCTCTTAATCTCGACCCTTCTATGAATCAACAATTTTGGACTCACATCTTTTTCATATTACTAGATCAATGTCATTAACCCACAACTTCTCTATATGTGTTACACGATGGTTTTGATTATCATTCATTGAATACCTAACATTCTTGGACTAGTCTTATGACCCATGCAAATTACCGTCACTATTTATTTAGCTCTCAATCAAATATAAGCAAATAACGAGAGCATATTATTTCTATAAAATCTACACGCCACCGTGCTCAAAAAGATATAAGTGAAGTACTAGAGCAAGTGCCAAGCTCAAAAGATATAAGTGAAGCACATAGAGTATTCTAGCAAATTATCATGAAGGTGTGTCTCTCTAAAATAGGTGTGTCCAGGAAATTATGATTGTGACAAACTTAAAGTAAAAGCAAACAAAAGAAAACGACGCTCCAAGCAAAACACATATCGTGTGATGAATAAGAATACAACTCCAAGTGGCATACCGATGGATTGAGACGAAAGAGGGGATGCATTCTGGGGCATCCCCAAGCTTAGACGCTTGAGTCTCTTAGAATTGTACTTGGGGTTCCTTGGGAATCCCCAAGCTTAGGCTCTTTCTACTCCTTATTCATAGTCCATCATGATGACACCCAAAAACTTGAAAACTTCAATCACAGAAAACTCAACAAAACTTTGTGAGGTCCGTTAGTATAAGAAACTTATTGCATACTTGAGGTACTGTGATGAATTGATACTTAATTTACTTTTGCATAATAGGCACTGTATCCTAACTTATCCACGGCTTACACCCCCCTATATAGTCCATGGCACAATCAAAACAAGCAAACTATGCAAGCAAAAAAGAATATGTTTAAGGCAGAACAGTCTATAACAATGTGTAGATGACCCATACTTATGAAACTGTAAGAATTATGCAAAATTAGTACAATGTAAAGAATTTGTATAGAAATAATTTGTGAAAATTTCAGACAATTATCATGCTCCAGTAAAAAAATGAAAATTCATGTACTTGAGTCAAAGTTTTTGTTATGTTTCAGCATCGTTTGTACTCATCTTATGAGTCATCCAAAAGGCTTTACATGGCACAAACACTAATTAAAACATACAAAACATAATAATTACATAGGAAACAATCATGTTATGACAAAAAAATAGAAATGAAAAACTAAAATAAATATACATATTGGGTTGCCTCCCAACAAGCTCTATTGTTTTATGCCCCTAGCTAGGTATAATGCATAGTTTCAAGTATTGTTATCTTTGACACTCAACCTGTAGGTAGCACTACTAGAATCCAGTTATTTGCCATGTGACAGGCCTTTGCTGTCTGCTAGCACATGGCAAAGATGCTCTTTGCCATCAGCTAAAGCAAAGCAGATGGCAAAGAACTGGCGCATGGCAAAGTCTCTGTTTGCCATATGCTAGTCCTTTGCCGTCCGCGCCCAGACGACATAGAGGCAAGGTGTGTCCCACTGGACCTTGGGCCTGGCCAGGTCCAACGGAATGGCTCTTTGCCGTCTGCCAGGCCTTTGCCATCGTCCGTGTGTGTCTTTGCCATCCGGGGGCAGACGGCAAAGGGGACGTGCCTATAACGAGCGTCCCTCGCCCCCACTCCTCTCTCTCTCTCTCTCTCACTCTCTCCCTCCCCCTGCGACCGCCGCCGCCATCCCCCTCCACCCGCCCCCACCCCCACGCCACCCCACCACCAGAACATATCCCCCTCCTCGCGCTGCCCCTTCCCTCGACGGCTTCCCGCGCCGCCCCCCGCCCTGAGCCGCCCCTCCCATCGCCGGCCCCTCCCCTCGCCGGCCCCCACCACCGTGGTGCCGCCCTTCCTGTGCTGCCCCCACCAATGCGTCACCGTGCCCCTCCCTGGGCCGCCCCTTCCCTCGGCGGCTCCCCTGCTCCGCCCCCTCTCGAGCCGCCCGCTCCACTCGCCGGCTCCCGACGCCGCCCCCTCCCTGCAGCTCCCCCATCTTCGTGGCTCCCCTCCCCCTGTCGCCCCGGCCGTCCCCACCCAACGCCGGTGAGTGCTCGGCCACTGCCCCCTCACTTTTTTTGTTTTTTCCTGTTTTTTAGTTACTTAGTTAGTTTATTAGGTTATAAAAATCTTAGAATAAATTAGATAGTTAGTTTATTTTCTGTTTTTTCTATTAAATTAGATAGTTAGTTTATTTTTTGGTTAGTTTACTAGGTTAATTAGAAAAAACTTAGGTAGAAAAGTAAAACTTAGAAGAAAAGAAGAAAATAAAAAAACTAGGAGAAAAGAAGAAGAAGAAGAAGAAGAGGTGAAGAAGAAGAAGAAGAAGAAGAAAAGGAGAAGAAGAAGAAAGAAGAAGATGATGAAAAAAGTAGAAGTAGAAGATGAAAAAAGTAGGAAAAGTAGAAAAAGACACCCTGACCCCCGACACGACACCCCGACACCCCGACACGACACCCCCGACCCCGACACAGCACCCCTACCCCGAACGACACCCCCAACATGACACCCCCGACACCCCAATCCTGAAAAAGGTGCTCTTTGGCCTTCCGGAGGCCGATGGGGTCATATATTTGTGTTGATCGAGTTTCATTTCAATGTGCAGTTGTTTCGTTGCTGCGAGGGTCTATTGTTCGACGACCTCCCTGTGCATTTGACGAGCTCCCCTGTTGCGTTCGTTGGTGGGCACAAATGACATCTCCTCCTCGCCCCCTTAATTTATTTTGCTCTCTTTCGCTCTTCGTGTCGATGAAACTTGCTAGCTATAGGTGTCTTCAATCATTAGTATGCGTGACCAGTATGCGTCTCCCATTCGAAAGGGTTACATCTATAAATATGCATGCATTTGCATGTTTATAACCGTGATTCTTTTGAATTGTCCAACGTTATCCACGGACAACCCGAGTATGTGTAGATTGGGTTCGTTTTCCCATATGCTCTGCTCCGGATCCGATGTAGAATTTCGTTAGTGCCTCCCTGTTGTTCTCCGGGTACACATCGTCTCTGCTTATTACCGAGACGTGTATTAGGAGAACATCGGGGAGGTGGAGCCGAAATACTGCGTCGGATCTGGAGCAAAGCATGGGAAAACGAACCCAATCTACACATACTCGGGTGGGATTAGGACCTATCTCTACCTATTAGCGTGTAGGTTGCATGGACGTAATAAAACTGACAAACTTGATTACCAGATGAATATAGATGATGAATTATATATATAGATATATTTGTTTTGGATGTACACTGGTCACCCTAGTCAGAAAGATATGACCAATGAATGGTTAACAAAAGCAGGGTTTTTTTGAGAGCCGCATTTGCAAATGGCCAGGAAAAAACATGGTGCCCCTGTCAAAAATGCGACAACATTAAAAGGCAGACAGAGTTTGAAATGGGTAAACACCTACAGAAGTGGGGTTTTATGCCTAATTATACGGTGTGGACTTTTCATGGTGAGTCTGACCAACGTGCCAGAGCTGAGGTGGTTCGTCATCGTACTGACGAGCATGGTACCAGGATCGAAGACATGGTGCAACACTTTGATGATGCTCGGGATTCGGATGATGAGATGGAGGAATCTGCAAAGGCCTTCTATGAAATGTTGGAGTCTTCAAAACGTCCTCTCCACGAGCACACCGAGCTTTGTCAGTTGGATGCCATTGCGCAAGCAATGGCTCTGAAGGCTCAATTCAACCTAGGCAGAGAATGCTACGACGTGATGATGACGATGTTTGGACGCTTTCTACCCAAAGGCCATGTACTGCCTGCAAACCTGTACCATTCAGACAAAATCCTCCGTGTACTTAAGATGCCCTATGAGAAGATACATGCCTGTGAGAATGGATGTGCCTTATTTAGGATTGAGTATGCGGCCTTGAACTATTGCCCCATTTGCAATTCTTCCAGGTATATGGTGGTAGACAATGGTATGGGTGAGAAGATTTAGACCAAAATCCCCATTAATGTTCTTCGGTATGTGCCAATCGTACCAAGACTTCAACGTCTTTTCATGGTCGAAGAGACGGCCAGACAGATGACATGGCACAAATTGGGCAAAAGAACCGAACTAGATGCGGATGGGAACAAGATGTTGGTACACACTTCTGATGCTTTTGTGTGGAAGCACTTCGGTGCATTACATAAGGATAAATCGGCAGATCCAAGGCATCCTCGAGTTGCCATCAGCACGGATGGGTTCAATGTGTATGGTATGACGACAACACAATACAGTTGTTGGCCTGTATTTGTCATTCCACTCAATCCCCCCCGGAGAGATTATGAAAAGAAAGACCATTTTCCTGGCGTTGATAATTCCAGGGCCCAAATATTCGGGGAAGAATATGAATGTGTACATGCAGCTGCTTATGGATGAATTGCAAGAAGCCTGGGATAATGGGATCAAGACATACGACACCGCTACCAAAAAGAACTTCAAAATGCATGTGTGGTACATGTACTCGACGCATGACTATCCGGCGTATGCGCTATTCGTTGGCTGGTGTGTGCATGGAAGGTTCCTGTGCCCCACATGCAAGGCAACTCTTCAGTTCAATTGGCTACAGGCGGGTCGCAAGTTTTCTTGCTTCGACATGCATAGACAGTTCCTGGATCCTCACCATAAGTTCATAAAAGACAAGAAGAATTTTATCAAAGGTGGAGTTGTCAAAAACACCGCACCACCTGCGTTGACAGGCCAACAGACCCTTGATCAGTTAAACGCTCTTGAGCTTGATCCTTTGCGTCCAGGGTATTTCAAAGGGTATAATACGGAACACGCCTGGACTCACAAGTCATGCTTATGGGATCTGCCTTGCTTCAAAGACCTTATTTGCCCACACAACATCGACATGATGCACACTGAAAAGAATATGGCGGAGGCCATTTTTAGTACATTGTTTGGCATAGAGGGGAAGTCAAAATATAATCCAAAGGCTAGAATCGACTAGGAGGCTCTATGTGATAGACCGTTACAAAAGTTGCGACAACGGAAAGGAAAGCAAAGCGTAGCAAAGCGTAGTGAAGCCAAAGGCATGGTTCAATCTTGGAAGGCCAGATATGAGGGAAATGCTATTATGGGTGAAAATGCGGTTGATGTTCCCCGATGGGTATGCTGCGAATCTAAAGAGGGGAACGAGTCTTGAAAAATTGAAACTATTTGGTCTCAAGAGTGATGATTGGCACATATGGCTTGAGTGGGTAATGCCGGTGATGTTGCGTGGCTTTATCCCTGAGGATGAATGGCTAGTACTGGCAGAGCGGAGCTATTTCTTCTGTTCTCTTTGTGCGAAATAACTATCGCCTGGCGTGGTAGATGAAATGGAAGAGTTGGCGCCGGAGTTGATCTGCAAATTAGAAAGGATCTTTCCACCAGGATTCTTTAATCCAATGTAGCATTTGATTTTGCATCTACCGACCGAGGCAAGATTGGGGGGGGGGCAGTTCAAAATCGATGGTGCTTCTCAACTGAGAGGATGCAGAAGACGCTTCGAGCTAAATGTAAAAATAAACGTAGAGTTGAAGCGTCGATGGATGAGGCATTCATTACTGAGGAGGCGACAAACTTCGTGAAAACACACTACAAAGCCAAAAATCATCATTTGCATAACTCAAAGCCTCGATACAATGATGGCGAGCCTAAAAAAGGTCGATCCAACCTCAGCCTATTCAAAGGGAAGATCGCACCAGCCGGTGCTTCGAAAGGGAAATCCTTGGATGTCGAAGAATGGCGGACCATTTCATTGTATATCTTCAACAACCTAACAGAAGTACGGCCGTACATCGAGTAAGTTCTCGGTAAATTATTGTTCCGCAACTTCTAATTTCTTTGAATTGCTCTTATTCCCGGATATTTGACATAGTCGATACGTTGCCGAATTCTCGGATGGAGCGGTCATCGAAAAGGATTCCGTCGAAGAGTTTGAGCTTCTAGCAAAGCATGGAGGCGACTATCCTGGTTTCATCTCTTGGTTCAAACAAAGGGTAATTAATTACCATTAGTCGACCATTTGATTTCTTGTTATAATTTGCGGCTAATGCATCCATTCTTCCGTATTAAACTTGTAGGCTGATGCAGAGTCTATGGACGCCGAGTTGAGACAAGTCGCTAACGGTTTTGACTATAAGGTCCATTCATTTGACAAATACGACATCAACGGGTATTGCTTTCATACCTTGACAAAGAGATATCTATGCCTGACGTATAGACTACAAATTGTTGTGTCTCTGCTATCGGCGAAGGAGGTACCGAGTATTATGGAAGAGTTGAAGCAATTTATGAACTTCTATTCTATGGTGAAAACCCACCAACCGTCGTAGTCTTCAAATGTTATTGGTTTCATCCAAAGGAGACTAGAAGGTCATGAACATATAGGGCTAGTCGAAATCAACCAAAGAACCCATTTAGATGTTCCCGATGTCAACAAGCGACACAAGTTTTCTATCTACCGTGGGCCTGCCAAACTGATCCAAATCTGAATGGTTGGGATGTCGTTTATGAAGTGCCGCCAAGTTTTAGACCACCTACCCTCAATGAAGAGGATTATGAACCTCACATTAACACAAACACATATGAAGGAGAATTCTTGAACAAATATGTATGCCCAAAAAAAGTTTCAAGAACCGCTCTACTTCACCCCAGAACATTGAAGTAGACAGTGATAGTGAATCCGTCTTAACCCATGAGCCGGAACAGGAAGAGCCAGAAGAAGAAGAGGTTACTGCTGCGGATGACCTGTCACTTCTTGAACGATTACATAATGGAGGTCTTCCGCATGTTCTTCCTGATAGTGATGATGCTGCTGCATTTATTGATGATAGTGATGATCATGATGCATTTATTGATCCCGAAGCATATATAGACGATCAAGATTATTATTAGTTCATGTCAGGTATTCAACTATTATTATATACATATATAAAAAAATTATTACTCATGTTGGTATTTATGATGATGATACACTTAAATTATATACATTTTATTACTCATGTTGGTATTTATGTTGTACTAATTTCATTTACTCTGTGTCATGGCAGGTGTTGAAAAATAGTGGGAAAGGGTCGAGAGCACTCCAAGGCTCCTTCTTCGTCGGCGGGTGGTGGGATGGTTACTCCCATTCCTGCCCCGTCTCTTCGGAGAGCATTGCTCTCTACTCTGCATGGAGTGGCCGCTTCTTCGACGACCGCGGCCCCCGTGAGAGGAGGTCGACCCCCCGCAAAGAAGAGATCTACTAAAGATACACATGGCTACGAGAGAGGTAGGGTGGCTGCCATGCCTTCCTCGCCACCACCCCCGGCTGATTCACCTGAGCACATGACTGCTAGGGTGTACCCGTCTGAGGTGGAGGCTACATGGACTCCGGTTCACGAGCCTCAGGTCGACGAGCCTCAAGTCGATGAGACTCGTGTCCCAGAGGCTTCATTCCAGGAGACTCCAGAGCAAAGCAGGGATGAGGGTACATCCCAAGAGACCCAGTGGGATACCTGGCCTGATCTGGGTCAGCCGGAGCCAAGTGGCCATGCTGATAGCGACGAGGAGTTGGGTGAGGGGGCCACCGTCTACCAACGTGGTAGTACGGGGCTCCCGCTCGTGCCAGCGACCCGCGAGCAGAGGTGGTCGATTCAGCCAAGTGGGGACAAGTAAGCTCATTTACTCTTATTTAACCTTTTGCCTTTATGTTTTCTCAAATATCTAATGTGTTGGCTTTAATTTGTCATACTGCAGGGGTTGGATTGTTGCCAAGGGTGTCCACAAGCCCAACAGCGTCCTTGGTGTGCTTTACCAGCAAAACTTCCCGGGGTTTGTTACATTGCCTGGTCGGGGTCGAGAGGTAGGAATGACCTGGGAGCACTACTTGGGTGCCCCGGCCCTACCGGAGGTGGAGATCAATGGTGTTTTGTGCCACACGAGGGCCAACATGGTGATCAGATAGTTCTAGGTAATTTCTCCTTTACACAAATAAAAATCAACAATCGCTAGTTATTGTACTAATCAGTGTTGTCTCGTTTGCAGATCTTCTACAGGTGTGAGGAGGGATACGAGGAGGCCGCATCAAAGGTTATCAAAACTGAATGTCGCCGCCTACTTCAAAACTGGCGGCATGAGGCTCGGGTGCAGGCCATTCGAGACTAATATGCCTCGCGGCGTATTAGGAAGGGAAAGGGGAAGTGCCGCGGTTCTAAGATGGAGAAGGAGCATTACATGAAGGTAATTACATATTATTAAGGCCTTGTAATTAGTTTCCTTGATTTGATTCTTACGCGT
The DNA here is from genome assembly GCA_022496015.1 of Hordeum marinum. Lineage (NCBI taxonomy): Eukaryota > Viridiplantae > Streptophyta > Magnoliopsida > Poales > Poaceae > Hordeum > Hordeum marinum. Next base: position 64,723,164 of record CM039675.1, read on the forward strand.
AGCGCTCAAATTTCTCTTTATTAACTTAGGTGCCCTAATATGGTGTGTGGATAAGATGGATTGTTGGGAGGCCTTGGTGGATCAGTGGTGCTCCGAAAAGTCGGAGGCCAGCGACAACAATGCCAAGGATAGGCGTGACAAAATGGTTGGTGTGCCACACCATCAAGGGAGCATCAACTTAAATGAGTTTGGTGAGAACTGGGTATGTGGTTTGCTTCATGACCCATGCAATCCATTCTTAATGCTAGCTTTATCCCTTTACCAATACTTTTTCCTCTCTCTCTCTCTCTTTTAGGTGCGTCACAATAAGCAGAGGTGCCAGAGATGTACGACCTCTATGCGATGGCCCATACTGCGTCGTACAAGAAGGTCAAGGCATTCTCTGAGTGTGACCTTGATCATCCTGAAAACTTCACCAACATCTCCTCCTACCACAAGCTCGTGAAGTACAGAGATCACGGGAAGGTGAGGAAAGGGGAGGAATTTAACCCGAGCCTGGGGCCTATTGATCTAGATCTGGTGATGACAACTGGCAATGGGAGGCCCCATGGCTCGATCTCCATTGGAGACATCCTTATACGTTGTCCTAGCACTATCCGGCAGATAAAGGCACGCCAAACAAGCTCTTGTCCTTAGATAACACCTTGTCCATGGCCAGTCGAGCTCGCCATCGAGGTGAGTTTAATGGAATCAACTATCTTTCCGCATTACGTTGTGTGTGCGAACCAATGTTATTACAATGCTAACAATGAATTGTCTTGCAGGCTGCTATTCTGAAAGAGAGAGAGAGGCAACGCAGATGCTTTTGACGGCGAAGGATAAGGAGATGAAGGAGTTGGAAGAGAGTACGGATGCGTTGATGGAGGCAGAGAGGGCACGGAATGATGCGTGTAACAGGGCAATGTACGAGCTTTTCGTGGTAAGTTTCTTCTTCATATTTGTCAAATCTTGCATTTTAATGTTCATTTCATTAATAAATAAAAAGTTTGACTTGTCGAAACCAAATGTATAGTCTATGTGAGAGAAGACTGGCCACGTCCCTCCGGCGATGCCAGTCATTGACATGGCGGGGACGATGAGTTTCATTTCAATGGAGTGATCTTTTGAGTGTCATCATGCTAACGACACATTGCAAATGATGTTTGGTGCTGAATATCTCTCGAAACACATCGCACAACCCTTCTACAAGGGGCCTTCTCTAGGTGAAACAAGCTAGAACCACCGTGCTTCACCTCCGTGCTGACGAGAATGGTATGTTTTTCTAGTTTTTGCTTAACAACCGCATAATGATGGTTACTTACCTTACCTTACCTCCAAAATGACATATTTTACCCAAGTTAGCTCTAGAATGACCTATTCTTAGCTTAGTTTCCTCCTAAATGACATAATAAGCTTAGGTAGCTCCAAACTTGCATAATAAGCTTAGTTAGCTCCAAAAGGACCTATGTTACCCAAGTTAGCTATAAAATGATCTATAATCAGCTTAGTTAGCTTCAAAATGGCATAATAAGCATAGATAGCTCCTACATGACCCATTTTCACCTAATTTATTTCTAAAATGACATATATTTAGCTTAGTTTCCTCCTAAATGGCATAGTAAGCTGAATTAGCTCCTAAATGGCCTATTTTATCAAATATGTCCTATACTTAACTTAGTTCTCTCCTAAATGACATAATAAGCTTACCTAGCTCCAAAATGGCCTATTTTACCTAGCTTAGCAATTAAATGACCTATACTTAGCTTACTTAGCTCCAAAATGGTATAATAAGCATAGTTAGCTCCTAAGTGAACTATTTTTACCTAAGTTAGCTCTAACATGACATATATTTAGCTTAGTTTCCTCCTAAATGACATAGTAAGCTGAATTAGCTCCTAAATGGCCTATTTTATCAAAAATGTCCTATACTTAGCTTAGTTCTCTCCTAAATGACATAATAAGCTTACCTAGCTCCAAAATGGCCTATTTTACCTAGCTTAGATATTGAATGACCTATACTTAGCTTATGTAGCTCCAAAATAGCATAATAAGCATAGTTAGCTCCTAAGTTACCTATTTTTACGTAAGTTAGCTCTAAAATGACATATAGTTAGCTTAGTTTCCTCATAAATGACGTAGTAAGCTAAATTAGCTCCAAAATGGCCTATTTTATCAAAAATGACCTATACTTCACTTAGTTAGCTCCAAAATGACATAATAAGCTTACTTACCTCCAAACTGGCCTATTTTACCAAAATTAGCCATTAAATGACCTATACTTAGCTTACTTAGCTCCAAAATGGCATAATAAGCATAGTTAGCTCCTAAGTGACCTAGTTTTACCTAAGTTAGCTCTAAAATGACATATATATAGCTTAGTTTCCTCCTAAATGACATAGTAAGCTGAATCAGCTCCTAAATGGCCTATTTGATAAAAAATGTCCTATATTAAGCTTAGTTCTCTCCTAAATGACATAATAAGCTTACCTAGCTCCAAAATGGCCTATTTTACCTTGCTTAGCTATTGAATGACCTATACTTAGCTTACGTAGCTCCAAAATGGCATAAAAGCATAGTTAGCTCCTAAGTTACCTATTTTTACCTAAGTTAGCTCTAAAATGACATATAATTAGCTTAGTTTCCTCCTAAATGACGTAGTAAGCTAAATTAGCTCCAAAATGGCCTATTTTATCAAAAATGACCTATACTTCGCTTAGTTAGATCCAAAATGACATAATAAGCTTACCTACCTCTAAAATGGCCTATTTTACCAAAGTTAGCCATTAAATGACCTATACTTAGCTTACTTAGCTCCAAAATGGCATAATAAGCATAGTTAGCTCCTAAGTGACCTATTTTTACCTAAGTTAGCTCTAAAATGACATATATTTAGCTTACTTTCCTCCTAAATGACATAGTAAGCTGAATTAGCTCCTAAATGGCCTATTTTATCAAAAATGTCCTATATTTAGCTTAGTCTCTCCTAAATGACATAATAAGCTTACCTAGCTCCAAAATGGCCTATTTTACCTAGCTTAGCTATTAAATGACCTATACTTAGCTTACTTAGCTCCAAAATGGCATAATAAGTAGAGTTAGCTCCTAAATGACCTATTTTTACCTAAGTTAGCGCTAAAATGACATATAGTTAGCTTAGTTTCCTCCTAAATGACGAAGTAAGTTAAATTAGCTCCAAAATGGCCTATTTTATCAAAAATGACCTATACTTCGCTTAGTTAGCTCCAAAATGGCATAATAAGCTTAGCTAGCTCCAAAATTACCTATTTTACCAAAGCTAGCTATTAAATGACCCATAATTAGCTTACTTAGCTTCAAAATGGCATAATAACCATAGTTAGCTCCTAAATGACCTATTCTTACCTTCTTTTTTTCATCTAGTCTTCTTCTAATTTTGGAGCTTCCCATTTTCCAGATTACATTCACTTCACGGAAGTTTGCATTGATGGAGTGCTTGGGTTACTTGTATTTTTTATTTTGTATCGATGAACAATGTGACACTTTATACATATGTTTATGAAACTATGTATGTATGGATGAAACTATTGTAATATGGTTGGGTACGGATGAAACTTTCATAATATGTATGGATGAAACTTATTTGAATATGGTTATCAGTATGGCAAAATATTCATTCTTGTGAAATATATATATATATGTCATATTGCTGTGAAAATGGATTTAATAAAATGTAAAAAAAGGAAAATGGCCTTACTCTTTGCCGTCGGTGGGCTGACGGCAAAGGGGGGCCTTAGGCAGACAGCAAATGGGGACCCCAGGGGCAAATGGCCTCACTCTTTGTCGTCGGCCCATCGACGGCAAAGGGGGCAGAAGGCAGACAGAAAAGGTAGGGGCCCAAGGCCGACGACAAAGGGGGACCCCAGGGGCAAAGGGCCTTAACCTTTGCCGTCCGCCCACCGACGACAAAGGAGGGGGGGGGGGCAAAAGGCCGACGACAAAGGGAGCGGACGACAAAGAACTTTTGTTAACACTTGACGGTCGTAGCCCCTGGGTCTGCCGTCCAAACTCTTTGCCGTCCGCTCCCCCAGAGCAAAGATTCTTTGCCGTCCGTGGTCCTGAGGCAGATGGCAAAGGACTACTTCACCGGGTTTTTCTTTGCCAGAATTTCTGCCGTCTGCTGATGGACGACAAAGGCCTTTGCCGTCCGGTTTCCTGCCCTTTGCCATCAGCCATGGCAGACGGAAAATTACCTGATTCCTGTAGTGTAGCTCTCATGATTGATTCATAAGGTGGTTTAATTCTCTTCCTAGGGAAGTGTTCCATCCCTTTCTTTAATGGGATTTCGAATCTTATGTTTCCCTCTTTCATATCAATAATTGCACCTATAGTTCGTAAAAATGGCCTTCCAAGTATTATGGGACAAGAAGGATTGCAATCAATATCAAGAACAATGAAATATACTGGGATATTTTTTTTCAATAATAAGCACAACATTAATTCTACCTTAAGATTTCTTGATGGTAGAATCCGCAAGATGCAAGTTTAGGGAACACTCTTCAATATTAGTGAGACCAAGAACATCACATAAAGTTTTAGGTATTGTTGAAACACTAGGACAAGGTCACACAAAGTATTGCATTCTTATTTATTTATCTTTATTTTGATAGTAGGTTCCCACTCATCATGCAATTTTATAGGAATAGAAATTTCAAGCTCAAGTTTCTCATCATAAGATTTTATCATAGCTTCTACTACATGTCCAGTAAAAGCTTTGTTTTGTTCATAAGGATTGGGTGAGATAATCATGGATTGCAGCAAGGAAACATTCTACTAAAGAGCATTTATCATAATTAAAGTCCTTGTAATCCAAGATAGTGGGCACATCACAAGTGAAAGTTTTGAACTCTCCAAACCCACTTTTTTCAGTTTTAGCATTAGAATCATCACCCTCCAAGCAAAAGGGACGCTCCTTAACTAAATTTCACTCAACTCCAGTGCCTTTATCATTCATATTCAGAGAAATAAACAAAGATTCAATAGGATAAACATCAATCATTTTAAGATCTTCATCATGATTTCGGTAAAAACCGGGTAGAAGAGCTTTTTCAAAGAATTCTTGCTTAGCTCTCAACTTAGTGGTCCTCTTGTTAATTTAATTGATAGATAATTGGATAGATTTAATAGTCTTAGTAAAATCATGCTTGGGTGGCAAAGACTTATTTTTAAGAGCTTCAACATGAAGAGCAATTATATCCATTTTTAGCCAAAGTGTCAATCACATGCAACTTTTCTTCTACCGTAGTGTTGAAAACCTTTTGAGAACTAATAAATTCTTTAATTGTGTTCTCCAAATAATAAGGTATCCTATTAGGATTTGTAAAAGAATTTCCATAGTTGTTAGAGGAATTATCGGGACACGGTCTAGCATTGAAAGTTCCTCTATAAGCATTGTTATTGAAATTATTTTGCGAGATGAAGTTCACATCAATTGCATCATTATTTTGATCAATCAAAGTAGACACATTCATATCATTAGGATCAATATTATTATTTTTATTAGCAACCATATTCATAAGAGCATCCATGTTTTCACTCAAAGTAGCGATTTCTTTGACATAATTTACCTTCATACGAGTTGGAGCTCTTTCGGTATGCCATTGAGAATAATTTTTCATAATGTTGTCCAGATGTTTTGTGGACTCTCTTAAGGTCACATCCATAAAGGTACCACTTGCAGCAGAATCAAGAAGATTTCTAGACGCAAAGTTTAGTCCAGCATAGAAATTTTGGATAACCATCCACAAGTTTAAGCCATGAGTTGGACTATTTCTTATCATCAATTCCATCCTCTCCCAAGTTTGTGCAACATGCTCTTGATCTTTCTGTTTAAAATTCATTATTTGAATTCTAAGGGAGGTGAACTTCGCAGGAGGAAAATACTTGGCAACAAAGGCATCTTTAGACTTATCCCACGTTCAAATACTATTACGAGGTAAAGATGAAAACCAAGCTTTAGCTTTATTTCTTAGTGAAAAAGGAAAGAATTTGAATTTAACAATATCATTATACATATACTTTTTCTTTTGCATATCACATAACTCAACATAGGTATTAAGATGTGATGCATGATCCTCATTAGGACTTCCCAAAAATTGATCTTTCATGACAAGATTCAGCAATGCAGCATTAATATCAAATGCCTCCGCACTAGTGGAGGGTGCTATAGGAGTACTAATAAAATCATCATCATCATTATTATTATTTAAGAAATCACACAACTTAGAAGTATCTTAAGACATGGTGACCACACAAGCAAAGCAACAAGCAAGACAAATAAACTAGCAAGATAAACAAGCAAACTAGAAGTAAGTCGAAACACTAAGGGCAGAAGATGCCCTTACAGTGGTCCTATCCACCAGTCTTACCAAAATCTAGTATCCTCCCCAATACCCACTATAAACCTGCACAAGGAAAAGAAAATAATAATTGTGTTTAAGCAAATCAGATCAGAATTGTAAGTCCTCGTGCTTATGTTTGACACTAGGTAGGCTTTTTCCCCTTTGATACTTATTCCTAAGAATTTGTTGCCATAGGACCTTTGTGATGTAAATTTTCCACCACCATTTACACAACAAGGCTTTATTCATCAAGTATAAATTATGTACTCCCAAGCCACCCATATCTTTTGATCTACAAACATTAGCCCATTTCATTAAATGATACCTTTTTGTTAACATCTTCTTGCCAGAGTAGTCTGGACCTAAAGAAATACATTCTTTTATTCACCCCCACAGAAAGTCCATAAAAGGACATCATAAAATAAGGAATCCCAATAAGTGAGGATTGAATTAGGGTCAATCTCCCAGCTATTGCTACTAGTCTACCTTGCTAGTTACCGCATTTCTTTTCCATCCTGTTCTCAAGGGGGGGGGTCGAGTGTTTGTTTCTTATTCTTTTCTCATCAATAGGTAAACCCAAGTATTTAAGAAGTAAATCCCCAATAGTATAAGTGAATATTCTTGCATATTCTATAGCCCCCAATTTGGAATAATTCACTATTGTTAAAGTTTTTTTAATCCAGACATTTGTTCAAAAAGACATAGCACATATTTCAGATTATGGGAACTCTCAAAATCATGATAATAGAAAGATTGTATCATCAACATATTGCAACATGTTGACACCCCTGAAACTGCATTATATTGTCCGGAGGGGGGTGATTGGGAATTTTTTACAAATTCGTCACTGAGAAATTTCTAGATGAGGGACTAGTAGGGTGATGAAAAGCAACACAACAAATAAGTACTTGGGCATATGCAAAGTACATGAACAACATGGTTGTCAATATGAATTGAAGCATATGAGTGAAAGAGTAACTAGTGATCAGGATAAGTGCAATGACTGAAGAAATTGGGCTAAGGAAATTGAGAAAGTCTTCAGTCAAATTCTTCACAAAACATCAAACGATTTCTTCAAGGTACGCGTAAGTAAGTGAGGGGTTGAAGAAATAGAACCAGGATGCTCGGTGAAGACAATGGATTTGATCAACCAGTTCCAACTGCCGTGACGGTTGTATGTCTGGTTGGGGCGGTTGAGCTTGCACTCTGAAGACACTTAGTACTCACCATATTCCCCTTGATATAAATTCACTTAGACACCGCCCAATCCCTCATGGTAAGTCTTCAAGGTATAATTCCAAAACCTTCACAAACTAGGTCACGCAACAATCCACAAAGACTCATGCATGCTCTAGACCATGACGGCTGACCGTCTAGAAGATACATAGTCTTCAAAGGTAACAATCGTCGGTTCCACCGAGGAAAATTTCCTATGTGATTCTCAATCACTTTAAGGCTCTAGGTGTATGGGTTTTTTCTTCACTTAGAACTCTATATAAGTTGTCAGAGGAATGGATTGCTCTAAATGATACATGTCAATCTATCTGCCGGAGTATCAAACAAACAAATGGTTGCTCTAAATATTTTTTCAAATAAGAAACCAGCTAGCAACATAACAAATCAAAACAAATCAAAGCAATGGACTCTAATTTTAGTGGCTAAAATACTACTAAAACAAAACTATTTTTTTGTAACCAAACTAATAGTTAACAGAAAAGAATTAATAATTTTTTTATTATAAACTAGGATTAAATCATACAAAACTTTTGTGAAAAGGATTTCTACTAAAACTAAGTTGTTTTATCAAACATTACCTAATGAAGAATAATATAGTTTTCCTACAACAATAGAGTAAAACTAAACTATTTTTATTAACAAAATATTTCTTAACAGAAAGGAATTACTAAAACTTTATTTGAAAACAGAATCTAATTACTTAAAATTTTTGTTAAAAGAAATATTACTAACTAATTTGTTTTTAATAAACTACACCTAATTTTAAAAAAAAGTATAGATTCCTACAATAATAATTTAATAAACTAAACAAATTATTTTTTGTTAACAGCAAGTATAATCCTAAAGTTTAGAACAACAAAAACTAATGAAATCTAAAACATAAGTTAAATCAAATTCAGATTTCAAATTAAACCAAAAGAAAATCAAACTAATTAAACTAATAGGAAACTAAAACAGATTCTGTTTTGGTTAAGAACACTAATCAAATTTATCCTAAAATTATCAAACTTTACCTACTGATAACTAAGATCACTAGTGACAAGTAACAAAAAGAATCAATCAAAAATATATTATTAAACTCAAGTTATTTAGAAAACAAGCTTTAAGTCAAATCTGTTTAAATTCAAATTTAAATATTCAAAAACAGTCAAACTTGGTATCTACAAAAACTAGAACAAATGTGACCTAATGCAAAAATAATCAAATGAAAACAACTAAAAACATAAAAGATATGATAAAAACAAAAACAGAACTATTCTGTTTTAAAACAGAAAACAGAAAAAAGAAAATTCTAACTAACGGACAGGGGGGCTACGTGGCGGCTTCTGATTGGTTAAAGGGGTGCGCGTGCGGGGTTTTGCGAGCGGACGACCTATAACTAAAAGAAATCAGTTCGATCTAAAGCAGAAAAGAAAAACCGGGTGGTCCACTTAAAATAAACCGGATCTAAACGAAGGGGTATAATAGATCTAATCTGCACCGTTGAACAAGATCGGACGGAGGGGAGAGGGTCACCACGGTGGAAGTCAACTCCGGCGAGGTAGCCGGCGAGGCAGGGACGGTGAGGTTGTTGGGGAGGCGTCTCCGGTAGTCCTCGTCGTCGGGGAAGGGGTCCGGTCAATGCGCGCGAGCAAGGCGATCACGAAGGTGGTCTTGGTGTCGACGGAGGCGGTCGGAGATGTCGGCAACGAGCTCTGAGGCGGCAGCGGCGTTCGGGAGTCGACGAGGAGGTCGCTCCGGCAGCTTTGGAGCACGGGCGAGTGCACGAGGAGGTGCGGACGAGGGAGGGGAGGTGGTTGGTGGGCTCGGAAAGGCTCGGGAACGACAGGGTGGAGTGGCACGACGGTAGTGGCATGGCGGCGACCGAGTGCTCCGGCGAGCGATTTGGGGCGGTGAGAGGCGTCAGGCAAAGGGGAAAATGGGGGAATGGGTAGAGGAGAGGACCGGGGCTTTTATAGGGCCTTAGGGTGGTCGGGGAATGGCATGAGAGAGAGGTCCGATGCAGGGATCTCGCCGGCGTAGTCAGGGGAGTGAGAGGAGGGAGGTGACCGTGTGGTTAGTGGGTTCGTACGGTGGGACCGGGATGTCAGAGAGAGAGAGAGAGAGGGTGTGGCAGCGGTGGCCGATGCGGAGCAGTTTCAGGAGAGGAATCAGGGGCAGGTGGGCCGTGGGCTTTAAGAGCATTTAAGTTTTTCCTTTATTCTATTTACCAGCGAAATAAAAACCAATAAATGGCCATAAATACTTTCCCAAAAATAAGCATCGTTATACCAAAGTGACCAGGAGAATTAATGCCATTAAATGAACATTTTTCCTCGGCCAGAATAAATACTTTAAAAAAAATTATTTTCCAGAAAATGCCTAAGTGGCTTTATTTATTTTTGCAAATATTTTTCAAATAACCCCTTGGGTTTTATGATTCAAAAACTTCACAAAATACCCCTGGTTTTGAGTGTCACAGTACTCCCCTCAAAAATTTGTCCAGGGTTTTGAATGCTTTGAAAATTTGAATAGGAACCAAATATGACATGGATTCCAAAAGAATAATTCAGAGGTTTTCAAAAGCACTTTCAAACCCTTCCTTTAAGCTTCCAAATCATATTTCATATAATTTTAAGAAGTCCTTTTATCCTCTCTCATGAAAATCATTGAGTTGCATAAAGTTTTTGAATTTGAAATATTTTCAAAATGGAATTCAAATCTCATGGGAAAGTCATTTTATTCCCTCTCATTCAAAAGTTTTCAAAAGTTTCAAATTTTCACTCAATTTCAATCACTCAAGCAAACAAACAGTCATTCTAATATTAATTATAACATTCCAAAATTTGGGATGTTACAGATATATGGGATAATAGTGTTTGGTCTCCAGAAGGGTTTCGGAATTCACCAGAAATAGTTTTGGATGTTTCCCGAAATGTTCAGGGTACAAGGACACTTTATTTGGGCCAAGAGGTAAAGCCCATGAGGCTTTATGAAGGTGCAAAAGGTTTTTTACGGAGGCCAGGGGCCAGACACCAGGAACCCTGGCATCTGGGGCCAGATGCCGAGGACCTTGGTGTCTGGTCCTCGAGTGCGAGGAGGACTCTTGCCTTGCGGGCAAACCAACCTTGAGGAGGATTTTTCTCCAAGTTTCGACCCTAGAGCTCAGCATATAAATAAAGGGGCGGGGCTAGCACTTGGGACACATCATGAAACCCTAAGCCACGTGTTGCCTCTCCTCTATTTCGTAGTTTATCCTCTAGATTGGTTTCAACGGTGCTTAGGTGAAGCCCTGCTGGAATAGCTCCACCATCATCGCCACAACACCGTCGCGCTGCCGGAGAACTCATCTACATCTTCGCTCCCTCTTGCTGGATCAAGAAGGTAGAGATCATCATCGAGCTGTACGTGTGCTGAATGCAAATGTGCAGTCCATTTGGCACTAGATCAGAAGGACCGTGATCAAGATTGCGAGACGATTCATGATTGGATCGCGGGATGGATCGTGATGGGATCACGGGACGGATCGTGATAGGATCGCGAGATGGGTCGTGATGGGATCGCGGGATGCTCGGCGATTTGGATCGCGAAGACGTTCGACTACATCAACCGCGTTTCTTAACGCTTCCCGCTTAGCGATCTACAAGGGTATGTAGCCACTCTCCCTCTCGTAGATGCTCATCACCATGGATAGATCTTGCGTGTGTGTAGGATTTTTTTCCATGCAATGTTCCCCAACACCTTCAATATTTTTTCATGAATGGTTCAAGTGACCAATGCGGTGTTTGCTAATATTCAATAAATTTTACCACCTATACTTTTTATATGTGAATTCATTACTCCCCATGGGATAAGAATATAAAAAATATATAATTTCAGATTTATGATATTCAATTCATTCAACCATTTACCCATAGGATATAAGTGAAGCACGAGAGTAAATGAGAAAACTACTCCAAAACATATAAGTGAAGATTAATGAGTAGTCAAACAATTAAGTAGCTATGTGAGGACTTTCTCTATCTCTCTCTCAATAAATATTTTCACATCTGAGTATTTTATTTAAACATCAAGCAAAATAAAAATAGCACTCCAAGAATAGCACACATCATGTGAACGAATGAAAATTGAGGCTCAATATAGGCTAACCGATAAATGTTGATGAACAGAGATGGGATGCGTAACATCCCATGCTTGAGACTTCTTGAAATATTTACTTGCGGTGCCTTGGGCATACCTAATCTTGAGAATTTGTATCTCATTCAATCCTCTCATATCATGGTTTCTCCTATTCTCAAAAACTTCATCCACACAAAACTCTAAAAAACTCGTGAGATAGGTTAGTACACATAATAATAAATCAACTCTTTATGTAATGCCAAGACAAGTTGCAAAATAATTTTAAAACATTAGGTACTGTATAATATCATTTCCATAATTTATATTTACCAATATAGGCTATGGAAACTATAGGACAAGTAGATAACAAAACTATGACAACAATCTGTCCAAACAGAACAGTCTGTAGCAATTTATGAAAATAGTGTACTTATGTAACTCAAAAAATTCTGAAACTTTAGGCCATACTAATTAATTTATACTACAACACTTCGTAAAAAAATTCAAAAACTCTCCACGTTCCAGTAAAATATCAAAATTTAAACACTACAGCAGAAGTTTCTGTTTTTACCCAGCACACATCATACATGCAATTAAAGCATCCTAAAGACAATTCTTGGAATTTTTTATTGAAAAAAAAGATTATAAACAACACATAACATAAAACAACAAAATAAAATTACCCTACAAGAAAAACTCATATTATGTGACGAATAAAAATATAGCTCCAAGTAAGATATAGCGATAGTGTTGAAGACGAAAGAGGGGATGCCTTCCGGGGCACCCCCAAGCTTAGGCGCTTGAGTCTTCCTTGAAAATTACCTTGTGGTTCCTTGAGAATTACCAAAGTTAGGTTCTTATCACTCCTTTTTCTCCTCATATCGGTGTCTCACCCAAAACTTGAAAACTTCAATCACACATAACTTAACGGAACTTCGTGAGAAGGGTTTGTGTAGTAAAGATAAATCATTCACTTAGGTAATATAAAGACAAGATAATAATTATTCCCACATGATACCTATTTTATTAAATAATTCCCACAATTTATATTACTCAATATAAGCTATATGAACACTTTAAACAAGCAAACTATGCATGCAAAACAGAATTTGTCAAAAACGGAATAGTCTGTAAAGATCTGAAAGATCACCATACTTCCCTGACTCTAAAAATTCCTAAAAATTAGTAAATATCACAGAATTTGCATATAAATGTTTTTTAAATATTTCAGAATTTTGTGATGCTCCAATAAAATCATATAATTCATATACTGGACGTAAAACTTTCTGTTTTGCACAGAATCAAACAAGCAAGTATCAACACTATCCCAAAGGCTTTACTTGGCAATTTATTGAAATAAAAGGCACAAAACATGATTACTACAATATTTTAATCATTTGAACACATAAAAATATAAATTAAAAGTGTTGGGTTGTCTCCCAACAAGCGCTTTTCCTTAATGCCTTTTAGCTAGGCATGATGATTTCAATGATGCTCATATAGGAATAATAATTCAAACATGCAAAAGAGCATCATGAATCTCATTACAAGCACATTTAAGTCTAACCCACTTCCTATGCATAGGGATTTTGTGATAAAACAATTTATGGGGGCAAGAATTAACTATCATAGGAAGGCAAGACAAGCATAACTTCAAAACTTTCAACACATATAGAGGAAACTTGATATTATTGCAATTCCTACAAGCATATGTTCCTCCCTCAAAATAATTTTCAGTAGAATCATGAAGGAATTCCACAATATAACCAACACATAAAGCATTCTTTTCATGATCTACAAGCATAGAAAATTTATCACTCTCCACATAAGCAAACTTCTTCCCATTCATAATAGTGGGAGCAAACTCAACAAAACAACTACCATGTGACACTTGATTGACATAACCACTTTGAATATTAAAATCATGATGATAAGTTTCATGGTTTTCATTACTGTTTATAGCATACGTGTCATCACAATAATCATCATAGATAGGAGGCATGTCATAATCATAATAGTTTTGCTCATCAAAACTTGGGGGACTAAAAATATCTTCTTCATCAAACATAGGATACGCAAGCTTGTGGATTTGCATATCATTAGCATCATGAATATTCACAGAATTCATACTAACAACATTTCAATCATGCTCGTCACTCAAAGATTTAGTGCCAAACATTTTAATAACTTCTTCTTCTAACACTTGAGCACAATTTTCCTTTCCATCATTTTCACGAAAGACATAAAAAATATGAAGCACATCAGGCAACTTCAATTCCATTTTTGTAGTTTCCTTTTATAAAACCAAACTAGTGGAAAACAAGAAACTAAAAGATTCAGTTGCAAGATCTAAATATATACCTTTAGGAACTCCCCTCCCCGGCAACGCCGCCATAAAAGAGCTTGATGTCTACTACACAACCTTCTTCTTGTAGACTCGTGTTGGGCCTCCAAGCGTAGAGTTTTGTAGGACAGCGGCAATTTTCCCTCAAGTGGATGACCTAAGGTTTATCAATTCGTGAGAGGTGTAGGATGAAGATGGTCTCTCTCAAACAACCCTGCAACCAAATAACAAAGAGTCTCTTATGCCCCAACACACCCAATACAATGGTAAATTGTATAGGTGCACTAGTTCAGCGAAGAGATGGTGATACAAGTGTAATATGGATGGTAGATATGGGTTTTTGTAATCTGAAATTATAAAAAAGCAAGGTAACTAATGACAAAAGTAATCACAAACGACATTGCAATGCTTATAAACAAGGCCTAGGGTCCATACTTTCACTAGTGCAATTTCTCTCAACAATATTGACATAGTTGAATCGTATGTAAATACCTCTTGTGCGACACAGAGTTCACTCCAAAGTCACAAATAGCAGAGAACTAATGAAGAAATTATTGTAGGGTACGAAACCACCTCAAAGATATCTTTTTTGATCAATCTTATGAGCTATCCCTATAAGTGTCATGGACAGCCCTAGAGTTTGTACTAAAATAACACCTTAAGATACACATCAACCAAAACCCTAATGTCACCTGGATAATCCAATGTCACCACAAGTACCCATGGGCTTGGTTATACGATATGCATCACATAATTTCAGATTCATCATGTTCAATCCAACACAAAGAACTTCAAAGAGTGCCCCAAAGTTTCTACCGAGAAGTCAAGACAAAAACGTGTGCCAACCCCTATGCGTAGATTCCCAAGGTCACGGAACCCGCAAGTTGATCACCAAAACATAGATCAAGTGGATCAATAGAACATCCCATTGTCACCATCGGTATCCCATGGCAAGACATACATCAAGTGTTCTCAAATCCTTAAAGACTCAATCCGATAAGAAAACTTCAAAGGGAAAACTCAATTCATCACAACAAGATAGAGAGGGAAAAACTCCATATGATTCAATCTATATCAATAAAGCTCGCGGTACATTAAGATCCTGCCATCTCAAGAACACGAGAGAGAGAGAGAGAGATCAAACACATAGGTACTAATACATACCCTCAGCCCCGAGGGTGAACTACTCCCTCCTCGTCATGGAGACCGACGAGATGATGAAGATGGCCTCTGGTGATGGTTGAACGGGCTCCTGATTGGGTTTTCATGCCTCTGGAGGCTTGCGGTGGTGGAACTCCCAATCTAGGTTTATTTTCGAAGGTTTCTATATTTATAGGAATTTTTGGCGTCGATCTCACGTCAAGAGGTCCGACGAGGCGGTGACAAGCATGCTAGGCGCGACCAAGGGGTGGCCGCGCCTGGTAGGCTTGTGACCTCCTCGGGGCTCTTCTGGCCCAATTCCAGTGCTTTGGGGGTCTCTTTTGGTCCAAAAAATATCATACTAATTTTTCAGCCCATTCAGCAAACTTTTATTTTTGCACAAAAAACGACACCATGGTAGTTCTGCTGAAAACAGCATCAGTCTGTGTTAGTTCTAATAAAATCATTCCAAAATCATATGGAATTATTGTAAACATGGCATGAATATTTCATAAATTATAGATATGTTGGAGATGTATCAACCCACACAAGGTTGTACCTTGTGGCACCCTGTCATGATAGTATGTGCTCCACATGAGATTAACCCAAGGCACATTGGCCTTATTGAAGAACTTATCAGCATGCTTTAGTAGTAGTGCATCATTTTGCATAGCTAAATTTAAAATTCTAGGTCCACATTGTGTCTTTGGCCTACACACCAATTTCCAGGCAGCAAGGGCAGGAGCTTGGTCCTGGCCATTTTTTCTCCATAAGCATTGTCTCTGGATTCTCTCGAGCTGCTTCGGAATTCCTGGTGGTATTTCCAAACTACAGAGGAAAAAGATTGGGACTGAAGACATAGCAGAATTAGGATATTGCAATCTGCCACCCAGAGCCAGAAAAGAGGAGCTTGCAGAAAGTCTCCTTTCCATATTGTCTACCAAAGGCATTGAATAAACAATCCTGGGCTTAGTGGTACCAACAGGCAAACCCAAGTAAGTAAAGGGTAGGGTGCCAACTTTGCATCCAACATAAGTAGCCAGTCTCTGCAACTCCTCATGGTTCACATTGATGGGGATCATAGAAGATTTGTGGTAATTGATGTGAAGACCAGTGGATTGAGAGAACATAAGGAGCATGGCCTTTAGTTCCAGCAGTTCAGATTCCATAACAGGCATGATAATAAGAGTGTCATCTGCATATTGTACAATTGGGAAGCCCTGATCATGGCAGGGGATTGGGAGTTCAATCTTACCTATCAAACGCATATCATTAACTAGAGCCTGGATAAAATCGGCAGCAATGGGAAAGAGAAGTGGGGACATAGGATCACCTTGTCTGACCCCCTTATTACACATAAATTTCTTGCCAAGGACTCCATTTAGCAGAACAAATGAGGAGCCAGTGGAAAGGAGTTGCTTGGCCCAAAGAATACATTTATCATTGAAAATATTGTGCCTTAAGACTTGGTAAAGAAATTCATGCTCAAGGGAATCAAATGCTTTTTCAAAATCCAACTTCAGTATAACAATTGGCCTCTTGGATTGATGACACTGGTGCAAGTGCTCCTAAGTCCAACCCACATAGTATTGAATTGTCTTGGTTTTAATGAAAACATACTGGTTCTTGTGAATGCACTTCATGATTTGTAACTGAAACCTATTGGCAGTCATCTTGGAAAGGAACTTCAAGCCCATCCCAATTAACAAGATTGGTCTGAAATCACAAACCTGCTCAGGTGAGCTATTCTTGGGAACCAGTGTGATATATGAAGAATTCAAGTTTTCAAGCACGGCATGGCCATCATGAAAGGTATTTGCAAGTGCATAGAAATATTTACAGATGATATGCCAACATTTTTTAAAGAACAGACCATTAAAACCATCAGGGCATGGAGCCTTATCAATGGGCATTTCCTTGATAGTCCTATCCATCTCTTCCTTTGTGAAAGGTATAGTAAGGTCTTCCAGGCCCTCAACCTTGTTCAGCAAAGATGGCAGGTCAAAAACAAGGTTGATGCCTTGTGAATGTCCCATCCTTCCTTTGAAAGTTGACCAAAAAGCTCCAGCAATTTGCTCATGATCAGTAGTAACAGAACCATCTTCCAACTTAAGAGAGGAAATATAATTCCTTCTATACCTTTCAATGGCCATAGCATGGAAAAATTTAGTGTTCTCCTCTCCCACTTTAATTTTCCTGATGGTAGCACGTTTCCTCCAGTATAGAAATTGCAAGTGAAGCAGGTGTTCCAAATGCAATTTTACAATCACCTGAAATTTTACAATCACACATAATATATTACTTTTGTATTCTTTTCTTCCATGTCTTGTCACTTTGCATTTTCCACATATCTGTTCTCTAAACATATTTCCTATTCCACCTTGTCCATTTCCATTTCCTTTATCATTTCCTCTCTTATCATCAGTAGCAGGTTGATGTTGATGGGCAAGTTGCTCAAGAGGCAAAAACCCCAATTGACCCATACCTTGTCCAATTGGCAACATTGGTGGGAAGGTTTGACCAGGGGAAGTATGACCCCCCTGATTTTGACTAGTGCCAATTTTTTTTGCTCCCTGTAGTTGTGTCCCAGTCCCCTCACTATCATGTCTTGAAACCCCATCACTAGCAAGTCCACCTTTGTGCTGATTGTAACTACCTCTCCCTCCTTGATAACTGCTATTGCCACTCCCAAATCAGATTCCTTGAACCCTCGTGTCCCCAAATCTGTTCTGACTAGATTCACCACTCTCTGAACTACTACTGATATTTCCTGACCCACCCCTAAAGCCATCATCTCTATATCTGCGATCAAACTTATCAAAATCTCTATCCTCTTGCCTTACAAAATTTCTACTAGCAGGGATACCTGATCTGTTAAAAGGGAGATTGTTCCTACTTACAATCCCCTACTAGGGCATGCTTTCGAGTTCCCATTATTGCCTGCCATCTCCCCTGTTTGCTTCTCTTCAGGATCTTCAACTTCTTCTCTCTTCTCTCCAAACTCAGCCGCTGCCCCCCTTTTTCTCAGGACTGGTGTGGTGGAGTAGGTCGAGGAACTCTACGGTAGGAATGTGTGTGGGTGTTTTATATACCCCACATGCTCCCCTTTTTTCTGGACTATAATGGAGTTGGGATTTCTCAACCCTACTCCCCCATGTGACCCATCGCCCACTTTATCCCCATCACTTTCCGGACCAATCTCACCATATCCAACCTTAGCCTTTGTCCACTCCCTTCCCTCTGAAACATCTTTATCTGTCATTCCCTGCCAAAATATTTCTAAATTTTTGTGTACAAGAATTTCAACCTTATCAATTTTTCTCTATCACCTTCTTAAGAATATTCTCAGGGTTTGTCATTGTGGCAATAGCATTGTGACCATTCCCTTCTACCCCATCAAAAACACTAGGAATAACACAAAAATGAACAGTTCTAAACATAAGGGGTTTTAATTTTATCAAAGCCAAATCCACCTTTGAAGTGTGATATTTCCCCCAATTTGGGGCTTCAACACATGGAAATTGAGGTTCAATTTGTACTTTGCCCCCCCCCCCGAACTTGGTCTTATTCCCCCCATCTAAATTATCTAACAACATACTACATACATAAGCATTCATCGGAATCTTTTTTCTCTCATTAACACGGTCAATACGCCATTGTTTTCTGATTTCTTTGTTAGAAAACCCCCTTGTCTAACAAATCAAGTTGCAGGTAGGACGAGCACGACAGAGAAGGCCATTTTAGGGGATCACTGGACATACCTGAAGTAGAAGTTGAAGAAAACCCATCCTCCCCATCGGAGGTCTCCTTGGCCAGCAACAAGAAGCGGTTGCCACCCACAACCCCCCTTACTGGAGGCGGCGTTGGGCCTTGAGCCGTGGGAAGCAGCGGGGGAAGCGAGGCGATCTCCGCTGCAGCCCCGTCGCCACCTCCTTTTTCTTCCTCTTCTGCCTTGGCTTCATCTCTGGCTCGTCCTTCACATCTCGATTGGCCTCTCCACCAAGCCTAGCACTGGCAGAGCCAAATCACCGCCTCCTCCACTAGTGCCTCCATGGCTTGTAGACCAACCACTTGCGGCGCTGGTCTCGATCTGTGGATATTGCCTCAAGCATGGCCAAGAGGAGGACCCCCATCACCGACTGTGGCATGAAGCTTGGGAAGTACCACAACAGCTCTGCATCCGCCATCCTCTCCCTCACACTGTGTCACTGAGGCATTGTGCCCTCAAGAACCAATGGTCGATTTCCCTCAGCCGCCCCAACCACACATCCTCGCCATTGGCTAGCGCCATCATTTGGCCCTCCCCATGCGACATCGAACGGATTTCATGATAGATCTCTCTGGACTGGTGGAGCATGCGGAAGGCGAGTGGAGCGGAGGAAGGGAGGCGTGTGAGTAGTGTGTAATGACCAATCCTCGAAGGATTTGAGTCTCTGTGCTTACTGTGCTAGTCCCTGGATCGATTCGCTAGCACACACAGTAGAGATGAATACCAGAATAACAAGTGCATCATTTATTACATTGTATGATCCAGAATTCATAAAGTAAAACAATCTGCATAGCACTTGGCTAGCTTTATTCAATCAAACAGCGGAAAGTAGCAGAAAATAACAATGAGTCCCATCATAGCCCACTGGCGATGCTGAGTGCAGACTCGCGACCCTAACTGTACCTTACTCTTTGTCTGAAAATCCTGCAACATGAGACGTTGCAGCCGTATAGGTCAATACTTTGAATGTATTGGCAAGTTACACAGGAGAAACAATAAAGCAGACCTACATGTACATGCATAGTATAACAAAGGAAGGTTTGATGGTTATTTTGCAGAAAGCAAATTTTATCCTCACAACTACATAATAGTTAAATTTTAATTTATTTGCTACAATTAAATACACATGGTTGAATTGGCATCTCCAACTCCAACCTAAACCATTATTAAGTTTCCCACCAAGTTTTATTAAGGGTAACATCTGTCAAGATCATCCAACAACTGTAATGGCCTAGCTGCTCAAAGTTGTCCATAACCGAGGACACGGCTAGTCATGATTAGTTTTAATACTCTACAGAGGTTTGCACACTGTACCCACTAGACCCAACCCGAAGATTGAGACGAAGTCTTTCAGAAGCAGTCACCTCCACCCAACGGCAGCCGGTACACCTACTCATATCTACATCTGCTAGCTTTGCTCGGGCGAGGTTCCCACAACCTACTCAACTAAGCCAGAGCCCATATTAGCTAGTGGTTGTGCATGGAAGCTAGTAGTCATTAAGTCTGTCTGATCTTTTTGAACCTGGGCGGCATTCCACTTACATTCAGAGGGCCGAAACCATGATGTTCTTAAAACCACCTAGCAATACCAATTCCGCCCAGGGGTGAATTAGATCCCTAGTTACTACTCAATTTATTTAAAAATTCTCACATAATCTCAGTGAATACTCGAACCAACCCCGTCTACATAGCATAGCAGAACTGACTACCACGATTTTCATTGACGAGGGAAAAGCTCAATAGCATAACATAAGACAATAATACTCCTACACATGCATAATTTGATAGTGTGACATATACTACATGCATAGAAAAACAATAGGTAAAGGATGATCAACATGTAACTTGCCTTGATTCTGGTTCAGAAAATCACACTCCTGACAATAGTTTGCGTCGCACTCCGGGAAATCTACACGTTTCAAACAATCACCACAAATCAATCACCACATTCAAATATCACCAAACAAAACAACAGCAAGAAATCATTTGTAAAACCATAAAACAGTAGCATAACAACAGGTACAAATCATCTACAATTCAATGCAAACATATCACAAAAAGAATTAACAAATTTCAATAAACGGTTTGCAAAATATGGCCTTCGGAAGATTTAAATTGAATTTGAACAAATTCAAATGTAGACATTGCAAACATGCAAAGTTTTGGTTCTGTCATATACTACTGCTCAATACGAGTTCATAGGAAAAAGAATCATCCAATTTGAGCATACCAATTAAAAGTTAGAGCAGTTCTAAAATTCAGAGTAAATCTGCCAAAACAAACCCTTTTTTTGTGTGCGGTTACTGTAGCTATCCGCCACATGGCGCCACGCGATTGGCTGATAGGGCTCTGCTCGTGCGTGCGTGCGTGCTCACCACAGGGAACCGGCGGTGACTCGGGATTCGACGGCGGCGCTCCTCCGGCGGGTCTCCGGCGAAGGAGAGGTGGGGGATGGTTCCGGCATTCGATGGCGGTGGCGACGGTGGTGAAAACGGCGAAGGGGCGATCCTCTGCGGCCGGCGGTGGTGACAGGAACTCCGGCGAGCTCCGGTGGCGTCGGACGGTTCCTCCGGCGTTCTACAGTTCACGGTGCAGACCAATCGGTTGCGGGGCGACGGAGGAACGAAGGGCACCAGCTGTGCGGCTCCTCCGGCGGTGAAATTGCCCAGCGTCCGCGACGGTGGCTCGAGCTCCGCGGCGAGATGCGTCTCGTCAGGGTGGAGGCGTGCGGCAACAAAAGGAATCGGGAGCGGGGTCCTGGTCTCCTGGGGAATCCTCCTCGCGCTAGACGTCCCGGGGAGACACGAGATCGACTCGGCTTGATCTCCCTGGCGTGTACGCGTGCGAGTTCGGCTTGGGGAAGAAGAAGAGTGAGGCGGGCCCCGCTGGTCAGTGGCTACGGCTGCGGTCGTGGGCCGGCCTGCTGCGGTGCGCTGCGCGACCGAAGCCCCTGTTGGGCCACTGTGCGGCCCAGCTGCACAGTGCGTTTTTTTAAACAGCTAAAAAATTTTTGTGGCTAAAAATAAACTACCAAAATAAATATTAAAAAAACAAAAACACAGAGTAAAAACATATACTTATAATCTAGACTATACTAACTCTAATGCCAAACCTAATGCAATGTAAATAAAATATCTAAGCAAAAGGGAACACAAAGAGCATTTTCCAATAAATTCAAAAGAATTTGAAGTTTATAAAATTGCAAAGACATGTCAGATGAACCACAAATATTATTCTGGACATTATGAACTTTTTATTCGATAGGGGATAAGTCATATTATCTCCACTCCAATTACTTGCCTTTAGTTGCATAATGAAGAGAATCTTCAGAAAATTAAATAATGCATAGGAAAATATGAGATGCATATGAATGATCTACTAACATCCTAATTTAGGAAAATTGGTATGTTACAAACCTACCCCCCTTAAGATGAATCTCACCCTCGAGATTCGGGTTGGCTAGCAAATAGGTGTGGGTGATCCTGCCTGAGGTCTTCCTCTCGTTCCCAAGTAGCCTCCTCCTCTGCATGATGATTCCACTGAACTTTGCATAATCTGATTGTCTTGGTGCGAGTAATTCTCTCTGCTGTCTCCAGAATCTTAACAGGCTTCTCCTCATATGTCAAGTCAGTCTCCAACTGAATTGCCTCCAGTGGCACTGTATCTCTCAAAGGAACATCCGCCATCTCTGCATGGCACTTCTTCAACTGGGATACATGAAACACATTATGAACTCCTGACAAGGATTCTGGCAACTCCAGCTGATAAGCTACCTCTCCTCGGCGCTCCAAGATCTTGTAAGGCCCCACAAAGCGTGGTGCTAATTTACCTTTGATTCCAAACCTCTTAATTCCACGAAGCGGTGAAACCCTAAGGTAGGCATGATCTCCTACCTCATATGTCACCTCCTTATGCTTTGCATCTGCATAACTCTTCTGTCTGGACTATGCTATCTTTAGTCTTTCACGAACCAACTTGACCTTCTCCTTAGCATCTCTGATCAAGTCTAGCCCAAATAACTGACGCTCTCCAACCTCATCCCACATCAATGGTGTCCTGCACTTCCTACCATACAAAAACTCAAACGGTGCCATCTTCAGACTAGCCTGATAACTGTTATTATATGAGAACTCTGCATATGGTAAATTATCATCCCAACTGGACCCATAGTCCAAAGCACAAGCTCTCAACATTTCCTCCAAAATCTGATTCACCCTCTTAGTCTGCCCATCTGTTTGGGGATGAAATGCTGTACTGAACTCCAGCCTAGTGCCCAAGGACTCATGCAATTGACGCCAAAACTTAGATGTGAACTGAGTACCTCTATCAGACACTACCTTCCTTGGAACTCCATGCAGACAAACAATTCTGGACATATAAATCTTTGCTAGCTTGGCACTTGTATAGGTACTCTTTACCGGGATGAAGTGAGCAACTTTAGTCAAACGATCAACAACTACCCAAATAGAATCATAACCTGATCGAGTCCTTGGTAACCCTGTAATGAAATCCATACCAATCTGATCGCACATCCAATCAGGTATGGGCAATGTTTGTAACAAACCTGCTGGTTTCTGGTGCTCTGCCTTAACTCTCTGGCACACATCACATATTGCAATATACTCAGCAATTTCCCTCTTCAGGCTAGGCCACCAAAATATCTCCCTCAAATCCAAATACATCTTAGTATTACCTGGGTGGATAGGATAAGGTGAATCATGCGCCTCCTGAAGAATCAACTTCTCGATCTCCGCATCTTGAGGTACACAGATATGCTTCTCAAACCATATGGCTCCATGTTCATCCTCATGAAAACCTTGTGCCTTCCCCCTTAACATATTCTCTTTTATCTCAGCAATATACTTATCATCCTTTTGAGCTTTTCTGATCCTGTCTAGCAAAGTAGGATTTACCTCAAGTGTTGCCAAATAGCCCTTAGGAACCATCTCCAACCTGAGACTTCTGAACTGCTCACATAACTCCAGTGGCATATCATCAATATTTACTGCATTAACATGGCTCCTACGACTCAAAGCATCAGCAACAACATTTGCCTTACCAGGATGATACTGCAAGTTCAAATCGTAATCCTTAATAGGCTCCAACCATCTCCTTTGTCTGAGATTCAACTCCCTCTGAGTAAAAATGTACTTCAAGCTCTTATGATCAGTAAATATATCACAATGATTACCGACAAGATAATGCCTCCAAGTTTTCAATGCATGCACAACTGAGGCTAACTCCAAATCATGGGTAGGATAATTATGCTCATGATTCCTAAGCTGGCGTGAAGCATAAGAAACAACTTTACCTTCCTGCATCAAAACACTCCCAAGTCCCTGACGAGATGCATCACAATATACCTGGAAGTCTTTATGTATGTCTGGCAAAACTAACACCGGTGCTGTAACCAAACGCTGCTTCAACTCCTGAAAGCTAGCTTCACAATCCTCAGTCCAAACAAATTTCTTCCCCTTCTTCAACAATTCAGTCATAGGCTTTGCAATCTTGGAAAAGTTTTCAATAAACCTCCTGTAATAACATGCAAGGCCCCAAAAGCTGTGAATCTCCCCAACTGACGTGGGTGACTCCCACTTTGTGACTGCGGCAACCTTGGATGGATCAACTGCAACTCCATTACCTGATATAACATGTCCAAGGAATGCTACCTCATCCAACCAAAACTTACATTTGCTGAACTTGGCATACAATTTGTGCTCCCTCAACTTCTCCAATACCAAATGCAGATGCTCCTCATGCTCTTCCTTATTCTTGGAAAACACCAATATATCATCAATGAAAACAACCACAAACTTATCCAAGAACTCCATAAACACCTTGTTCATCATATTCATGAAATATGCAGGGGTATTAGTCAATCCAAATGACATAACAGTATACTCATACAGTCCATACCTCGTAGTGAAAGCAGTCTTTGGAATATCTTGTTCACGAATCTTTAATTGATGATAACCAGAACGAAGATCAATCTTGGAAAATACAGTAGCTCCCTCCAACTGGTCAAACAGATCATTTATCATAGGCAAATGATACTTATTCTTAATGGCTACCTCATTCAGAGAACGATAATCAACACACATCCTCTAAGTTCCATCCTTCTTCTCAATAAACAAAACAGGGGCTCCCCAAGGTGACGAGCTTGGGTGAATAAATCCTTGTGCCTGCAATTCCCTTAACTGCTTCTTCAATTCCTCCAACTCTTGAGGAGGCATTCTATACGGTCTCTTAGCAATAGGTCCGGTGCCTGGTATTAAATCAATAAGAAACTTAATATTTCTATCTGGTGGCATACCTGGCAACTCTTCTGGAAACACGTCCAGATATTCCTTCACAATTGGCACCTCTTCCAGGCTACCCCCCTTAAGAGAGTTCACTTGCACCCGCTTATGCTGATACTTACATACATATTTGATCCTCTTCCCTCCTGGTGCATCCAGAGAGATAGATCGACTGGCACAATCAATAACACCCTGATTTTTGATCATCCAATCCATACCCAAAATAATATCCAGACCTTGTGACTCCAATATAATCAAATCTGTAGGAAAAACATGCTTCCCAATAGACAAGGGCATCTAAAAACATCCCAAACTTACTTCCATCTCAACCCCAGGAGAACTTACTAGAACAAGTGACTTAAGTACTACGGTTGGCAACTTATGTTTATCCACAAATACCCGCGATATGAATGAATGCGATGCACCGGAATAAAAAAGAACAAGTGTAGGTACTGAATTGATCAAAAACTTACCAATCACCGCATCAGGTTCATTATAGACCTCCTCACCATTAACATGGTTGACATGACCCTTCTGGAAGGGGTTTGGCTTGTTGACTCCTGAATTCCCATTACCATTATTGCTCTCTGGACAAGCATTGGAATAGTGGCCCATCTTCCTGCACTTGAAGCACTGAACCTGACTAATGTCCCTCTGCACAGGCACACTCTAACAGTTTTGGTTATTAGTACCTCCATTACCATTACCGCTACCATTACCATTGCCACTCTTGTGCCCATTGTGATGATGGTGCCATTATGGTTGTGGCCATTCCCTCCATTATGATTATGCCCATTACCTCCATGATGATGATGATGCCCATTACCTCCATGATGATGATATGAAGTGCGTGGCTTCTGCTGTGGTCCTGAGTTATACTTGTTACTGTTGCTGTACTTCCTCTTGCGGTTCTCTGTGGCCTGATGCTTTCCCTCAAGCACAATAGCCTTATCAATAAGCTCCTGGCAATTACCAAAAGTGGCCACTGTCAACTGAACACCCAAATCATCATTCAGGCCCTCCAAGAATTTCTCCTGCCTAGCTGCATCAGTATTAACATCATTAGGAGCATATCGTGCAATTTTATTAAATTCCTCCACATATTCATTAACTGTGCGACCTCCCTAACGCAAGCTGTGGAACTCCTTCTTTTTCAGACTCATAGCACCAGCTGACACATGTGCGGCGCGGAAAGCTGCCTGAAACTGTGCCCAGGTGATAGTATCAATGGGGTAAGTGACTAAGTAGTTGTCCCACCAAGCTGCGGTAGGACCCTCCAACAGATGTGACGCAAACCTCACCCTCTCTGCATCTGTGCATCCAACTGTCTGCAGATTCCTACCGACTGCACGAAGCCAATCATCAGCCACAATAGGTTCAGGGCTGCTGGAGAACCTCGGAGGATTCAACCTCAAGAACCTGGTAAGCATATCCATAGGTGGCGGAGGTGGTGGATTGTTGTTGTTGTTGTTGTTGTTGTTGTTTCCCATGTTCTGAACAAGCAACTGGATCAACTCGCCTTGTCCCTGAAGCAATTGCTGCACATATGGCGGTATGTCATCATCATTGTTGCCTCCTAGAGAACCACTGCCCCTAGTCTCACGCCTCGGCGGCATCTGGGGGGCAAGCATTAGATGAGTAATAGACAGAATAGGTCTAAAGGAATGTATATCTTCTACCCATATGCATAATATGATCGAGGCAATAAATATGAGGCAACAAAACACAATAACGAATAACACCAACAGAAAACAAACAAGCATCAACAACATAGCATTATACATATAGTCGAATAATTTCGACAAGATCCTAATTTACCCAACAAGCAAACTAACAATCAATCAAGCAAGCAATCTAGTATCTTCATACCACAAAAGTGGCACAAACTGATACTCTAACACGATAACATCGCAATATAAAACAAAGATAAATGGTGGTCTCAGCACTAGTTCCTACTTAACTGGTCAAGATACTTGAGGGGTTGACTAATAAAAAGTAAGAAGTGTTTAAAGTTTATAAAATAATTTTCACTCCTATGGCTTTTCTAATCCATTTTCTAGGGTCACGACCTACAGTCAACACACTGCTCTGATACCATGTGTAACGACCAAACCTCGAAGGATTTGAGTCTCTGTGCTTACAATAATACTCCTACACATGCATAATTTGATAGTGTGACATATACTACATGCATAGAAAAACAATAGGTAAAGGATGATCAACATGTAACTTGCCTTGATTCTGGTTCAGAAAATCACACTCCTGACAATAGTTTGCGTCGCACTCCGGGCAATCTACACGTTTCAAACAATCACCACAAATCAATCACCACATTCAAATATCACCAAACAAAACAACAGCAAGAAATCATTTGTAAAACCATAAAACAGTAGCATAACAACAGGTACAAATCATCTACAATTCAATGCAGACATATCACAAAAAGAATTAACAAATTTCAATAAACGGTTTGCAAAATATGGCCTTCGGAAGATTTAAATTGAATTTGAACAAATTCAAATGTATACATTGCAAACATGCAAAGTTTTGGTTCTGTCATATACTACTGCTCAATACGAGTTCATAGGAAAAAGAATCATCCAATTTGAGCATACCAATTAAAAGTTAGAGCAGTTCTAAAATTCAGAGTAAATCTGCCAAAACAAACCCTTTTTTTGTGTGCGGTTACTGTAGCTATCCGCCACATGGCGCCACGCGATTGGCTGAGAGGGCTCTGCTCGTGCGTGCGTGCGTGCTCACCACAGGGAACCGGCGGTGACTCAGGATTCGACGGCGGCGCTCCTCCGGCGGGTCTCCGGCGAAGGAGAGGTGGGGGATGGTTCCGACGTTCGATGGCGGTGGCGACGGTGGTGAAAACGGCGAAGGGGCGATCCTCAGTGGCCGGCGGTGGTGACAGGAATTCCGGCGAGCTCCGGTGGCGTCGGACGGTTCCTTCGGCGTTCTGCGGTTCACGGGGCGGACCAATCGGTTGCGAGGCGACGGAGGAATCAAACAGGACTAGCTGTGCGGCTCCTCCGGCGGTGAAATCGCCCGGCGTCCGCGGCGGTGGCTCGAGCTCCGCGACGAGATGCGTCTCGTCGGGGTGGCGGCGTGCGGCAACAAAAGGAATCGGGAGCGGGGTCCTGGTCTCCTCGGGAATCCTCCTCGCGCTAGACGTCCCGGGGAGACACGAGGTCGATCAGAGCACGAGATCGACTCGGCTCGATCTCCCTGGCGCGTACGCGTGCGAGTTTGGCTCGGGGTAAAAGAAGAGTGAGGCGGGCCCCGCTGGTCAGCGGCTGCGGCTGCGGTCGTGGGCCGGCCTGCTGCGGTGCGCTGCGCGACCGAAGCCCCTGTTGGGCCACTATGCGGCCCAGCTGCACAGCGCGTTTTTTTGAAACAGCTAAAAAACAATTTTGTGGCTAAAAATAAACTATCAAAATAAATATTAAAAAAACAAAAACACACAGTAAAAACATATACTTATAATCTAGACTATACTAACTCTAATGCCAAACCTAATGCAATGTAAATAGAATATCTAAGCAAAAAGAAACACAAAGGGCATTTTCCAGTAAATTCAAAAGAATTTGAAGTTTATAAAATTGCAAAGACATGTCAGATGAACCACAAATATTATTTTATGAACTTTTTATTTGATAGGGGAGAAGTCATATTATCTCCACTCCAATTACTTGCCTTTAGTTGCATAATGAAGAGAATCTTCAGAAAATTAAATAATGCATAGAAAAATATGAGATGCATATGAATAATCTACTAACATTCTAATTTAGGAAAATTGGGATGTTACTGGGGATAAGTTCCCTCACCCGTGTCGCCATAAAACACCTCGAAAACCGCTCTATGTCGCACCGCACCCTCGCGCACCTTGGCATCGACCCATGCGAGCTGTACCAGAACCCCTTGAGCATACGTTGACTCTGCGTCGCACGGCTCCTCATGGACGAATGCTCTCCCGTCGACCGCACGGCCACCTGTCTCGAGGAGCTGCAAAAGGGCTATCTGTCCATGAGCACCATAGCAAAAGGACAATTAAGCATCGGTAGACCCAAACAAAGCAGGAGAGCTCCTCTTCGGCGCTTGACGGTCGAAGGCACGCGGTATTGGCCGGCCTAGCATCGTTCGCATCAAGATGCTGAAAAAACAAATGATGAGAAAAATATGCAATAAGTGGGATTCAAACCCGCATGCCAATGCAAGTGATTTCATACAGTAACCACTACACCACGATCACTTTGATGTGATTCGTTAGAAACAAAGCTCTTTGACCATTGTTTCAGTCCTAGTACAAATTATTTTGTGAAAAGAGAAAACAGAAATTCGAAGAAGAATTCACAAAATTTTAAAAAATACATTGATTTTTAAAACAATTCATAGAATTTAAAAGAAATGTTCAATAAAAGTTCACCGGGTTTTGAAAAAAGTCCATCGATCTAGATGATTTTTTTCACAAACTTTGAAAAGTTAATCGATTTAGATGGAAAAAGGTTTATAAATTTGAAAAATGTTCACCAGACTTTGAAAAAAGTGTTCGCGGATTTAAAAAAGTTCACCGATTTTGATAAAAATGTTCACGTATTTGGAAAAAGTCCACGGGATTTTGAGAAAAATTCACAAGAATTTGAAAGAAGAGGCTCATGGATTTAAAAAAAGTTCATCACTTTGATAAATAAAAGTTCATGGATTTGAAGAAAGTTCACCAAGTTGAGGAAAAAAATCACGAATTTGAAAAAAAAACATCACGGCTTTCAAGAAAAGTTCATCAATTTTGCTAAAAAAAGTTGACAGATTTGGAAAACGTTCATCAATTTTATAAAAATGGTTCATGAATTTTTAAAAAAGTCACTAATTTAAACAAACTTCGTCAATTTTTTTAAAAGTTAATCATGAATTCTTGTTAAAGGAATTCACGCATTTTCAAGAAAATAAATAAAAAAAGGAACAGGAAAAGGAAAAGGGGAAAAGAAAATTAAGAAAATAAAGAATAAAATAAAAAAGGAGAAAAAGGACGTATTCATTTTCATAATGTGTATACAAGAGGTCACGGGATCAAGTCACACGCGCGTGCAGTTTTTTGCAGTTCAAAACCGAAAAAGGGGGTAAAACAGGCCGGCCCAGGGCAGACGGTGGTATGTGCCCGTTTGCACCGATGGCTTTAACAGCCGCCGAATAGGTTTCATTTGCCGCCGCACTGTAGCTACTGAACCGGCCCGTTTTTGTCCGTTTTTTTTCCTTCGTCGGGTTCGTTTGTTCGAGTGAGTTCGCTGATTTGCTCCAATCTTCGAGGTTTTTCGGTTTTTCATTTCCATTTTATTTTTCATTTATTTTTTTCGTCATATTCTTTAGGTTTTACTTTTTTTCATTTTATTTTTATTTCTCGGTTTTCATCTGTTTTGTCCTTTGTATTTATTATGTTTATTGCTCTGTATTCATTTGTTTTTTTGCTTTTGTTTCTTTATTTTTCAGACTTTTTATTTCATTCTTGGTTTTATTTGTTTCTTTCTCGAAGTTTCTTTGTTTCCATTGTTTTGGATACGTTTCCTCGGGGTTTTCAACTTTTTTTTCTCTTTGGATTTTATTTGGTTTTCCTAAATTTTACTTGTTTATATCATATTCCATTGTTTTATTTTCAGTTCAACAGATGTTAGCCTTTTTTGGTACACATTCAACATTTTTTATGTCTGAATTTATTTATATATGCGGTTAATTTTTTTAATACAATATTAATGTTTTTTGTGATCTTAGTTTTCTATATCTACTTTTTTCCAACACATTGTACATTTTTCGTGTGTATATATATTATAATTTTCTATATATATTTTGAATTATTCAAATACAAGATTAACACTTTTTAATACATGGTCAACATATTTTCTACATACATTTACTATTTTTTCAAATGCTTGATTAATATTTGTTTCATTTAACATTAGTTCAAATGCTTGATTAATAATTTTCAAATACAAGATTAATAATTTTTAATAAATGTCTGTGTTTTTGTAGACACATTAAAGATTTACAAATGGTTTATTAATGTTTTCAAAAACTTTATATACATTTTTAAAATGCTTTATTATTTTTTCATATACAATATCAACATATTTTGAATACATGGTCAAGGTTTTTTATATGCACATTTCAAAATTCAAGAGCTTGATTAATATTTTTTAATAATATTTAAGTATTTTTTCAGATGGTTGATTAAATTTTTTAAATACATGATTAACTTTTATCACTCACATTTTATTTTGTTTTGATACATTTTTTTGTGCATGATAATTTATTTTCTCTGTACACATTTCATACTGTGCAAAGTATGTTGTAATACATTTGTTAAAATATTTGAAAGTATACAAAAAAAGAGGTTGTTGCCCCCCGCGTGCCTGCACGGCCCATATCGCTTTCTCCTTCAGTAAGGTGTCCCTATGTCTCGCTAGCCCTGCTGATAATTCTTTTTTGATTAGAGGGGTGATCCGCTGATGTGCTCCTAAAACGTCATCATAGTGGGCTTCTTATAGGTCGGGCCTGCATGGCCGCTGAGATATGCAGTGCATGCACTTCAAAGACGGGTTACAGATTTGGGAAATGTTTTCCCGTGAGCGCCGGTCGATCCGTTTCGTCGGTCACACGTTGGACGTGGGATCAAAACTGATCCGACGATCGCATTGCCTCTTACGTAGGCCCATTTCTTATCTCTTCAATCGAAACTATGTTTCTCTCTCTCCTGGAGTTGTCATGGCCGCTATCTCCGACGTCAAGTCATGGCCGTGCTAGCCCCCGGCGACGTCGCTGCTTGCACAAGCACGTGCCCATAGAACTCCCTTTCTTCTGATGCGCTCCACCATGGCCGCGCACTCGTCCTCCTTCTGATCTTTGCGTCATGGTCGCACTCCTTCCTCCTCTCCCTCAAAGCTTGTCGCCATGGCCGCCTCCTCCTCCACCCCCACCCACGCGCCAAATGCTGCAACCGATGTGCTCGTCGTTGGAACTCGTGCGGCTGCGTGCTGCATCCCACGACCATGGCTGCGAGCTTTTTGGTTCAGGTGACCATGGCTGCGAGCTTTTTGGTTCAGGTGACCATGGCTGCGAGCTTTTTGGTTCAGGTGACCATGGCTGCGAGCTTTTTGGTTCACGGGAGGCCATGGCTATGACAGACGCGGGAGGAGCTGCAACCGGCAGTTACAAATGCTACAACCGCGTCCTAAAATGCTACATCCAGTATCTTAAAAAGCATCAGCGCACCAGACACAGAAGCTGGGGCGGCCATGGCGCAACCGTAAAAAAGCTGCAACTGACAAATGAAAATGCTACATCCGGCATGTCAAAAAGCTTCATGAGACTATCGTGCTTTACAACTTAGATGCCATCGGCGACGGCAAGGACGAAATTTTTACTGCAACCACCTCAATTTTTTGCTACTACCGGCGACATATTGTGCTACATCCATTCATGGGTCATGGTGCTTCAAGCACGGCGGCGAAGCACGGAAGAAGCTGTTAGTGGTGGGTTGCCGCGAATCCCGACGACGAGGTCTGGCATGTAGCTAGGAGGAAAGGCACGATGCTGCGACCGGGAGGGTTGGGGCAATAGAAGAGCGTGACGCGCGCCGCGAGATGCTGAGCTGTTGTGCGATATGCGGGAGGAAGGAGAACACTGGCCATCGGGCCGCCGACCGCGAGCCGCATAGCAGTAGTCATCGAGAGGAGGGGGGCAATGGAGGTGCTATAGGTGAGGCGAACGGAAACATAGGAGATGCGAGGAAGAAGACAGGGGAAGACGACGACTTGCCCTTCAAGATCCAACGGTTGACGCTGCTGGGATCGTGCGGCTACAGGCCGACCAGCCCAAAGTTGGGCCGGCGCGCCGGCGCCTAGCGCCCCCCCTACAGATTTTGGCTCTAAAAGGAAAACTTGTGATATACGAAGAACGGAGCGTCATCCCGCCAACGAAGGAGAAGAAGCCTTTCACAAGCATATCACAAAGAAACCTTTATATATGTCGAATGCCGGGAGCGGGTGAGGTAAAACATGAGTCTGCTCGAGGAATTTACCAAGAGCAAAGAAGAGCTTAGGTTCGTGACATCTGTATCAAAATATAAGACGTTTCTTAGTCTCAATCTACATCAAAAAGCGCTTTATATTTTAATAATGAGGGAGTAATGTTATACCTCCTCGTTCCTGAATTATTAATTTATTATTATTGTTTTGCCCCTGAACTGTAGGAATTTCTCCAACAGAATTTTTATAAATTCTATATTAAAAATTTGTACAGGGAAAAGAAAATATCTATCTAACTGTACTACCTCAAGAATTAAGATATCATTTTTAATGCGATGACTGAAGAATTAAGATATCTACGGGTAAGTTCACAACAGGAACATATTCGGATATTCAAAGGTGATTAGATGAACTTTTATATAGATAATAAAAGTCTAAAACATATATAGGATAAACGTTTGGTTCATATAATAAGATGCATAAATAATAGGAAGGTAAACTTGCTTGGCAGAGAGAATTAAGCAACATGTAACTGCAACCAGGCTTGCGTGGTATGCTAATGCATGTTACTTAATATTTCTCGCCTACTCTGCGGCATCACCATCATTGCCCTCGACACTAGCGTCATCTCCATCATCACCAACAGCTTCGTCTTCATCATCATAAGCTCCATCTCCATCCTCGGCAAAAGCTTCGTCTCCTTCGTCCTCAGCTCCATCTCCATCATCCTCAGCAACAGCAGCGTCGAGGGCTCCATCTTCACAATTGGCATCATCATCTCCATCAGCGCCAGCAGCATTGCCATCATCGTTATCTCCATCTCCCTCTTCCAGATATTCCTCATTGTCTGCATGCACCAGTGATGTCACTATTCAACAAGACATAAATACTTATCTCTTCAGTTTCTTTTCGCATACTTTGATTTTGTAGTTAAAAAAATGGTGATGCTACCAGCCTACATCACTTTGTTAGTGCAACAAACTGCTGAAAAATACTACCTCTGTAAAAGTCGTCTTATATTTAGTTATAGAGGTAGTATATATTAGCACATCTAGTTCCAGAAAACGAATAAGTTAATTCGTTCGGGTTCTTGTTTGGAAATGTATAGTATGCACGCACCATCTTGTTTTTCTCCAGGAAGAATGTAGATCTTCTTGACTGATACAGTGAAATCCCTGTAATAACTTATTTTTTTACTGTTTTATCATCATAAAAAAAACTATAGAATTTTACATGAGAGGCAGAAAAAGGAATACGTAGATTCAGATCCAAGAACTCACTCCCATGGGACTTCACCGAGAAAGAAACGATAACCCTCCACGTTATCGTACAAAAACATGAAGTCGTCATCCATTGCACCTTCTTCTTCATTCATCACCAAGCCACTAAGTTGGTACTGTGTAACTAAGCAATACAAAGGAAACAATGTCACTAAATAGATAACTGACATTTCTTAGAACTGTCCATTAAAAAAATGAACGATATCACTTGTTCGTTAGGTGGGTCACGCACAATTATAATGGTATAGTGATCAAGAGCCGGTCCGTTTAGGAAATAAAAATTCTGAACGCATTTAAAACGTTGCCTTGCATAAAACTAGTACTTCCAAAGAGTACTATAAAGCAGTCAATATAGTCTTGCAATTTACGGGGGGCAACTCTACAACCTTATAAGTAAATGAAGATCTTGATCTCTAGCTAAGAAAATATGTGGGCCTCCCCTTCCCAAGACATACGAGTAGTAACGGTTCAATATAATTATGAACATGGCCTAGATGAACAAACTAAAATGGAAACGAGGTCAATGATCTATCTTGTAGTGTTCTATTTGGTATAATTTCCTTTGGCTCCATGTTAAAATCTTTTCACTCCAACCATGATTGTGCAGAGTGCTGGATTCAGATGTTGCATTCGAATAATATAACAAAGGCTACATATCCATGTCGATCCGTGTCAGACGATTCATATAGGATAATTCATGCTTGAAAGCTTATCTTACAATTATAATATAGAGTTGCCTTACAAAAATACTTACGCGAATAGTTGTTTCCCAGTCTTTTCAGGGTGAAAGACAGTGAGTCATAATTGTTGTGAGCAGACAAATTTATCTTCCTTCCAAAGGGCTCGCCATGCAAGAAAACCTTCACAAACCTTGTTGGTGACAACCTGGGATTTCCCTCGGGTACAAGAGAAGCATCCATTGGAGATACGTCCTATGATCTCTGGCTAGTGAACAAGACGAATCTCTCAATTCAAGAAGCTAGTGATAGATAAACTAGAAAAGTATGCTCATAGTGAGGAGCAAATAATAAAAAATGAGTGCATCCTACTCTTACATACGTTGATATATGTTGTTGAAAATATGAAAACCTTGGTCAGAGGCATATATCTGGTGGGATGCACAATGGAGTTATTTATAGTACAACACATGGTCATAGAATTCAAGATTGTTTTTTATCTTCATCCTTGTAAATATGGCATTTCTAGAAACGGCACTCAAAATTTCATAAGAAGTTGAATAAGAAGTAAAGTCAAAACATTTAAGGACAAGATGGAAATGTGTTTATAGGCTATGCAAATTAACTGCAGATTTATAAAATTGTGAGGGTGTGACTGGAAATGCGTCAATCATATACATCTTCTATGAAAATCTATATCCAACAATAAATGTCATATGAAGTAATATATGCAGCATATCTTGGTATATTGATTTTAGATATCTTACATTGATGGCTAAAGATACCATTTGACCTGCATATTTGCAGCGCATGCACAAGTCTTCATTTCATGAAAAAAAAGCGTTTTGATATTCTCATGTCAGGTTGTGTGTTGTATTATTTATACTCGCCCGATAGTCCATGACTCTTTTTAGAGGTAATAATGATCCACATTCCATAGAAAATTACTCTAACTTCCGTACTACAATGCATACAAAAATTAAAGGGGCATGCATTTATTATAGAAATCCATTTATATTTTGCATTAAATTGAGTATATCTTATCTGGCACTTGGGTACTAAACCATCATAGTAGTTTTGATATCTCCATAATCATTAATGGCTAGTGCTAGGCATCCGTTGGAAGGTCATTGAAAATTCGATGGTCCGCCAAACTATCCAATCTCACTTAATTAATGAATTTGAAGCATTGAACTGTTACAACATAAAAAAGTTGACATGCGACATTACTCTCATGATTTTGCAACATTGTTGCATAAGCATTTTAACCACAATCTATCAGAAACTATTACAACAACAATGCATCATATTTGACACACATGTGCCAAACCAAATTATGCAACACATTCATTGAAAAAATGTTCACAAGATATGCACATAAAAACATGTACCCATGCAAGAATGAAAAGACACCATCCCAACAAGAAGTATTCATTTGCAACACACACTCAAAGTCATTGGTGCAACACACTGCTCATGTGTATGCAACAAGAAAATGTGTGCTCGCAACATGTCCACCTAACCTTTGCAACATAAATTTCAAAAATTCTAGCCCCTCGCCATCCACATCTCAGTGATAGCCACATCACCACACATGCCATGCGTGAAATCTTGCTCGTTGGAACTCCATATGTCACCATATCTGACAAAGCTTGACCAATCCATCTAGAGCTGCACCATGGAAGTGAGCTCAACTCGAGGTCTACTATGCAAGTGAGATTATGACATGCATATAGGGTGTCTAGGTGATGGAAGATGAGTGGTGGAGGAAGAATGCCGAAGGAGGAGGAGGAACCACTATGAAGTGGAGGCGAAGCATACCTTGATGGATAGGACAATTTGGTAGAACTAGAGAAGAGGTTGTCGGGTAAGAGAGGGCAAGGAACAAATTGCGTGAGAACTAGAAGACATAGGCAAGTCTGTACGATCGAGAAAAGATCTCGTAGTTGGATCTGTCAGACAGGAAGAATCATTTCCATCATTAATATTGTTCTTGTATTACCAATCCTTATGTGACATGTATGTTCACGACTAAAAGTTGGCATTGCTCCACCACCACGGACAACAACAACTTAAATATATTTTTC
This sequence comes from Hordeum marinum, assembly GCA_022496015.1. Taxonomy (NCBI): domain Eukaryota; kingdom Viridiplantae; phylum Streptophyta; class Magnoliopsida; order Poales; family Poaceae; genus Hordeum; species Hordeum marinum. The sequence goes on from CM039675.1 coordinate 64,760,468, forward strand.
TATACTTATAGAAATTGAAAAGCATAATCTTGATTATAAACTATAATGTAATTATGGCACATGGGAAGTTGGGACATTATGTCACTGACCTTCTTGTTATAAACCAACGTAAAACATTTTCACTAACTAGGAATATTTTCGAGATAGCCCTAAACTATTCAAGGAAACAAAAGACAAACCAATGTCCATTAGTTGATGTATAAACCAAGGCGAATCCTCTTCTCCTTTATCGAAAGAAATTAATCCATCCCGAGAAAGAATACATACTTGATAGACTTGCTTTAGGGCAACCAAGGCATATTCCTTTTCTCAGTAGTCTAGCAAAGAATTATCATCAGTGACCTAGGGCCATCTGTGACTTCATCGTGAATCCTTAACAATATTTTTGTTTGTCAAACTTCATGGGGATCATTTCGCCACTATATCCTCTCAATCATCATGGGATCTCGCATGTCAGGTGTCGATCCATGACCGACCAAGCTAGCATCCAATCAATATAAGGGGCGATAATTAAGCATTATTAGGTTGTCACTTCAATCAACAATATGAGACGAGATAATAAAAGGGGTTGCTAGAAGGTGGGAATGCCAAGTATTGCAAGCATGCCAAAATCTAGAGAATTATAAGAAAACCAAAGATGTAGAATGCACAAGGGTTTAGGAAAAAGGCTTATATGTGGCCTCAAATTATCAGTGGACGTGGCCAGGAACCCGCCACAAGTATTTTGGAAAAATTCTAGTGGCACGTAAAATTATTCGCCCGCCACTAGTGTGCTCACACCAATGGCGAGCGTTAATTACGACCTGTCACTCCTAAACTCTTCCAAATTTTCTTGTGGGCCAAAACAGGAGTGGAGGGCAAGTATGAGGGGCCCGTGACATATATGTTATGAAAAAGTGGTGGGCGAAAAAAGTGCCCTCCAAATCATTATTTGGGCAACCCACACCATTTTTTCAAGGGATTTCTATTTTCGTGCCCCTCGTTCCTTAGTTGTGCTCAGTTTTGCCAAAGGCAACTAACTTTGCTCTCTTTTTCCCTCCCCCTCCACCACCTTTTCACAAAAGGACAAACAGAACACCATCGTCCATTCAACGCCTTTGACCTTTACCTCTGGCTAGTGGGCAGTCCTGATATCCTGACGGGTGGGGCAACTTACCTCCCTCATGATGTTTTTAAACGCGTAATGGAAGGACATCAATGCAGCTGGTAAAATAAAAAAGTTGTTGTGCGACAATTTTAAGACAGAAATAACCAAGGTCCGACCGGGCGATGAAATGGTCGTCAACGGAATGAGCTTATGTTAAGTCAGGTGGGTCCAACTTAATTTGGCAGTGCATCAAGCCTTTGTGCCGAACTAAGCCCTCCCTACTTCCTTCTTCGTTCTCGGCGACGGGTGATAACCCACAAGTATAGGGGATCAATTGTAGCCTTTCTCGATAAGTAAGAGTGTCGAACCCAACGAGGAGCTAAAGGTAGAACAAATATTTCCTCAGGTTCTATCGACCACCAAAACAACTCTACGCACGCTTAACGTTCGCTTTACCTAGAACAAGCATGAAACTAGAAGTACTTTGTAGTGTGATAGGATAGGTTTGCAAGATAATAAAGAGCACATAAATAAAATCTAGGGGCGGGTAAGATAAAGTAACAATTAAGTTAGTTTAACGAGTGTGGAAAAGTGGTGGTAGGAGTTGCGGAATTGTCCCTAGGCAATCGATAACTAGACCGGTCATAATTATTGCAATTTTATATGAGGGAGAGGCATAAGCTAACATACTTTCTCTACTTGGATCATATGCACTTATGATTGAAAATCTAGCAAGCATCCGCAACTACTGAATATCATTAAGATAAAACCCAACCATGGCATTATAAGGTATCAAGTCATCTTTACTCCCATATGCAACGACCCACCTACTCGGGTTTATGCTTCTGTCACTCAAGCAACCCACCATAGGCAAGTCATGAACACATTACTACACCCTACAGTGAGGATCCCTCACGCTTGCGTGACATGGAGAGCACCATAGGACAACACCGATAATAAAACATGCAACTCAAACCAATCATGATCATCAATCAAACCATAGGACAACAAAGATCTACTCAGACATAATAGGATGGCAACACATCATTGGATAATAATATGAAGCATAAAGCACCATGTTCGAGTAGACGGTACAGCGGGTTGCGGGAGAGTGGTCCACTATAGATAGATGGGGGAAGGTGATGGAGGTGTTGGTGAAGATGACGGGGTTGCTGGAGTAGATCACCGTCACGATGATGGACCCGGCAGCGTTCCGATGCCACCGGGAGGGAGGGGGAGAGAGCCCCCTCCTCCTCCTTCTTCCTTGGCCTCCCTGCTAGATGGGAGGAGAGTTTCCCCTCTGGTCCTTGGCTTCCATGGTGGCGGAGGGGAGGGAGGATCTCTCTCTCTGTTTCCTTGTGTTTCTGTGCTCCCGATTCTGGCCTTTCACCGTTTCTTAAATTCCTGGAGATCCGTAACTCCGATCGGGCTGAAATTTTGAGGGGATTTTTATTCAGATATTAGCATTCTTGCAGCTGAAGGAGCGATCCAACAGACCTAAGGGCTGGCCACAAGGGCCAGGGCGCGTCCAGGGGTAGGCCGCGCCCCTGGCTTGTGGTCACCTCGGGCATCGTCTCGTGTTGATTCTTTTTCCCAAAAATCACATATATTCCAAAAAAACTGCATAAGTTTTTATCACGGTTGGACTTCATTTGATATGGATTTTTGAGAAACAAAAAATATGCAACAAACAAGAACTGACACTAGCACTGGATCAATATGTTAGTCCCAAAAATAGTATAAAAATTTGCCAAAAGTATATGAAAGTTGTAGAATATTGGCATGAAACAATAAAAAAATTATAGATAAGATGGATACGTATCAACATCCCAAAGCTTAATTCCTGCTCGTCCTCGAGTAGGTAAATGATAAAAACGATAATTTTTGATGTGGAATGCTACCTAGCATAATTTTGTTTATAGAATCTAATCATGGCATGAATATTAAGACCTGAGTGATTCAAAACAATAGTCTATCATTTGATGTTAAGATAATAATACTTCAAGCATACTAATAAAGCAATTGTATCTCTTCAAAATATAATGGCAAAAGAAAGTTATCCCTACAATATCATATAGTCTGGCTATGCTCCATCTTCCTCACACAAAGTATTTATATGATGCACAACCCCGATGACAAGTCAAGCAATTGTTTCATACCTTTTATGTTCTCAAACTTTTTCAAGTCTCACACAATACATGAGTGTGAGCCATGGATATAGCACTATAGTGGAATAGAATATGGTGGAGGTTGTGAAGAAAACGAAGAAGATAGTCTCACATCAACTACGCGTATCAATGAGCTATGGAGATGCCCATTAATAGATATTAATGTGAGTGATTAGGGATTGCCATGCAACGGATGCAATAGAGCTATAAGTGTATGAAAGCTCAAAAATAAACTAAGTGGGTGTGCATCCAACTTCCTTGCTCATGAAGACCTAGGGCAATTTGAGGAAGCCCATCATTGGAATATACAATCCAAGTTATATAATGAAAAATTCCCACTAGTATATGAAAGTGACAAAATAGAAGACTCTCTATCATGAATATCATGGTGCTACTCTGAAGCACAAGTGTGGAAAAAGGATAGTAGCGTTGTCCCTTCTCTCTTTTCTCTCTTTTTTGGACGGGCATCTAAGGCCTCTTTTTTATTTGGGCTTCGCTGGCCTCTTTTGTTTTTCACAAAGTCCGGAGTCTCATCCCAACATGTGAGGGAATATTAGCTTCCATCATCCTTTCCTCACATGGGACAATGCTCTAATAATGATGGTCATCACACTTTTATTTACTTACAACTCAAGAATTAAAACTCGATATCTAGAACAAAATATGACTATATATGAATGCCTCCGACGGTGTACCAGGATATGCAATGGTCTAACATAGCAAATGACATCAAAAAAATGGACAATCCATGAAAACATCATGTTAGCTATCTTATGATCATGCAAAGCAATATGAAAATGATGGTGCGTGTCATAATAAACGGAACAGTGGAAGTTGCATGGCAATATATCTCGGAATGGATATGGAAATTCCATAATAGGTAGGTATGGTGGCTGTTTTGAGGGAGGATATATGGTGGGTTTAATGCACCAGCGAAAGTGGCGCGGTACTAGAAAGGTTAGCAAAGGTGGAAGGGTGAAACTACATATAATCCATGGACTGACATTAGTCATAAAGAACTCAGATACTTATTGCAAAAGTCTATTAGTCATCGAAGCAAAGTATTAGATGCATGCTCCTAGGGGAGAGGTTGGTAGGAGTTAACCATCGCGTGCTCCCGACCCTCACACAAAGGTTGACAATCAATAAACAAATCATGCTCCGACTTCCTTACATAACGGTTCACCATACGTGCATGCTATGGGAATCACAAACCTTTACACAAGTATTTATACCAATCCACAATTACTCACTAGCATGACTCTAATATCACCATCTTTATATCACAAAACTATTGCAAGGAATCAAACACATCATATTCAGTGATCTACAAGTTTTATGTAGGATTTTATGACTAACAATGTGAATGACCAACTCCTATTAACTCTCTAAATAGATATAAGTGAAGCATGAGAGTTTAATTCTTTCTACAAAATATATGCGCACGCTCTAAAAAATATAAGTGAAGCAAAACATCATTCTACAAATGGCAGTTTTCCATGTGTGAGAAACAGGCAATCCAAACTTCAAATGATATAAGTGAACTACATGAAGCATTCCATAAAGCCATACTCAAAAGATATAAGTGAGGTGAAAAGAGACTTCTATAAATCAACCAAGGACTTTCCCATGCCAGCATAGTGCATTATTAATATAAAAATAAAAAGCACATGATGCTCCAAGATTTATGCATATCATGTGACAAATAAAATATAGCTCCAAGTAAAATTACCGATGGTTGTTAGAAGAAAGAGGGGATGCCTTCCTAGGCATCCCCAAGCTTAGTTTCTTTGGAGTCCTTGAATATTACCTTGGGGTGACTTAGGCATCCCCAAGCTTAGTCTCTTTCCATACTTATTCCTTCATCCATCATGATCTCACCCAAAACTTGAAAACTTCAATCACACAAAACTTAACAAAACCCTCGTGGCATACGTTAGTATAATAAAACAAATCACCACTTTAAGTACTGTTGAAAACCAATTAATATTTTGGTTTTGAATTTTAGATACTTTAATATAAATTTTCCATGGCTTATACCACCGATACAATCGATAGTTTCATCAAAACAAGCAAACCAATCCATCAAAAACAGAATCTGTCAAAACAGGACAGTCTGTAGTAATCCGAACAATCACCATACTTATGTACCTCTAAAATTTCTGAAAAATTAGGACAGAATATTTTTTTGCATAGAAGTAATTTTCAAAAATTTCAGAAACTTTTGATATTCCAGTAAAAAATGTAAATTCACGCACTACAGCCAAAGTTTTTGTTTTTGCACTGTACACACCAAACAGGCAATCTAATCATCCTATAGGCAAATCTTGGCACATTATTTTTATAATACAATGGATTTATACAAGGGGATAATTATTTTTGTTGAAAAGTTTCTGTAATCAAGATTCACAAAATTTCCATGGGCATAAACAGAGTTCAAGGCTAGCCCCCACTTCAACGTTGCTCGTTTTCTCACTTTCAATTTTATTTGTGACAAAGTTTTAAGTTACCCACTTTGTTTTTTGTGTGTTGAAACTATATAAAAGAACACAACAGAATAAAATGACTCTCTAAAACTTCCGGGTTGTCTCCCTGGCAGTGCTTTCTTTAAAGCCATTAAGCTAGGCATATAGTGCTCAAGTAATGGATTCACCCAGATCAAAGGTATATCAAAGCCAATTTTAATTAACAATGATTTGTAATTTATTAGTGAGAAAAAATTAACATATATCATGCAACAACGAAGCCTAACTCTCTTCCTATGCATCGGCATGTCATAAAAGAACAATTCATGCACACAAAGTAAAGGCCAATGCATAGTATAAACAGTTTCTTGCAATTTTATCGTATTGGAAACATAGAGAGGTGGAGATGTAGTTCCTATCTCATAATAATTGCAAGTAGGAGCAGCAAGCACATGCATATTATATTCATTAAAATCATCATGTGCAATAGGAAAATGCAACCCATAAATATAATCCTTAATAAGTGAAAACTTCTCCGATATAGTGTAGTTTGGATAATTCAAAAAGATAGTAGGACTATCATGTGTGGGTGCAATAGCACAATATCACGTTTAACATAAGGAACTATAGCAAGTTCATCTCCATAAGAATCATTCATATTGGCATCATGGCCACAAGCATAGCAAGCATCAAGTTCATCAAAAAGGGATATTTCAAACGAATCTAAGGGATCATTGCAATTATCATAGCATTCATCATTCGGTAAGAATGAAGGGAAATTAAAAAATGTATGAGTTGAAGAGTTACTCTCATTAGAAGGTGGGCACAGGTAGCTAGTCCTCTCTTCCTCCTTTTGTTCTTCGCTCTCCTCCTCATCTTTTTCATCCAATGAGCTCAAAGTGTCATCAATTTCTTTTTCCATAGATTCCTGTAAAATATTAGTCTCTTCTTGGATAGAGGGGACTTTCTCAATAAATTGATCAATATGGGCATTACATTCATAATTTTCATAACAATAACGAAGCATAGCCAAATTTTGGGATCGATAAACAACATCATCATGATCTTCATACTTTTCAAACAAAGCTTTAATTTCATAAGCACCCTTAAAAGCAACAAACTCTTCTATTTGGGCCACATCATAGTGATCATATGTACTATTAGCATAAGAAGCCAAGGTTTCATTATCATTAAATTTACATGAAAAAGGAAGGTATTTAGCCTTCATCCTAGAGTAACAAGTAATATCATATCTCAAGCATAGATTCCAAGTATACCATTTCAACATATAAATTTGATCCCATAACAGTTTCCCTTTTTGAGTCAAGTGATAATCCCTAAAGTATTCATGTTGATCCAACGTGTATCCCATTATATAATTGAATGGGGTTTTCTCAGGATTATTAAAGTAGTGCATACTATCTTTCACATAACAAGCATCGAGGGTTTTAGGAGGTTCCCCATCTCCTAATTATTAAAGTAGGAAGTACACCTAATTTTTTTGGTATTTCGTGTTCCATATACATAACTAAAGATACAGAACAACTTAGAACGGCAAATAAAATCTACTTGGTGATAAAGCAAACAAGCACACACGAGAATATTCACCCCACGCTATTGCTCCCCCGCAACGGCGCCAGAAAAAGGTCTTGATAACCCACAAGTATAACGGATCAATGGTAGCATTTCTTGATAAGTAAGAGTGTCGAACCCAACGAGGAGCTAAGGGTAGAACAAAATATCCCCTCAAGTTCTATCAACCACCGATACAACTCTACGCGTGCTTAACGTTCGCTTTACCTAGAACAAGTATGAAACTAGAAGTACTTTGTAGGTGTGATAAGATAGGTTTGCAAGATTATAAAGAGCATGTAAATAAAATCTAGGGGCTTCTAAGATAAAGTAACAATTAAGTTAGTTTAACTAGTGTGGAAAAGTGGTGGTAGGAGTTGCGGAATTGTCACTAGGCAATCGATAACTAGACCGGTCATCATTATTGCAATTTTATATGAGGGAGATGCATAAGCTAACATACTTTCTCTACTTGGATCATATGCACTTATGATTGGAACTCTAGAAAGCATCCGCAACTACTAAAGATCATTAAGGTAAAACCCAACCATGGCATTATAAGGTATCAAGTCCTCTTTACTCCCATATGCAACGACCCACCTACTCGGGTTTATGCTTCTGTCACTCACGCAACCCACAATAGGCAAATCATGAACACATTTCTACACCCTACACAAAGGATCCCTCATGCTTGCACTACACAGAGAGCACCATAGTACATCACCGATAATAAAACATGCAACTCAAACCAATCATGATCATCAATCAACCCATAGGACAACAAACATCTACTCAGACATCATAGGATGGCAACACATCATTGGATAATAATATGAAGCATAAAGCACCATGTTCAAGTAGAGGGTACAGAAGGTTGCGGGAGAGTGGAATGTTGTAGATAGATGGGGGAAGGTGATGGAGGTGTTGGTGAAGATGACGAAGTTGTTGGAGTAGATCTCCATCACGATGATGGCCCCGTCGGTGTTCCGGTGCCATTGGGAGAGAGGGGGAGAGAGCCCCCCTCCTTCTTCTTCTTCCTTGGACTCCCCCTAGATGGGAGGATGGATTCCCCTCTTGTCCTTGGCTTCTATGGCGGCAGACGGGCGGAAGCCCCTCCGAGATTGGATCTCTCTCTGTTTCCTTCTGTTTCTGTGCTCCCGATTCTGGCCTTTCACTGTTTCTTAAATTCCCAGAGATCTGTAATGCCGATTGGGCTGAAATTTTGAGGGGATTTTTATCCGTATATTATATTTCTTGCGCTGAAAGGAGAGCTCGAACCGACCTAAGAGCTGCCACAAGGGCCCAGGGCACGGCCAGGGGGGTAGGTCACGCCCCCTCGATTGTGGTCACCTCAGGCATCGTCTCGCATTGATTCTTTTTCCCAAAAATCACATATATTTCAAAAAGAATCTCCGTGAGTTTTTATCGCATTTGGACTTAGTTTGATATGGATTTTCTGCAAAACAAAAAACATGCAACAAACAGGAACTAGCACTCGGAACTGGATCAATATGTTAGTCTCAAAAATAGTATAAAAAGTTGCCAAAAGTATATGAAAGTTGTAGAACATTGGCATGAAACAATCAAAAAATATAGATATGACAGAAACGTATATATCAACGGGTTGTGGGTGACAGAGCTATCGTTCTTGGCTGCAACACGAATGAGGTGAGTTAATTCGAAACCCTACCACGTGCCGATTTAGATCTGACTATTTCGCCTCTGTTTTTGGCAGATTTGGAGTCAAGATTGTGCGGGGAGTGGGTGGGGTGAATGAGATCAAGTCGGCACTGACAAACAGGGGGATGGTGTTGCAAGGCTTGCTTTCGTTGATTGGAATTCGGTAGAATTAGATGACCCTATAGATTTGTTCACTGCACCAATGGTCGACACTAAGATGGCAAAATTTATTGGAATTCTAGTAGATGATATAGATGAGGAGGAGTGGGGTGAATCTAGTTTGCCTGCTAATGCTAACAGAGATTCATTTGAAGATGTGGACGAACAATTGATGGAAGATGGTGTTGATGGTGTTGATGATGCACACGATGATGAGACAGTAAATTTCTATGACAAATAAAACTATGTAATTGAGGTGGGGAAGTTGTGGCTAAACATGGATGAGTTTAGGCTGTGTTTTAGTACTTATGCAGTCACGCATGAGTTTGGTGCCAAGACTAAGTGGACTGATAGAAAGAAGTTTTATGCGACGTGTAGAGGTTTTGATGAAACGCCAAGCCTTGCAAGTGGTACATATCTGCTAGACACCAACCTGTTGGAAGTACCATCAGGGTTAATCAAATCCCACATCAACATACTTGTATTACAAGTTCATAGAGAGTACCAACCATGACATCACAGAGACTTATGCAGTCAATCCATTTGGGTTGCACCTTTTTAGCCAAGGTACCAAATACTACCGCGAAGAAACTTCTAGTAGACCTAGAAAATCAGTACCCCGTTAAGCTGAAATATACCACAGTGTGGAAGGAAAAACAATGGGAAATGAAAAAATTATATGGTGATTGATCATATACCTTTAGGATGCTTGATAAATTCAAAGCAGAGGTGGAGAAGAGGTCACCTAGCAGTGTTGTTAAGATAGATACTGAGGTAACAAAGGATTTTAAAGTCATTTTCTCTAAGTTCGTTATGGCTTTAAAGCCTTGCATAGATGGCTTCAAAGCAGGGTGTCGTCCATATTTGATCATAGGCTCTTCTCCTTTGACTGGGAAGTGGAATGGTCAATTGGCAGCATGCAATGATCTATATGGCCACAATTGGATGTTCATTGTTGCTATTGGCTTGTTTCAGTCAGAGGCAGAGGTTTCACGAGCATGGTTCATGATGCAGCTGAAAACATGCATAGGGCCCGTGTCACCTTTGGCATTCCACATAGATGCATGTAAAGAGCTAGAAATTATAGTCGAGAATGTTTTCCCCATGCTGAGCAGAGGGAGTGCTTTGACCATATGTGGATGAATTTGATCAAAGAATTCAGTGGGAAAGAATTTGAGAACGTGTGGCCAGCAGGAAGATCTTACACTAATCAGACACATTCATATCATCTTGGTAAGATAATGGCAGCATGTAGTGAGTTTGGTCCATGGATGAACACCTATCATTCTCTATTATGGTATAGGTCAGGATTTAACACTGCCATCAAGCATGATTATATCAACAACATCTTGTGAGAGTGTTTTAACAATAAGGTGAAGTCGTTTGTAAACTTGCATGTGCATGACATGGTTGACCAAATAAGGATCATGGTCATGCATTTTTGGAAATTAAGAAGAAATATTGGTGATTGTTTGCAGGGGGATAAGCTTCATGTAGTGGTACAACATGTGGTCAACGGGAGCAGAAATGATACACATTTTTTGTTGATAAATCTATAGTGTGGGGTGCTGAAGTTAGAGATACCAAGACTGGAAAGCAACATGTTGTTAACACAGAGGTGCATGACTGCACTTTCCTGGAGTGGCAACACACTGGGAAAACTGTGAGCATGCCATGCTTTTCTTTGCCTCTCGCCTGAATATAAACATGCACCAATATTTTTATGAATATTACTCAGTGGCAAGATTCAAGGCTACGTATGCAACTCCAATTCTAGCACTTACAGATCAGTCTCAATGGCCTGAAGTGGAAATCGAGTTTTCCACATGTCCTCCCTTAACGAAAATAAAGGCTAGGAGGCCTAAGGAGAGTATATCCATGCCATCGTTTGAGAAATCTGAGAGTAGTAAGAAGGGAGAGAAAGATGTTAAGCCTAGGAGGTCACAGAAAGGTAACAGAAATAGATGCAAGCTGTGGCAGGAACTTGGGCATAGAAAAGGATCTCCAACATGTTGTTACACTCCTAAAAGGCCAAAGTATGTTCATGTATGTGATTTGTTTGATTTGTCTACTATTTTCTATTACAAACCAAATGAAATACTTTATATGTCAGGAGGAAGCATGCAGGCCAGCCCCTGGTTGCTGAAACATTACAGATTGAAGCTAATCGAGTGAACAAAACCAAGACCATTAGTGAGCTTTGTGTTGTGAAATCAAAAGCAAGTTGTCATAAGAAGAAGTGAAAACTATTAGTCTATGAGTCTCATTTTGTGTGATGTAATGCTATTTGTATTTTCATGGGTGGTGTACTTTGAGAACTATGTTCCATTATCCAAATTTGAGCCAGGTTTCGAATTTGAGCCGACTTTCAAGTTTGAGGCACATTTGAAATTTGTAATTGTATGGGTATTTATGCTCTAGTTCATTCTCAAATTTTATGCATGTTAGGTGATCAATCCGATCCTTTTGTGAAGTAAAACTCATATTCATAAATGTGCTCCAAATAAGCTCCAAATCATTTTTGCAAACTTATCTAAATGATCTGGAAAAAACTTGTCATCTAGAATGGAAATATAGGGTCCATGCCCAATATGGGATCGTTTGGACAAACTATGCCATGATTAACCCTAAACCCTAGCTCAATCCCCTTGAAAACCATGCAAACTTGTTTGTGATAAATAAGTTATGTGAAGAGAATTTCATGAAAACATCCATAGTCGTGGTTTTTTATTTTTCTTAGTAACTTAGTAACATAAAACAATGGTATGCGCAGGTTTCATATTTTTTGTTTTTTTGTAATTAGCTATGCTCAACCGTAGCCCTCAAACCCCTCTCAGAACCCCTCATAAAAAACCCAAACTCCTCTCAAAACCCCGCACTATCAGGGCCGTTGGATCACTTTTTGGGAACGATTTAGATCAGGCGCTAGGGTTTGGCATGGTCAATCCGCGAGATGAGACCTGATTGTTTGGATGCGGGCGGGTGTTCCGTGGCTGCGTACATGAGTGGCCCACCAGGCAACGGGGGAACAAGGACACGCTATAGCGATCGTGGGTCATGTGCTTGACGCCTTTTCTAAAACGCATTCAACGTGGGTGGGACGCTCATCGGACTGATGGGCCGTCGTAAACATGCCACCCGATGCAGCCTATCATGCATGCGCATAGCCACCTGGCCTGCCCCTTGATACGTCTCCATCGTATTTATATATTTTTTACTGTTTCATGCAAATATTCTACAACTTTCGTATACTTTTGGCAACATTTTATATTATTTTGGAGACTAACAACTTACTTATCCAGTGTCCGGTGTCAGTTCTTGTTTTTTTGTGTGTTTTGTTGTGCAGAAAATCCATATCAAGCGAAGTCCAAATGCAATAAAAATTTATGGAGATTTTTTTTTGGAATCTATGTGAATTTTGGGAAGAAAAATCAACGCAACATGGTGCCCGAGGTGCCCACAAACAAACTGGGCGCGACCAGGGGGCGTGGTCGTGCCGCCTGATGGCTGGTTGCCACCCCTTAAGTCGGTTGCAACCCTTCTTTCATCGCAAGAAAGATAATTTCCTGATAAAGACCCCCTCAATATTTTAAGCCAATTGTATTTATAGATCTTCAAATATTTAAGAAAGGGAAAAATGAATTTATACCCTTAGTTGTGTCACACTCGGTAGGTTTGTCCCTAGTTTTGAAAAACCCTCGTTCTTGCCCAAACCACTTTGCTCATCTTATGTTTTTGCCCTTCCGTCTCAATTTCGTTTAGTTACTCTCATTTGACCGTGTGTTGACCGTTTGTGGACTTTTCTTTGGACTATTTTACCCCTGCTTCTTCACTCTCTAGCGAGACACTGCCAAGTGGGACCCATCAATGAGAAAACTATCTATCTCTCATCTCACTACCATGTGGGACCCATGACAAACCAAACCAAATATCTAATGGACGTTGAAATTTTGTAAACACCACATCAGCTTCCCATCACATTTTGGTACAATAATTAACACAACATTAATCAACTAAAACAACAATAATAACACAAAATATATCAGTCCCACATACAACTAATCAAACATTTGTCCACAGCCACTAGTTAAATCATAGCTAATTACATTGGGTCAATGATTAGAGGCCGCACTCCGTAGGAGGATGAGCTCGCCGGAGCAAATGGAAACAGAGTCGTCGAATGACAGAAGGAGGATGAGCCTGTCTATGTCATTGGAGTCGGATCCAGTGACATCGGTGCGACCGTGGCCACCATGACCTTGTCCACACGACGAGTGCCAAGGTTGGGCACTGGCTAGCGTCGTTGCAGCCCCCGCTAGCCTCCTCCCACTGGCCACCGACGGGATCGATGGTGTCGCCGCCACTGGAGAGAAGGAGGATGAGCTCGCTGAAGAAGAGAGGGGGGATGAGCTCGCGAGAGCTCAATAAATCCACCTCATCAGAGCAAAGGAGGAGGGTGAGCTCGCCGGCGCCATTGGTGACGATTCCATGGGACATCTCGCTGGTTCCACGGGAAAATGGAGATGAGGCAGCGAGGCATGCATGTCCCATGGTGGAGCAGAGCTCGATCTGGGGCTCATGGCACCATGTCCATGGTGGTATCCTGCAAGGAGATAGAAAGAGATGTGAGGCAAGGGAAAAATAGAGAGAGGGAAAGGGGTGATGGGATCCATGGCGCCGCCGCCTAGGTAAGCCACCAACGGATCCATGGTGCCGTTGTCGGGATCCATGGCATCGACGCCGCTTAGGTTGGCCACCGATGGGATTTGTGGCGCCACTGTCTAGGTTTGCCACCGACAGGATCCGTGGCGCCCCCGCCTAGGTTGGCCACCGACGAGATCCATGGCGCCACAGCCTAGGTTGGCCACCGACGGGATCCATTAGCAGGCCGCACGTGGGCGCCGGCTTGGCTGGTTGCGTCGTGGCCTTTCTCGAACCTTGGCGACGGAGCAGCAAGCTCAGGGAAGGGGATGAGAGAGAGGCGGAGGTGGGGGGATCTAGGACTAGGGTTTGACTGATGCGGGGGAGATAAAAGGGAATCTGAGAGAGTGATGGGTCCCACTTGCTAGTGTCTCACCAGAGAGTGAAGTAGGGGTAAAATGGTCCAATAAAAAGTCCACACATGGTCAACATACGGCCAAACGACACAAACTGTACGGAATCGTGATGGAAGGGTAAACCATAAGAAGAGCAAAGTGACTTGGGCAAGACCGAGTGTTTTTGAAAACTAGGGGCAAACCTGTCGAGTGGGACACAAGTAAGGGCACACAATTAATTATCCCTTTAAGGAACATGAAGAGGTCAAAAAACAATTGTGAAAACAGGAGAGAAATAGAAAGAGATCCAATCTTCGAGAGGATGCTGCCCTCCAGGAGCCATAGCGACTATGGACCAGAAGGGAACTTTCCTCCCATCTATGGGGGAGACCAAGGAAGAAGAAGAAGGAGGGGGATCTCTCTACCCGTGGCGCCAGAACGCCGTCGGGGCAACCATCGTGACGGCGATCTAAACCAACAACTTCGCCACCGTCACCGCCAACTCTCTCCCCTCTATGGAGCAGTGTAAAAGCTCTATTCCCCGTTGTAATCTCTACTTAGAAATGGTGCTTAATGTTATATATTATTATCCAATGATGTGTGGCTACCGTATGATGTTTGAGTAGATTTTTTTGTCCTATGGGTTGATTATGATCGTGATTGCTTTGAGTTGTATGTTTTATTTTGGTGTTGTCCTATGGTGCCTTCCGTGCTGCACACACGTGGAGGATTCCCTTGTAGGGTGTTGCAATACATTCAGGACTCGCTTATAGTGGGCGGCTAGAGTGACAGAAGCTTAGGCCCAAGTAAGGGAGTTGTTACGTAGGGGAGTGAAGGGAACTTCAAGTGTTAATGCTATGGTTGGGTTTACCTTAATGATCTCTAGTAGTTGCAGATGCTTACTAGAGGTCCAATCTTAAGTTCATATGATCCAAGTACTGAAAGTTTGTTAGTGTATGCCTCTCTCTCATATAAAACTATAATGATTACAGATCTAGTTATTGATTGCCTAGGGGAAAATCCTTCTCTTATGTTTAAAAAACTTTCTATTAAAAAAATAACTTAATTAATCTTTATCTAAAACAACCATTAACTTTTATTTACTAGTTCTTTATATTCTTGCAATACTATTTATTACTCCTACTAAGTACTTCTAGTTACCTTCCCGCAAAGTAGTTTCATACTTGTTCTAGGTAAAGTAATCATTAGCGTGCATATAGTTGTATCAGTTGTCGATAAAACTTGAGAGAGTATCAATTCTAGCTTTAGCACCTCCTTTGGTTCGAAAATCTTACTTATCAAAAAAGGATACAAACAATCCCCTACACTTTTGGGTTATCAAGACTTTTTTTGGCGCCATTGACGGGGAACAATAGCGTCGCAGTTGATATTATCGTGTGTGCTTGTTTGCTTTATCACTAAGTAAGTTTATTTTCTGTTCTAAGTTTTTTTCTATCTTTAGTTATGGGTAGGAAACGTAAAATACCAAAAAATAGTTGTACTTGCTAACCCAGTGGTTGAGGAACCACCCAAAATCTACCATACCGCCGAGGCTTTTTTTACTTAGATCATGTTCGATACCTTTGCGCTCGTGCTGACAACCCAACTAGCTTAGTTGCGGGGAAATCCTTAGATGCGCATGCTCATTTTGTGCAACATCGCTTATCTCAAAAAGGGAAACTCTTATAACATCAAATTAATTGTTTGTGTTTCTATGCTTGGAATTTATGCAAAATACATGATTTTACTTGTTGTTCTGAAGACACTAAAAAATACTTTCCCTATCAATGTTTTTTAACGATAATGAAATACTATCTTGTTATGCCAAAGATGTCTATACTTATTATGATATTGAACAAATTGAAGAATTTGTTGCTTTTGAGGGTGCATATGAAATTGCTTCTTTGATTGAAGAGTATGATGTTATTCTTTACAAATCTAAAAACAATCATACTTAATATTTTTATGAAAACTATGCTTTTAATACTTACGTGAAAGAATTTATTGCAAAAATTTCTACGGCCTTGGAAGAGACTAATATTTTACAGGAATCTATGGAAGAAGAATTTGCTAAAACTGTGAGATCATTAGATGAAAAAGATGCGAAGGAGAGCGAATTACAAAATAAGGAAGGGCGGATTAGCTACTCGTGCCCACCTTCTAACGAGAGTAACTCTTCAACTTATACATTGTTTAATTTCTCTTCACACACACTAAAGGATGAATTATATTATGATTCCTATGATCCCTTAGATTCATTTGAAATATCCCTTTTTGATGAACTTGATCCTTGCTATTCTTGTGTCCATGATGTCAATACGAATTATGCTTATGGAGATGAACTTGCTATAGTTTCTTATGTTAAGTATGAAATAGTTGCTATTACACCTACACGTGATGATTTTGATGGATATAATATGCATGAGATTAATGCTCCTACTTGCAATTATTATGAAAGAGGAACCAAATCTTCACCTCTCTATGTTTCCAATATGATAAAATTGGAAGAAACTACTTATGCTATGTATTGGCCTTTACTTTGTGTGAATAAATTGTTCTTTTATGACATGCCAATGCATAGGAAGAGAGTTAGACATTGTTGTCACATGATATATATCACTTTGTGCTCACTACTTAATTACAAATCATTGTTAATTTAAATTGGCTTTTATATGCCTTGGAATCCGGGTGGATCAATTACTTGAGCACTATATGCCTAGCTTAATGGCTTTAAAGAAAGCACTACAAAGGAAACTAGAGAGTCGTTTTATTCTGTTGTGTGATTTTAAAATAATAAAAAATAAAAAATAAAGTGGGGAACCCAAAACCCTTGCATAAAGAAAGGTGAAAGTGAAAAATATGAGCACCATTGAAGTGGGGGACGTCCTTGTACTTTCGTTCATGCCCATGGAAATTTGTGAATCTTGATAACAGAAAAATTTCAACAAAAATAATTATCCCCTTGTACAAATCCATTGTATTATAAAAATAATGTGCCAATATTTACCTTTAGGATGTTTAAATTGCTTGTCTGATATGTGTTATGTAAAAACAGAAATGTTTTCTGTAGTGTTTGAATTTTCATATTTTACTGGAGGGTGAAAAAAATCTGAAATTTTTACACAGTACTGTTATGAAAATGTTTTTCTAGGTGCTAATTTTTTAGATTGTTTTAGTTAAATAAGTACACGTTTCATTTGCATCTTTACAGATTGTCCTGTTTTTGACACATTGTTGTTATAGTTGTTATATCTGCTTATGTTTGAGTTCTTGTTGAGCCCCATTGCCTTAGAAGACATAGAATTGTGATAGGATATAGTAGGTAATGTTATGTTATAATTATACAATAATGTTCTGGCAGGACATGATGGGATTTGATGATTATATGTACTAACCTTTCTAATAAAAGTTTTGTCAAGTTTTGTGTGGATGAAGTGTTCGAAGATCAAGAAGGTCGATATGACAAGAATAAGGAGAGGAAAGAGTTAAATCTTCGGGATTCCCAAGGAACCCCAAGTAAATATTCAAGGAGACTCAAGCACCTATGCTTGGGGATGGGGATGCCCCGGAAGGCATCCCATCTTTCTTCTTCAACAATTATTGGTATGTCTCGGTTTTTTATTTGTTCACATGATACGCGTAAATTTTTGGAGCATCATGTGCCTTTTATTTTAATTTTATAAATGCACCATGCTGATAAGGGAAAGTCCATGGTTGATTTATAGAATGTTGCATGTGCTTCACTTATATCATTTGAAGTTGTATGCATGTTTATTTACATATAGAAAACCATTATTTGTAGAATGCTCTTTTGCTTCACTTATATTTATTAGAGTGTGGTATTTTGTTGAAAGAATTAAACTCTCATGCTTCACTTATACCTATTTATAGAGTCAACAGGAATTGGTCATTCACATGGTTTTTCATAAAATCCTAAATAAAACGTGTAGATCACTGAATATGATATGTTCGATTCCCTGCAATAGTTTTGCGATATTAAGATAGTAATATTTGGGTGCATGAGTGGATGATTGTGGATTAGTAAAAATATTGGTGTTAAGATTGTGATTCCCAAAGCATGTATCTATAGTCTCTAGTTATGCGATAGAAGTTGGAGCATAATTTATCCTTGATTGAAATCCTTGGTGTTCTTGAATCGGGGGCACGCGATGGTTAACTCTTACCAACCTCCTCCCTAAGGGCATGCGAGTAGTACTTTGCTTCGAGAGAGCTAATAAAGCTTTGCAATAAATATGTGAGTTCTTTATGACTAATGTGAATCCATGGATGTACGCACACTCACCTCCTCATATTTGCTAGCCTCTTTGGTATCGTGCATTGCACATTCTCACCTCGACGATCTGTGCAAACTTCGTCGGTGCATCCAAACCCTGCGACATGATACGCTCTGTTGCCCATAAGCCACCTTATATCCTCCTCGGCCACCATACCTACCTATCATGGCATTTCCATAACCATTTTGAGATATATTGCCATGCAACTTCCACCATTACATTATATGACTTGTGTGTTCATTGTCATATTGCTTTGCATGATCATGTAGCTGAAATAGTATTTGCAGCAAAGCCACCATTCAACATTATTTACATATTACGCTAGATCATTGCACATCATGGTACACTGCCAGAGGCATTCATATAGATTCTTATTGTTTAGTAGTTTTTCATACCGAGTTGTAAGTAAATAAAAGTGCCCTAGTGAGGAAATGATGATGGAGACTATGGTTCCCCCACAAGTCGGGATGAGACTCCGAACAAAAAATCCAAAAACTGGGGTAGGCCAAATGAGCCCACCAATAAAAAAGAGAAAAATAGAATAAATGAAAGAAAAAATGAGAGAAAAAGAGAGAAGGACTTGCTACTATCCTTTACCACACTTGTGCTTCAAAGAAGCACCATGATCTTCATATAGAGAGTCTCCAGATTTTTCACTTGCATATGCTAGTAGGAATTTTTCATTATAGAACTTGGCTTGTATATTCCGATGACGGGCTCCCTCAAATGCCCGAGGTCTTCATGAGCAAGCAAGTTGGATGCATACCCACTTAGCTTCAGTTGAGCGTTCATACACTTATTGTTGGGGAACGACGCATGGGAAACAAAAATTTTCCTACGCACACGCAAACCTATCCATGGTGATGAGCATCTACGAGAGGGAGAGTGGATCTACGTACCCTTGTAGATCGCTAAGCGGGAAGCGTTAAGAAACGCGGTTGGTGTAGTCGAACTTCTTCGCGATCCAAATCGCCGAGCGTCCCGCGATCCAATCACGAACCGTCCCGCGAACCAATCACGAACCGTCCCACGATCTCGTCACGATCCGTCCCACGATCCAATCACGAACGTCTCGTGGCCTTGATCACGATCCTTCCGATCTAGTACCGAACGGACGGCACCTCCGCGTTCAGCACACGTGCAGCTTGATGACGATCTCCACCGTCTTGATCCAGCAAGAGGGGTGGAGAGGAGAGAGAGTTCACCGGCAGCGTGACGGCGCTCCGGTGATGGTGGTGGAGCAATTCCGGCAGGGCTTCGCCTAAGCACTGCGGAACTACGATCTAGAGGAGAAACTATGCACCGGTGGAACGGGTAGCACGTGGCCGGAAATTCTGTCCAAAAACCACCCAATCCACTAGTATATATAGGAGGAGAGGAGAGGAGAGGCAGCCAAGGCCTTTGGGTCGGCCGAAATAGGAGGTGGGAGCAATCCTACTTCACCTCCAATCCTAGTTGGAGTAGGATTGCCTCCTATTGGCTGATTTTCCACTTTTTGCTTTAGGACTTTCTCTCCTGCGCCATGGGCCTTTGTGGCTGTTTTCCCAGCCCACTAAGGGCTGGTTATTATTCTCCCACAGCCCATGGACCTCTTGGGGTCGAAATACCCCTCCCGGAGGTCCTCCGGTACACTACCGGCACTCCCGGTACAATACCGATACTCCCGGTACACTACCGATGAGCCCGAAACTTTTCCGGAAACCAAACTGGGACTTCCTATATATGAATCTTTACCTCCGGACCATTCCGGAGCTCCTCGTGACGTCCGGGATCTCATCCGGGACTCCGAACAACCTTCGGTCACCACCATACATAACTCTACACTACCGAAACGTCACCAAACCTTAAGTGTACAGACCCTGCGGGTTCGAGAACTATGTAGACATGACCGAGACACCTCTACGGTCAATAACCAATGGCGGGACCTGGACGTCCACATTGGTTCCTACATATTCTACGAAGATCTTTATCGGTCGAACCTCTATGTCAAGGATTCAGTTAATCCCGTATAACGTCCCCTTTGTTCTTCGGTATGTTACTTGCCCGAGATTCGATCGTCGGTATCTCCATACCTAGTTCAACCTCGTTACTGGCAAGTCTCTTTACTCGTTCCGTAATACAAGATCCCGTGACTAACACTTAGCCATATTGCTTGCAAGGCTTGTTGTGATGTTGTATTACCGAGTGGGCCCTGAGATACCTCTCCGTCACACGGAGTAACAAATCCCAGTCTCGATCCATGCCAACTCAACAAACACCATCGGAGATACCTGTAGAGCACCTTTATAGTCACCCAGTTACGTTGCGACGTTTGATACACACAAGGCACTCCTCCGATATCCGTGAGTTGCATGATCTCATGGTCATAGGAACATATACTTGACATGCAGAAAACAGTAGCAATAAACTGACACGATCATATGCTATGTTTGTAGTTTGGGTCTTATCCATCACATCATTCTCCTAATGATGTGATCCCGTTATCAAATGACATCTCATGTCCATGGCTAGGAAACCTTAACCATCCTTTGATCAATGAGCTAGTCCATTAGAGGCATACTAGGGACATGGTTTTGTCTATGTATCCACACATGCATTTAAGTCTCCGATCAATACAGTTATAGCATGGATAATAAACGATTATCATGAACAAGGAAATATGATAATAACTAATTTATTATTGCCTCTAGGGCATATTTCCAACAGTCTCCCACTTGCACTAGAGTCAATAATCTAGTTCACATCACTATGTGATTTACATGGTAATGAATCGAACACCCATACAGTTCTGGTGTTGATCATGTTTAGCCCTTGGAAGAGGTTTAGTCAACGGGTCTGCAACATTCAGATCTGTGTGCACTTTGCAAATATTTATGTCCTTCTCCTCGATGTAGAACCGGATGGAGTTGAAGCGTCGCTTTATGTGTCTGGTCCTCTTGTGAAACCTTGGTTCCTTGGCTAGAGCAATGGCACCAGTGTTGTCACAGAACAGATTTATTGGATTCAGTGCACTAGGCACTACTCCAAGATCTGTCATGAACTGCTTCATCCAGACACCTTCCTTCGCTGCCTCCGAGGCTGCGATGTACTCCGCTTCGCACGTAGAATCAGCTACCACGCTTTGCTTGGAACTGCACCAGCTTACCGCTCCCCCGTTAAGAATAAATACGTATCCGGTTTGCGATTTAGAATCGTCCGGATCAGTGTCAAAGCTTGCATCGACGTAACCCTTTACGACGAGCTCTTCATCACCTCCATAAATGAGAAACATGTCCTTAGTCCTGTTAAGGTACTTAAGGATATTCTTGACCGCTTGCCAGTGCTCCATTCCAGGATCACTTTGAAACCTTCCAGCCATACTTATGGCAAGGCTGACATCAGGTCTTGTGCACAGCATTGCATACATGATAGAGCCTATGGCTGAAGCATAGGGGATGACGCTCATCTTTTCTTTATCTTCTGCAGTCACTGGGCATTGAGTCTTACTCAACTTCACACCTTGCAACACAGGCAAGAACCCCTTCTTGGCCTGTTCCATTTTGAACTTCTTCAAAACTTTATCAAGGTATGTGCTCTGTGAAAGTGCTATTAAGCGTCTCGACCTATCTCTATAGATCTTAATGCCTAATATGAAAGCAGCTTCTCCTAGGTCCTTCATTGAAAAACTCTTATTCAAATATTCCTTCACGCTTTCCAGCATTTCTATATCGTTTCCGATCAGCAATATGTCATCCACATATAACACTAGAAACGCTATAGAGCTCCCACTCACTTTCTTGTAAATACAAGCTTCTCCATAAACTTGTATAAACCCAAACGCTTTGATCACCTCATCAAAGCGTTTATTCCAACTCCGAGATGCTTGCACCAGTCCATAAATGGATCGCTGGAGTTTGCAAACTTTGTCAGCATTCTCTGGATCGACAAAACCTTCGGGTTGCATCATATACAACTCTTCCTCAAGGAAACCGTTGAGGAACGCCGTTTTGACGTCCATCTGCCAAATTTCATAGTCGAAATAAGCAGCTATTGCCAACATGATTCTGACAGACTTAAGCATCGCTACGGGTGAGAAAGTCTCATCGTAGTCAACTCCTTGAACTTGTGAAAAACCCTTTGCCACAAGTCGAGCTTTATGGACGGTGACATTACCATCCGCGTCCATCTTCTTCTTATAGATCCATTTGTTCTGAATGGCCTTTCGCCCTTCAGGTAGTACTTCCAAAGTCCATACTTTGTTTTCATACATGGATCCCATCTCAGATTGCATGGCCTCTAACCATTTCTCGGAATCCGGGCCCATCACTGCTCCTCCATAGCTCGTAGGTTCATTGTTGTCCAACAACATGACCTCTAAGACAGGGTTGCCGTACCACTCGGGAGTAGTACGCGTCCTTGTCGACCTACGAGGTTCAATAGCAGCTTGATCCGGAGCTTCATGATCATCATCATTAACTTCCTCTTCTACCGTTGTAGGTTCCACAGAAACATCTTTCTGTGCTGCGCTACTCTCTGGTTGAAGTAAAGGTTCAATAACCTCATCAAGCTCTATTTTCCTCCCACTCAATTCTTTCGAGAGAAACTCTTTCTCAAGAAATGTTCCGTTCTTAGCGACAAACACTTTGCCCTCGGATCTGAGATAGAAGGTATACCCGACTGTCTCTTTCGGGTATCCTATGAAGACGCACTTTTCCGCTTTGGGTTCCAGCTTTTCAGGCTGAAGCTTTTTGACATAAGCATCACATCCCCAAACTTTAAGAAACGACAACTTCGGCTTTTTGCCAAACCAGAGTTCATATGGCGTCGTCTCAACGGATTTTGATGGTGCCCTATTTAAAGTGAATGCAGCTGTCTCTAATGCATAACCCCAAAACGATAGTGGCAAATCGGCAAGAGACATCATAGAACGCACCATATCCAATAAGGTCCAATTACGACGTTCAGACACACCATTACGCTGTGGTGTCCCGGGCGGTGTCAACTGTGAAACAATTCCACACTGTCTTAAGTGATTGCCAAACTCATAACTCAGATATTCACCTCCTCGATCAGATCGAAGAAATTTAATCTTCTTGTTACGATGATTCTCAACTTCACTCTGAAATTGCTTGAACTTTTCAAATGTTTCAGACTTGTGCTTCATCAAGTAAATATACCCATATCTACTCAAGTCATCAGTGAAGGTGAGAAAATAACGATAACCACCGCGCGCTTCGACATTCATTGGACCGCACACATCAGTATGTATGATTTCCAATAAGTCACTCGCCCGTTCCATTGTTCCAGAGAACGGCGTTTTGGTCATCTTGCCCATAAGGCATGGTTCACATGTGTCAAGTGATTCAAAATCAAGTGACTCCAAAAGTCCATCAGCATGGAGCTTCCTCATGCGTTTTACACCAATATGACCTAAACGGCAGTGCCACAAGAAAGTGGTACTATCATTAACTACTCTACATCTTTTGGCATCAATGTTATGAACATGTGTGTCATCACTATCAAGATTCAATATGAATAAACCCCTAACATTGGGTGCATGACCATAAAAGATATTACTCATATAAATAGAACAACCTTTATTCTCTGATTTAAATGAGTAACCGTCTCGCAATAAACAAGATCCAGATATAATGTTCATGCTTAACGCAGGCACTAAATAACAATTATTTAGGTTCATCACTAATCCTGATGGTAATCGAAGAGAGAGCATGCCGACGGCGATCACATCAACCTTGGAACCATTTCCCACGCGCATCGTCACTTCGTCCTTTGCCAGTCTTCGTTTATTCCGTAGTTCCTGTTTTGAGTTGCAAATGTGAGCAACCGAACCGGTATCAAATACCCAGGCACTACTACGAGAACTAGTAAGGTACACATCAATAACATGTATATCATATATACCTTGTTTGTCGTTGGCCGCCTTCTTGCCAGCCAGGTACTTGGGGCAGTTCCGCTTCCAATGACCAGTTCCTTTGCAATGAAAGCACTCAGTTTCTGGCTTAGGTCCATGCTTAGGCTTCTTTGTAGGAGTAGCAACTGCTTTGCCATCCTTCTTGGTTTTACCCTTCTTGCCTTTGCCTTTGCCGTTTTTCTTGAAACTAGTGGTTTTATTGACCATCAACACTTGATGTTCTTTCTGGATTTCAGACTCAGCGACTTTCAACATCGCAAACAGCTCGGCGACTGACTTGTTCATCCCGTGCATGTTATAGTTCATCACAAAGCTCTTGTAACTAGGTGGCAGCGATTGAAGAACTCTATCAGTGATCGCCTCCGGCGGAAGGGTAATTCCCAACTCCGCTAGACGGTTTGAGTACCCAGACATTCTGAGTATGTGCTCACTAATAGACCCATTCTCCTCCATCTTGCAAGCATAGAATTTATCGGAGGTCTCATACCTCTCGATCCGGGCATTCTTTTGAAAGATAAACTTCAACTCCTGGAACATCTCATATGCCCCATGACGTTCAAAACGTCTTTGAAGTCCCGGTTCTAAGCCATACAATATTGCACACTGAACTATTGAGTAGTCTCCAGCACGAGCCTCCCAAGCGTTCTTAACGTCTTCGGAGGTCATGTCTTCTGGCTGGTCACCAAGCGGTGCATCAAGGACATATGACTTCTGGGAAGCCGTGAGGATAATCCTCAGATTACGGGCCCAGTCAACAAAGTTACTTCCATCATCTTTCAATTTAGCTTTCTCTAGGAACGCATTAAAATTCAGGGGTGCTACTGCGCGAGCCATTGATCTACAACATAAATATGCAAAGGTTACTTAGACTATTGTTCAAGATAATGAGTTTAGTTAATCAAATTACTAAAGCTCCCACTCAAATTGACATCCCTCGGGTCATCTGAGTGTCACATGATCCAAATTCACCAACTCAAGTCCGATCATCACGTGAGTTAAGGTGGCTTCAATGGTGAACATCATTATGTTGATCATATCTACTATATGACTCATGCTCGACCTTTCGGTCTCTTGTGTTCCGAGGCCATGTCTGTACATGCTAGGCTCGTCAAGTTTAACCCGAGTGTTCTGCACGTGCAAATCTGGCTTGCACCCGTTGTATGTGAACGTAGAGTCTATCACACCCGATCATCACGTGGTGTCTCGACACGACGAACTTTCGCAACGGTGCACACTCGGGGAGAACACGGTTCATCTTGAAATTTAAGTGAGGGATCACCTTATAATGCTACCGTCGTACTAAGCAAAACAAGGTGCATAAAAGGATTAACATCTCATGCAATTCATAAGTGACATGATATGGCTATCAACTTGTGTTTAAGATCTCCATCTTCGAAACACCGGCATGATCTCCATCGTCACCGGCATGACACCATGATCTCCATCATCTTGATCTCCATCAACGTGTCGCCATCGGGGTTGTCACGCCCTGCATTCTTCTACTACTATTGCTACCGTAGCGATAAAGTAAAGCATTACATAGCGCTTAATGATTGACACGCAGGTCATACAATAATTAAAGACAACCCTATGGCTCCTGCCGGTTGCCGTAATCACCGACATGCAAGTCGTGATAATCTATACATCACATGATCATCTCATACATCACATATATCTCATCATGTAATTGGCCATATCATATCACAACATACCCTGCAAAAACAAGTTAGACGTCCTCTAATTGTTGTTGCATGTTTTACGTGGCTGCTACGGGTATCTAGCAAGAACGATTCTCACCTACGTATAAACCACAACGGTGATACATAGATTGCTTTTCAACCTTCTCAAGGACCGCCTTTGTCGGATCCGATCCAACTAAAGTGAGAGAAACTGTCACCCGCAAGCCATCTAAGCAACAAGTTGCGTCGAGGGAACCGGTCTCTCGTAAGCGTACGAGTAATGTTGGTCCGGGCCGCTTCATCTCACAATCCCGCTGAACCAAAATCCAACCAAGGGAGGAAGCAATCTAAGCATCAACGCCCACAAACCTTTTGTGTTCTACTCGAGATCTCATCGAACCATCAACCTAGCTCATGATGCCACTGTTGGGGAACGACGCATGGGAAACAAAAATTTTCCTACGCACACGCAAACCTATCCATGGTGATGAGCATCTACGAGAGGGAGAGTGGATCTACGTACCCTTGTAGATCGCTAAGCGGGAAGCGTTAAGAAACGCGGTTGGTGTAGTCGAACTTCTTCGCGATCCAAATCGCCGAGCGTCCCGCGATCCAATCACGAACCGTCCCGCGAACCAATCACGAACCGTCCCACGATCTCGTCACGATCCGTCCCACGATCCAATCACGAACGTCTCGTGGCCTTGATCACGATCCTTCCGATCTAGTACCGAACGGACGGCACCTCCGCGTTCAGCACACGTGCAGCTTGATGACGATCTCCACCGTCTTGATCCAGCAAGAGGGGTGGAGAGGAGAGAGAGTTCACCGGCAGCGTGACGGCGCTCCGGTGATGGTGGTGGAGCAATTCCGGCAGGGCTTCGCCTAAGCACTGCGGAACTACGATCTAGAGGAGAAACTATGCACCGGTGGAACGGGTAGCACGTGGCCGGAAATTCTGTCCAAAAACCACCCAATCCACTAGTATATATAGGAGGAGAGGAGAGGAGAGGCAGCCAAGGCCTTTGGGTCGGCCGAAATAGGAGGTGGGAGCAATCCTACTTCACCTCCAATCCTAGTTGGAGTAGGATTGCCTCCTATTGGCTGATTTTCCACTTTTTGCTTTAGGACTTTCTCTCCTGCGCCATGGGCCTTTGTGGCTGTTTTCCCAGCCCACTAAGGGCTGGTTATTATTCTCCCACAGCCCATGGACCTCTTGGGGTCGAAATACCCCTCCCGGAGGTCCTCCGGTACACTACCGGCACTCCCGGTACAATACCGATACTCCCGGTACACTACCGATGAGCCCGAAACTTTTCCGGAAACCAAACTGGGACTTCCTATATATGAATCTTTACCTCCGGACCATTCCGGAGCTCCTCGTGACGTCCGGGATCTCATCCGGGACTCCGAACAACCTTCGGTCACCACCATACATAACTCTACACTACCGAAACGTCACCGAACCTTAAGTGTGCAGACCCTGCGGGTTCGAGAACTATGTAGACATGACCGAGACACCTCTACGGTCAATAACCAATGGCGGGACCTGGACGTCCACATTGGTTCCTACATATTCTACGAAGATCTTTATCGGTCGAACCTCTATGTCAAGGATTCAGTTAATCCCGTATAACGTCCCCTTTGTTCTTCGGTATGTTACTTGCCCGAGATTCGATCGTCGGTATCTCCATACCTAGTTCAACCTCGTTACTGGCAAGTCTCTTTACTCGTTCCGTAATACAAGATCCCGTGACTAACACTTAGCCATATTGCTTGCAAGGCTTGTTGTGATGTTGTATTACCGAGTGGGCCCTGAGATACCTCTCCGTCACACGGAGTAACAAATCCCAGTCTCGATCCATGCCAACTCAACAAACACCATCGGAGATACCTGTAGAGCACCTTTATAGTCACCCAGTTACGTTGCGACGTTTGATACACACAAGGCACTCCTCCGATATCCGTGAGTTGCATGATCTCATGGTCATAGGAACATATACTTGACATGCAGAAAACAGTAGCAATAAACTGACACGATCATATGCTATGTTTGTAGTTTGGGTCTTATCCATCACATCATTCTCCTAATGATGTGATCCCGTTATCAAATGACATCTCATGTCCATGGCTAGGAAACCTTAACCATCCTTTGATCAACGAGCTAGTCCATTAGAGGCATACTAGGGACATGGTTTTGTCTATGTATCCACACATGCATTTAAGTCTCCGATCAATACAGTTATAGCATGGATAATAAACGATTATCATGAACAAGGAAATATGATAATAACTAATTTATTATTGCCTCTAGGGCATATTTCCAACACTTATAGGTCTAGTGCATCCATTGCATGTCAATCCCAACTCCTCACATTGATATATATATTAATGGGCATATCTATAGCCTGTTGATACGCCTAGTTGGTGAGAGACTTTCTTCTCCACTTTTACCCCTTTGAAAACTACCATCATATTCTATTCCACCTATATGCTATTTCCATGGTTCACACTCATGTATTGAGTGAGGTATAAAAGCGGAAGCATGCTAAAAAGTACGATTCAATTGCTTGGTTTGACACCGGGGTGCTCATGATTTATACGTTATGCTTGGAAGACTAAGCATGATAGGCTATATGATATTGTAGGGATAGCATTCTTTAGCATTGTTATTTTGAATGGACATGGCCGTTTGTGGGTAAATGTGAGTACTGATTTCTTTATGTCAAATGATAGACTATTGCCTTGAATCACTAGTATCTTGATATTCATGCCATGATTAGACATTTGTTCAAGATTATGTTAGGTAGCATTCCACAACACAAAACTATCTTTTTATCATTTACCTACTCAAGGACGAGCAGGAATTAAGCTTGGGGATGCTGATACTTCTCCATCGTATCTATTATTTTTGATTGTTTCATGCAAATATTTTACAACTTTTATATACTTTTGGCAACATTTTATATTATTTTTTGGGACTAAGTTACTTATCTAGTGCCCATTGCCACTTCCTGTTTTTTGTTTCGCAAAAAATCCATATCAAACGAAGTCCAAACGCGATAAAAATTTACGAATATATTTTTTGGAATATATGCGAATTTGTTTGAAAATGAATGGTGGGAGAGTTGGCTTGTTTTGAGTGCTCTCTCTATGAATGAGAGGGGGGTGCAGGGGTATATATGGCCATCTCCAAAAATTCAACAATTATTGCCCAACTTAGTGGAACCAGAGTAAAAATTCGGTTAAACCGACTAGTGCAAAATGTCCTAACTTTAGGCTTTTCGATGAGACCGATAAGCAACAGCTCAGTGAATCCGATTCGGTTGACCTAGATAGTTCTAGTCACTCGGTGGCACCGAAGTGAAAAACTCGGAAATTCTGATTTTTGTCAATTAGATACTAGAGAGGTGGTCACTGCTTTTTGGTTGTACCGAACCAGAACTCGGTTGCACCGATTTGCTAGGGTTTGGCTTTGGGATATATCTAAGGTAAACTCGGTAGGGGCAAAGTGGGAATGTTGGTGGCACCGAATTTGACTTTTAGGGTTTGGAGATAATGTTTTGTGGGAGAATTCTTGAGGCTTTTGGTGGCTAATCTCTAAGAAATTTGGGCAACCAGACAATCATAGATACCTCATCCCCTTTTAATGTTGGGGAACGTTGCATGGGAAACAAAAAATTTCCTACGCACACGCAGATCTATCCATGGTGATGAGTATCTACGAGAGGGAGAGTGGATCTACGTACCCTTGTTGATCGCTCAGCGGGAAGCGTTCGTAAACGCGGTTGGTGTAGTCGAACGTTTTTGCGATCCAAATCGCCGAGCGTCCCGTGATCTCATCACGATCCGTCCCGCGATCCAGTCACGATCCGTCCCGCGATCCAATCATGATCCGTCCCGCGAACACATCATGATCCTTCCAGCGATCTCGTCACGATCCGTCCCGCGAACTCATCACGATCCGTCTCGCGATCTTGATCACGGTCCTTCCGATCTAGCGCCGAACGGACAACACCTCCGCGTTCAGCACACGTACAGCTCGATGACGATCTTCGCCTTCTTGATCCAGCAAGAGGGAGCAAAGGGGTAGAAGAGTTCTCTGGCAGCGTGACGGCGCTCCGGAGATGGTGGTGGAGCTATTCCGACAGGGCTTCGCCTAAGCACTGCAGAAATCCGATCTAGAGGAGAAACTATGCACTAGAGGAACGGGTAGCACGTGGCTGAAAATTCTGTGCCAAAACCCTAAAATCCTCTAGTATATATAGGAGGAGAGGAGGAGGAGGCTTGGCTGCCAAAGAGGCAGCCCTTGGGTCGGCCGAACCTAGTGGGATTGGAGGATTCCTCCTCCAATCCTAGTAGGACTAGGACTCCTCCTTTATTTTTGCCTTTTTTTGCCTTTTTCCACCTTTTTCTCTTTGGGCTTTTCTTCCCAGCCACATGGGCCTTGTGTGGGACTTCGGCCAGCCCACAAAGGGCTAGTATTTATTCTCCCACAGCCCATGTAGCCTCTTGGGTCGAAATACCCCTCCCGATGGTCTCCCGGTACATTACCAGCACTCCCGGTACACTACCGATGAGCCCGAAACTTTTCCGGCAACCAAAATAGGACTTCCTATCTATAAATATTTACTTCCGGACCATTCCGGAGCTCCTCGTGACGTCTGGGATCTCATCTTGGACTCCGAATAACCTTCGGTCACCACCATACATAACTCTATACTACCAAAACGTCACCGAACCTTAAGTGTGCAGACCCTGCGGGTTCGAGAACTATGTAGACATGACCAAGACACCTCTATGGTCAATAACCAATAGTGGGACCTGGATGCCCATGTTGGTTCCTACATATTCTACGAAGATCTTTATCGGTCGAACCTCTATGTCAAGGATTCAGTTAATCCCGTATGATGTTCCCTTTGTTCTTCGGTATGTTACTTGCCCGAGATTCGATCGTCGGTATCTCCATACCTAGTTCAACCTCGTTACTGGCAAGTCTCTTTACTCATTCCGTAATACAAGATCCCGTGACTAACACTTATTCACATTGCTTGCAAGGCTTGTTGTGATGTTGTATTACCGAGTGGGCCCTGAGATACCTCTCCGTCACACGGAGTAACAAATCCCAGTCTTGATCCATGCCAACTCAAGAGACACCCTCGGAGATACCTGTAGAGTACATTTATAGTCACCCAGTTACGTTGCCACATTTGATACACACAAGGCACTCCTCCGGTGTCAGTGAGTTGCATGATCTCATGGTCATAGGAACATATACTTGACATGCAGAAAACAGTAGCAACAAACTGACACGATCATATGCTACGTTTGTAGTTTGGGTATTGTCCATCACATCATTCTCCTAATGATGTGATCCCGTTACCAAATGACATCTCATGTCCATGACTAGGAAACCATAGCCATCTTTGATTAACGAGCTAGTCTATTAGAGGCACACTAGGGACATGGTGTTGTCTATGTATCCACACATGTATCTGAGTTTCCGATCAACACAATTATAGCATGGATAATAAACGATTATCATGAACAAGGAAATATGATAACAACTAATTTATTATTGCCTCTAGGGCATATTTCCAACAGTCTCCCACTTGCACTAGAGTCAATAATCTAGTTCACATCACCATGTGATTCGCATTGTTATGAATCTAACACCCAATGAGTTCTGGGGCTTGATCATGCTTTGCATGTGAGAGAGGTCTTATAGTCAACGGGTCTGCGACATTCAGATCCGTGTGTACTTTGCAAATTTCTGTGTCAAACCATAAACACTGCTACCACACTCCACCTGGTACTATGCCAAATGGCTGCTCCACTATATGTATCCAGATTGCTACTACGAGTCATCTGAATTGGTGTTAAAGCTTGCATTGACGTAACTCTTTACGGCGAACTCTTTATCACCTCCATAATCGAGAAACATCTCCTTAGTCTTTTAGTTACTAAGGATAATCTTGACCGCTGTCCAGTGCTCCTATTCCAGGATCACTTTGAAACCTTCCAGCCATACTTATGGCAAGGCTGACATCGGGTCTTGTGCACAACATTGCATACATGATAGAGCCTATAGCTGAAGCATAGGGGATGACACTTCATCTTTTCTCTATCTTCTGCAGTCACTGGGCATTGAGTCTTACTCAACTTCACACCTTACAAATCTGGCGAGAACTCTTTCTCTGACTGATCCATTTTGAATTCTTTCAAAAACTTTGTCAAGGTATGTACTTATTGAAAAGTCTCATCAAGCTTCTTGATCTATCTCTATAGATGTGACAACCCAAGTGTTGTCCCTACCTTATTTGGCTTGTAACCCCATGTATGAACCTTGTGTCATGAGCTTATGAGATGTATGATTGCTCCTTGTCATTCATGTGTGTTGCATTCATGCATCATCTCATCCATCATACATTCATTTTGCATGCTTGTTGGATTCAATGTGTCTTGCTTGATGTGATGGTGGTGAATGTGTTTGATTTATGATGTGTGAGGTGTTGTGTGTGGGTGGATCCCAGTATTTTTTTTATTTATGCTAAGTCACCAGGTCAGTGGCTACCCTGCTGTTAAGTTGCTATGATGATCTTGTATTCTGCCAACCTGAAATATGGCCAGGTCTGGGAATCTGCTGTTATTGTTTTGCCATGTAGAGTGGGTTGTATCTAATGATATGTTTGGAATTTTAACATGCTCAGTGCTAGTTATTTGTAGTAGATATTGCCTTCTACCATCCTGTTAATTTTCATGCCAATAGAAGCTCTCTAGCATACTTAACCAGTGTTGTCAACTTGCTGCTTTATTAGCTCAGATTCCAGAAAACTGGAATTTTCACCAAGTCCCAGAAAACTATTTCATCATGCCAACTTGATTGCTTCCTACTTATTGATGCGTGGCTCCTTTTTTGGTGGTGTAATTGGATGAATTGATGTGTATGTTGAGTAGATTCTGTCCATCGCTTGCTTGTGGCTGTAGGGATCCTGTAGCTCAAGTTGTGAGCTGTAGAAGTTGCTATGTTGCTGTTTAGTGGCAGATTGAGTGTTTTATAGTTTTGTGACTTGTGGGATCTATGCTCCATGGAATTGATTGATTCTTGAGTCTATTGTGATTGGTTTTTCATCACCTATCTAGTGGCTGTCTTGGGATGCCAAGAATCAGCCCGTGGCTTGGTGGTCTTGTGATTTTGCCTCCGTACCTTGTCGTGAGCGTATCGTGACAACCGTAACTCCGTTTCTTGCGAGCTTTATATGCATTTCTATCGATTTTGCATGCTGAATCCATATTTGACATGTTCATGCATGTCTAAATAACTTAACATGAGGTTCTGTCCAGATTCATTACAAAACAACTTTGCACGTGAAACATGACTAGTTTTGGATTGCCATGTTAGAATTCTTCATAAATGAATCATGCATCATTTTGATTGTGCATTGCACCTTGGTTGGATGTTTATTGTTGTTGTTTCTATTGGGTAGACGCGAGTGTTGATACTGAGTACGAGGAACCAAGATAGTACCACTACGAGGATCCCGCTACTTGTTCCACTGAAGAACCAACAGGCAAGATGATCGTACCCGGATCCCGATACTATTTTTTCTTGCTAGTTTCTCGCTCTTATCATTACAATTACGCTACCTACCACTTGATTATCAGCCTCCCAAAATGTCATGACAACCTCTAACTTCCACATCCTAGCAAACCTTTGACTGGCTAAGTTACCGCTGCTCAGCCCCTCTATAGCGTTCTTAGTTGCAGGTGCAGGTTGATCCATGTGATAACATGGATTTGGATATCACAATATTCTGTTATTTAATTAATGCACATATATATCTTGGTATTGGTGGAAGGCTTGGCCTTTTGCTAAGTGATTTGTTCCGCTATTACCGCCATTAGTTCCTTGTTACCGGTGTTATGTTTTCCATACTTTGCGCTCCTAACATGCTCGGGGTTGTTATGGGGACCCCCTTGTTTATTCGGTTGAGATTAAAACTTGTCTGGCAAGACCCAACATTGGTACTACATTTGCTTAACAACTTAATAAAATTTCATAGGGTCTTGCAAACCCGTGGTTAATTTAATCAACCCCCGGGCCAGTGCTCCTCATGAGTGTTGGTCCAAACTGGAGCCGTGTGCGGGGTCAATCCGAGGCAACTCGGGAGATTTCTATCAGGCCGCTGTACGCTATGCTTATCCGTCGTGTCCTGAGAACGAGATACGTGGCTCTTATCGGGTTCATCGACACATCGGGTGGTCTTGCTGGATTTGTTTTACCTTTATCGGATGTCTTGCGTGTGGAGTCTAACTTTCTTCGGGTTTACTCGAGGTGTTGGAATTCCTTTAGAATTACCTATGATGATCACGAGATCTGCGGTCGAGGCATTCTCACGGAGTGTGCTTAATTTTTTAATGGATTAGTTGGAGCACCCCTGCAGGGTTAAATCTTTCGGAAAGCCGTGCCCGCGGTTATGTGGCAACTTGGATATTTGTTTAACACCCGGTTATAGTAAACTTGGAGTAAACTCTAATTAAAATACACCAACTGTGTGAGTAATCGTGATCATCTCTGCTCGTGAACATGATCCGAGAGAGAACACGGTGGGGTTATGATTGACGTAAGTAAGTATTCAGGATCTCATAGAGATTATACTAGATTTGATCATTCTTCGTAGGCCACTCATATTTATTTCATGTTGCGTAAGCTAGCCACCATATATGCTTAGTGCTGCTACAAACTAAACACTACCCCTTCCCAACCTTTAAGCTTGAATAGTCTCGGTACCTGGGCACATGATAGCTGAGTCCCTTGTGGCTCACAGTTTGCTACAACACTCCAGGTACAGGTTGAGATGAGTACGTGCAGGATGATCTTACCCAGCTCTAGTGGGAGTATGACGAGGAAAGAGGCAGGATGTATGTGACGTATCCGGACGAGTAGAGGACCTGGTTGTGATCTTTGGGGCAGCGAGATAGTTTCATTTGCATCTGTTTTATCATTTGATTTCGTCCGTAGCCGGACCCTATTTTCTTCTTGATGATTGAACTCTGAGTGGAATGTAATTTAGCATGTGGCGAGTGTAAGCCAACTTGTATACTCATCTCTTCTATAATGTATGATGCAATGTTACTATAGTTGCTAACGGCAAAATGTGCCTCTATCCCTTGCGAGGCCCTCATGTCTTAAAATGGATAGGCACGCATCTTGGGCGTGACAAGTTGGTATCAGAGCCATACAACCATAGGAGCCTTTGCTTGTTCGAACTTGGTCAAGTCGTGTGTAGTAAAACTATTTTGAGTCTATTATATCAGAGAGTAGGATTCATTTACTCCTCTTCTATGCTCTGGTGAGGTTTCTGACTTAGGAATTTTGATTCTACTCCTCTTCTCGCTCAAAAAAAATTTAGGATCACACGGGTATTTTGGAGTCTATATGATGCCGATGTGACAGGGTTCTATCTTGGTGCCTCCTGTCTGACTTGATTTCTTCTGGGGAGTCGAGCTCTAGGGAATGTTGGCACATCGTTATCATTCAGCTTCCTTGATATCTCACGACGGAGAATGTTCGGAATTACTTCAATACTTATCGTGGTGAGATAAGGTTGGAGTCACCCAGTACTGGGGAGGCGTCTGGGGTACCACCATAGTTTAGTATCATTGTGAGTTCGAGGATTCGAGATTAGACGAGTTTGCGGAGTTTATTGAATTATGGTGGGGAAGGTTGCGGATACAGTTGCACCTGATTACCTAGGGTAGGTTCCTGAGTCCACAACCCACATCGCATAAACAAGAAAGTTTTCGGAAGTTCATAGGTGGGAAATCTTGTAGTCATCTAGGATCATCTTCTTCAGATGTATATGGACATGTACATTGTTCCGAGCGCTAGCTCAATACTTTTGTGTTATTGGAAGTGGCTTCTAATTTCTGATGATATTATCATAAACCGAAGAAGCATTCTTACTAATTTTTTAGTAGGAAGGCTATGTTGTTAATTGTTCAATTTCTTTCAAGCATTTGATTCAGCTTATGATTCATCTTATCAAATAGGTGCTGATGTGTTTTGTACATCTTCAGGATGGCTCCACCAACTCGCAGCAATCCGGGTCGTGTTGAGGAGCAGACTGATGTTCCACCACCACCCCCACCACCGCCTCCTCCCCCAGAAGTTTGGCAAGCTGTGATGGCCGCAACCAATGCGAACACTCAAATGTTGCTCAGGCTATTGCAAGAAAGGGAGCAGGGTCAGCAAGGTTTTCAAGGCAATTTTCAGAATCAGCTTCCATTTGCGACACTCAATCAGTTCCTTGCCAACCAGCCCAAGACTTTCACCTATTGTGAGCAGCCTCAAGATGCTGATGATTGGCTTCGTGATATGAGTAAGCATTTTGAGTGCAGCAATGTCAGGCCAGAGGACTTTGTTAGATTTGCATCGTTCCAGCTAAAGGGTCAAGCAGCAGATTGGTGGCAGCAGTACAAGGATTACAGGGGCGATCGTGTTGTTACTTGGGACGATTTCCGTCGTGACTTCAGGGCTCATTACATTCCGACAAGCATTGTCGAAGAGATGCGTGAGAAGTTTAGGCACCTGAAGCAAGGAAGCAAGTCTGTCTATCAGTACAACGTCGAGTTCCAGAATCTAGCCCGTTATGCCAAGCAAGATGTTCCAGATGACAAAGCTATGATCTATCAATTCAGAGTGGTCTCAAGGATGAGCTTCTGCCAGGCCTAGTTCTTCAAGAGCCTCGTGAGTTTGATCAGTTCTATAACATGGCTTTGAAGATTGAAGCAGCTCAGCTCAAGTTGGAGAACTCTAAGAAGTGTTCAAGGGATTCATATTCTTCTTCTTCCGGCTCTCAGATGGTTCCAAAGCAGCAGAAGTATTGGGTGCCTAATCCTCCTCCGTTTCGTCCTCCTCAGCAGCAGAAGCAGTTCGGTGGTCGTGGTTCTTCCCACCAACCCGACCCAGGATTCCAGCAGAGATCCCAGGCGTCCAAGGGTGTTCTTGTTCCTCCTCCAAGCAATGTTCGTCCGCTTTCCGAGGTGACTTGTCACAAGTGTGGTCAGAAGGGCCACTATGCAAACTAGTGCAACCAGCGGCGTCTTCCGCCTCCTCCTCCTGTCAAGCCTCCAGGTAATGCTATGGTGAAGCATAATCCCAAGTCCGCAAGAGTGAATATGGTGAATGCAGTAGAGGCAGAGGATTCTTCTCAAGTGATCATGGGTAATCTCTCAATTAATTCTATTCTAGCAAAAGTTTTGTTTGATACTGGTGCATCGCATTGTTTCATGTCCCGTTCATTCTTTGCAATGCATGAGTTTGCTTGTCAAGATCTGCTTAGACCTGTGTCAGTGGTGTCCCCTGGGAAGTTAATGAATTCCAATTGCATGGTGCCGGATGTTTCTACCAAGATGGGGAATTATTATTTTTTGGCTTCTCCAATTGTTCTTGGGAATTCTGATATTGATCTCATTCTGGGCATGGACTTCTTGCCTATGAATAAGGCTCATATTGATTGCAAAGCAAAAGAAGTCAAGCTGACTCATCCTTCAGAAGATGTGATTATTTTCGCGGCTCGCGATGACACAATCCGTCTCTTTGCTCTTAATGAGAAGGATGAAATCTCGGTGATTTCTCAAATTCCGGTGGTTTGTGAGTATGAAGATGTCTTTCCAGAGGAATTGCCAGGAATGCCTCCGCACCGGCCAGTTGAGTTTGTGATTGATCTCGAGCCTGGAACTGAACCGGTCTACAAGCGCCCGTATAAACTTGGCCCGGAAGAGCTGAAAGAGTTGAAGAAGAAGCTAGATGAGCAAGAACGTCTGGCCTGATCAGACCAAGTTCTTCTCCGTGGGGTTGTGGAGTTTTGTTTGTCAAGAAGAAAGATGGCACGGATCGTCTTTGTGTTGATTACCGGCCATTGAACAAGAAGACATACAGAAACAAGTACCTAGTTCCCAACATCAATGAGTCGTTTGAGCAACTGAAAGGTGCCAAGGGTTTCTCGAAGCTTGATCTTCGCATGGGTTATCATCAGATTCGCATTCGTGAAGAAGACATTCCCAAGACAACTTTCAGGACGAGTTTTGGCTCTTATGAGTACAATGTTATGTCATTTGGTCTTGCTAATGCCCCTCCAACCTTCTCAAGAATGATGAATTTCATTTTCTCTCCTTTCAAGAATGAATTCGTCTTGGTCTATCTGGATTATATCCTTGTGTTCTCGGAGACAGAAGAAGATCATGCAAAGCATCTCTGCCTTGTACTTGACAAGTTAAGACAGCATCATTTCTATGCCATGTTTTCCAAATGTGAGTTTTGGCTCAATGAAGTGGTGTACCTTGGGCATGTCATCTCCGCCGAGGGAATTAAAGTGCACCCTGAGAAAGTTGAGGCAATCTTGAAGTGGGAACCTCCTCAAAATGTGAAGCAGCTTCGGAGCTTCCTCGGGCTTGCTAGTTATTGTAGAAGATTCGTGGATAACTTCTCTCAAATTGGTAAGCCTCTGTCCAATCTCCTACAAAAGAGCGTCAAGTATGTTTGGTCTCCTGAGTGTGATGTGGTGTTCAATACACTCAAGCAGAGACTGATTCAGCTCCAGTTCTTGTTCCTCCTGAGCAGTCCAAGCCTTTCCAAGTTTTCTATGATGCTTCTCTCCAAGGTCTTGGTGGTGTTCTCATGCAAGACAAGAAGATTGTTGCTTATACCTCGCGTCAGTTGAAGCCTGCCGAGAAGAACTACCCCACTCATGATCTTGAGTTGGCGGCGGTTGTGCATGCTCTAATGACTTGGAGACATTTGTTGTTGGGTAGACCAGTTGAGGTGTACACCAATCACAAGAGCTTGAAGTACATATTCACTCAACCCAAACTCCATCTTCGGCAATCTCGTTGGGTGGAAATGCTTGAGGACTTCAATCCAAGCATTGAGTATACTCCGGGGAAAGCAAATGTCATTGCAGATGCGCTCAGCCGTAAGGCGTACTGCAATAGTCTCATTCTGAAGCCTCTTCAGCCCGAGCTTTGTGAAGCATTCCGCAAGCTCAACCTTCAGATGATTCCGCAGGGATTTCTTGCCAATCTTCAAGTCTCTCCAACTTTGGAAGATCAAGTTCGCCAAGCGCAGCTTCTTGACGCTATGGTGGAGAAAGTGAAGAAAGGTGTCACCAAGAGCATTCCGAAGTATAAGTGCTTTCGTATTGATGACAAAGATACCTTGTTCTTTGAGGACCGTCTTGTGGTTCCAAAAGGTGATCTCAGAAAGGTTATCATGGACGAAGCCCATAATTCTCTGCTATCCATTCATCCAGGCAGTTCAAAGGTGTATCAGGATCTCAAGCAAACCTTCTGGTGGACTCGCATGAAACGTGAAATTGCTCAGTTCATGAACGAGTGCGATGTTTGTTGCAGAGTGAAGGCAGAACATCAATGTCCAGCAGGACTTTTTCAGCCTTTGCCTATCCCAGAGTGGAAATTTGATCTTGTTGAGATGGATTTCGTTACTGGGTTTCCCAAGTCCAAGAGAGGCAACGATGCCATCTTTGTGGTTATCGACAAGCTGTCAAAAGTTGCTCATTTCCTGCCAGTCAAAGAATCTATCTCGGCAGCTCAGCTTGCAGAGTTGTATACATCAAGGATAGTGTATTTGCATGGTATTCCTCAGCTCATCTCTTCTGACCGTGGAAGTCTCTTTACTTCCATCCTTCCAGACTGCTATGGGTACCAAGACCGCTTCAGCACTGCGTTCCATCCGCAGACAAGTGGTCAAGTTAAGAGAGTCAATCAGATCCTTGAAGATATGCTCAGAGTCTTTGTGATTTCGTTCGGCATGAAGTGGGAAGAATGCCTTCCATATTCTGAATTCTCATACAACAATAGCTTTCAAGCCAGCTCAGGCAAGGCCCCTTTCGAGATTCTCTATGGCAGAAAGTGTCGTACCCCGCTTAACTGGTCTGAAACCGGTGAGCGTCAGATATTGGGCAATGACATGATCACCGAAGCAGAAGAAATGTGCCATGTCATTCGTGAGAACCTCAAAGCAGCTCAGTCTCGACAGAAGAGTTATTATGATAACAAACATCGGGATGTTTCTTTCCAAGTGGATGATCTAGTCAATCTCAGAGTCTCTCCCATAAAAGGAACTCAGCGGTTTGGAATCAAAGGGAAGCTAGCTCCTCGTCTTGTTGGTCCTTTCAACGTTATTGGCAAGAGAGGTGGTCTTGCATATCAACTAGAGCTTCCTCCAAATTTCGCAAATGTGCATGATGTCTTCCATGTTTCTCAGCTCCGGAAATGTTTCAAGACTCCTGAGTAGACCATTGACTTCCAAGACATCGATCTCCAAGAAGATCTCTCTTATCGTGAGCATCTGGTTGCTATTCTTGAAGAAACTGAGTGTAAGACTCGCAACAAGTCTATCAAGTTCCTCAAGGTGAAGTGGTCTCATCATTCTGACAAAGAAGCTACTTGGGAACGCGAGCACCTTCTCCGTTCCGAATTCCCGGACTTCTTTCGTTCCTAGATCTCGGGTCGAGATCCTCTTGTAGTGTGGGAGACTTGTGACAGCCCAAGTGTTGTCCCTACCTTATTTGGCTTGTAACCCCATGTATGAACCTTGTGTCATGAGCTTATGAGATGTATGATTGCTCCTTGTCATTCATGTGTGTTGCATT
The DNA here is from genome assembly GCA_022496015.1 of Hordeum marinum. Taxonomy (NCBI): domain Eukaryota; kingdom Viridiplantae; phylum Streptophyta; class Magnoliopsida; order Poales; family Poaceae; genus Hordeum; species Hordeum marinum. The sequence continues at coordinate 64,801,195 of CM039675.1, forward strand.
CATGCATCATCTCGTCCATCATACATTCATTTTGCATGCTTGCTGGTTTTCATGTGTCTTGCTTGATGTGATGGTGGTGAGTGTGTTTGATTTGTGATGTGTGAGGTGTTGTGTGTGGGTGGATCCATGTGTGCATCTCCTCTTTTCTTCCCCTCTCTTTTCCTTTGCAACATCCCATTCCAAGACCCCCTTCCTTCCTATTATTATTTATCTTCTGATTTAAGTTGTTTTAAAATTGTTTAAAAATGTTCATGAGGTGGCCCCATATGTTTTATGTATAGTGAGTATGATAGTTTTGATGTTTGAAGATTGTGTGACTTGTGTTTTAAATAAAACATGAGCTGCCATTTTATATATTAAATAAATTACATGCTCTATAAATCAACTTAATATTTTTATTTAATAGGGCCCTTTATTTCATCCACAAAAATATTTTACTTTTCTCCAAAAATCTTTTCTTTTCTTAGGGTTTTATTTTGTTTTGTGGCTGGTTTTATGGAAAAGGAAGACCCTTCCTGTTATTTAAGTGAGAGAGAGGGAGGACAGGTGGGCCTGTTCCCCTGCGGCCCAGCCCAGATGAGCAGACGCTCACCTACCCCATTGCCTGTTGCCGTCAGTTCAGTGAGAGACAGCAGAGCTCCGCCTCGCCTTTCCGTCGCCGTCGCCGTCTACCCCGTCGCTTTAGAGCCCTCGGCATGCGTGCCCTCTCCTTGCCTAGGGTTCCTCTTCCTCCCTCTGCCGCCACAGCTCCCCTCTTCCTCTCTTTTTCCTCCTTCCTCTCTTCTTTTCCCCTGCGAAGCAAGGTTCAGAGAGGCAGTGAGGTGCAGAGGTGTTCGCCGGTCGTCGTCGCCGCGTCTCCGGCGGGTCCTGTCCCCGGTGGTGATGGCGGGGAGCTAGAGGGTTCTCTCACCGTTCCATTCCCGCCGCTAGGAGGTGAGGAGCACCTTCCAGAGGTGCGAATTGACGTCGTCGTCGTCGCAAGGAGCAGGCCGTCGCCGGCCTTCTTCTTCCTCGTCGCCGTCGCGTCCCCACCTCTCCTTCCCCTTCATCGCTATCGTATCGAGTCGCCCGTTGCCTCCTTCCCTTGGTGTGCTGCTGTCTACAAGACGAGCACCAGCCGCTCGTCTCCATCCCCCTCTTCGCGAGAGGAGCACAGGGATGGGCTCGCCGTAGCCCTTGCGTGCCGCGCCAGGACCAGCCGCTGCGTTAGTACTCGCCGTCGCCAGAGATTCGCTCGTCGTCGCGTTGTTGTCGTAGTTGCAGTGCGGGTTTAGTTTTGTCAGAAACTGAACCTGCGTGTGTGTGTACTAGAGTAGCTGAGCCCCTCCCTTGTTAAGTATTGTCAGTGTAGCGCAGTGGTAGCAGTAGGGGTTTTCGACCAGGACGTCAGGGGTTCGACCCCCGAACCCTCCCCTTTTTCTTTTTTGTGTGTTTTATTTTCTTCTTTGTTTTTCTTTCTCTCTTGCTATGTATATGTGTGTGTGCATTTCCAGCATGTGTGTGTTGTTTTCAGTTGTCATGTGAGTGTAGTGTGCATATGTGTGTATGCACATATGCATGGGTGCACATGTGTATGTATGTGTATGCTATGCATGTGTGTGTGTGTATTTTCTTTTATGTTGCTCATATGAGTGTGTGTGCACATGTTCATGAGTGTGGTGGTGTCTCCTTTTATTTTGTTGTGTGTGTGAGTGGTTTTGCCTTGTGAGTGTGTGTGTGTGTGTGTGTGTGCATGTGGGTGTGTGGTGCACCATGCATGGCACATGTGTGTGTGTGATCCTTGCACACTCATACATGTGTGTGTTTTTCTGGGAGTATGTGTAGTTTAGGATATGTGTGTGTGCTTCTTGCATACACCCATATATGTGTGGGAGTGTGTGTAGTGTGTAGGTGTGTGTAGGTGGACATACATGTATGAAAGTGCATGTGTACCTATACACACATGCTTGAGTATGGTGTGCTTGTGTGTGTGGTGTGTAGGTGTAATGAGAGGTGTGTGTATGTTATACATACAAACACACATGTGCATGAGTAGCTCCATGTGTAGGTGTTCTCTTTTATGTGCATAGTAAGCATAGTTTCTCTTCTAGTTAGTTTCATCCTTGCAATGATGCTATGCCATGATATCATGTTCCTTAGTTGCTATTTAACCATTTACAACTAGTGTTAATAGGGTACATGCCCTTTTGGGCCATTTTCATTAATGTGCATTAGTGTCGTAAGTCACCCATGCCTTAGGAGGTCAATTTTTGACCACCCTTATCTCCCTCTTGCTCCAAGCAAGTATAGGGGTAAGAGTAATGCATTTGGGGTAGAATCAACCCAGGAATATATCTGTGAAGTCAGATTTGACTTTGGGGCAACTCCACAAAACTGCATTTTTATGCTGTGATGCCCTTTTGTCCATTTAATATAATTTAATCTATGTTTGGTTTTAAGTTCTTGCCAACATGGAAGTAGTAGTTAAAGTTGCTGGAAATGTCCCAATATTTTTTTAAGTCACCAGGTCAGTGGCTACCTTGCTGTTAAGTTGCTATGATGATGTTGTTTTCTGCCAACCTGAAATATGGCTGTCTGGGAATCTGCTGTTATAGTTTTGCCATGTAGAGTGGGTTGTATCTAATGATATGTTTGGAATTTGAGCATGATCAGTGCTAGTTATTTGTAATAGATATTGCCTTCTACCATCCTGTTAATTTTCATGCCAATAGAAGCTCTCTAGCATATTTAACCAGTGCTGTCAACTTGCTGCTTTATTAGCTCAGATTCCAGAAAACTGGAATTTTCACAAAGGCCCAGAAAACTGTTTCATCATGCTAACTTGATTGCTTCTTGCTTATTGATGTGTGGCTCCTTTGCTGGTGGTGTAATTGGATGAATTGATGTGTATGTTGAGTAGATTCTGCCCATAGCTTGCTTGTGGCTGTAGGGCTCCTGTAGCTCAAGTTGTGAGCTGTAAAAGTTGCTATGTTGATGTTTAGTGGCAGATTGAGTGTTTTATAGTTTTGTGACTTGTGGGAGCAATGCTCCATGGAATTGATTGATTCTTGAGTCTATTGTGATTGGTTTTTCATCACCTATCCAGTGGCTGCCTTGGGATGCCAGGAATCAGCCCATGACTTGGTGGTCTTGTGATTTTGCCTCCGTACCTTGTCGTGAGCGTATCGTGAGAACCGTAACTCTGTTTCTTGCGAGCTTTATATGCATTTCTATCGATTTTGCATGTTGCAACCATATTTGCCACGTTGATGCATGTCTAAATAACTTAACATGAGGTTCTGTCCAGATTCATTACTAAACAACTTTGCACGTGAAACATGACTAGTTTTGGATTGCCATGTTAGAATTCTTCATAAATAAATCATGCGTCATTTTGATTGTGCATTGCACCTTGGTTGGATGTTTATTGTTGCTGTTTCTCTTGGGTAGACGCGTATGTTGATACTGAGTACGAGGAACCAGGAGAGTACCACTACGAGGATCCCGCTACTTGTTCCACTAAAGAACCAACAGGCATGATGATCGTATCCGGATCCCGATACTATTTTGCTTGCTAGTTTCTCGCTCTTATCGTTACAATTGCGCTACCTACCACTTGATTATCAGCCTCCCAAAATGCCATGACAGCCTCTAACTTCCACATCCTAGCAAACCTTTGACTGGCTAAGTTACCGCTGCTCAGCCCCTCTTATAGCGTTCTTAGTTGTAGGTACAGGTTGATCCATGTGATAACATGGATTTGGATATCACAATATTCTGTTATTTAATTAATGCACATATATATATTGGTATTGGTGGAAGGCTTGGCCTTTTGCTAAGTGATTTGTTCCGTTATTACCGCCATTAGTTCCTTGTTACCGGCGTTATGTTTTCCATACTTTGCGCTTCTAACATGCTCGGGCTTGTTATGGGGACCCCCTTGTTTATTCGGTTGAGATTAAAACTTGTCTGGCAAGACCCAACATTGGTACTACATTTGCTTAACAACTTAATAAAATTGCATAGGGTCTTGCAAACCCGTGGATAATTTAATCAACCCCCGGGCCAGTGCTCCTCATGAGTGTTGGTCCAAACAAGAGCCGTGTGCAGGGTCAACCCGGGGCAACTCAGGAGATTTCTATCAGGCCACCATACGCTGTGCTTATCCGTCGTGTCCTGAGAACGAGATACGCGACTCTTATCGGGTTTGTCGACACGTCGGGTGGTCTTGCTGGATTTTTTTACCTTTATCGAATGTCTTGCGTGTGGAGTCTGACTTTCTTCGGGTTTACTCGAGGTGTTGGAATTCCTTTGGAATTACCTATGATGATCGCGAGATCCGCGGTCGAGGCATTCCCATGGAGTGTGGTTAATTTTGTAATGGATTAGTTGGAGCACCCCTGCAGGGTTAAATCTTTCGGAAAGCCGTGCCCGTGGTTATGTGGCAACTTGGATATTTTGTTTTACACTCGATTATAGTAAACTTGAAGTAAACAAAATTAAAATACACCAACTATGTGAGTAACCGTGATCGTCTCTGCTCGTGAACATGATCCTAGAGAGAACACGGTGGGGTTATGATTGACGTAAGTAAGTGTTCATGATCTCATGGAGATTATACTAGATTCAATCATTCTTCGTAGGCCACTCATATTTATTTCATGTTGCGTAAGCTAGCCACCATATATGCTTAGTGCTGCTGCAAAGTAGACACTACCCCTTCCCAACCTTTAAGCTTGAAAAGTCTCGGTACCCGGGCACATGATAGCTGAGTCCCCTGTGGCTCACAGTTTGCTACAACACTCCAGATACAGGTTCAGATGAGTATGTGCAGGATGATCTTACCCAGCTCCAGTGGGAGTATGACGAGGAAAGAGGCAGGATGCACGTGACGTATCCGGATGAGTAGAGGACCTGGTCGTGATCTTTGGGGCAGCGAGATAGTTTCATTTGCATCTGTTTTATCGTTTGATTTTGTTCATAGCCGGACCCTGTTTTCTTCTTGATGATTGAACTTTGAGTGGAATGTAATTTAGCATGTGGCGAGTGTAGCATGTGGCGAGTGTAGTCCCAGAAAACTATTTCATCATGCCAACTTGATTGCTTCCTACTTATTGATGTGTGGCTCCTTTTTTGGTGGTGTAATTGGATGAATTGATGTGTATGTTGAGTAGATTCTGTCCATCGCTTGCTTGTGGCTGTAGGGATCCTGTAGCTCAAGTTGTGAGCTGTAGAAGTTGCTATGTTGCTGTTTAGTGGCAGATTGAGTGTTTTATAGTTTTGTGACTTGTGGGATCTATGCTCCATGGAATTGATTGATTCTTGAGTCTATTGTGATTGGTTTTTCATCACCTATCTAGTGGCTGTCTTGGGATGCCAAGAATCAGCCCGTGGCTTGGTGGTCTTGTGATTTTGCCTCCGTACCTTGTCGTGAGCGTATCGTGACAACCGTAACTCCGTTTCTTGCGAGCTTTATATGCATTTCTATCGATTTTGCATGCTAAATCCATATTTGACATGTTCATGCATGTCTAAATAACTTAACATGAGGTTCTGTCCAGATTCATTACAAAACAACTTTGCACGTGAAACATGACTAGTTTTGGATTGCCATGTTAGAATTCTTCATAAATGAATCATGCATCATTTTGATTGTGCATTGCACCTTGGTTGGATGTTTATTGTTGTTGTTTCTATTGGGTAGACGCGAGTGTTGATACTGAGTACGAGGAACCAAGATAGTACCACTACGAGGATCCCGCTACTTGTTCCACTGAAGAACCAACAGGCAAGATGATCGTACCCGGATCCCGATACTATTTTTTCTTGCTAGTTTCTCGCTCTTATCATTACAATTACGCTACCTACCACTTGATTATCAGCCTCCCAAAATGTCATGACAACCTCTAACTTCCACATCCTAGCAAACCTTTGACTGGCTAAGTTACCGCTGCTCAGCCCCTCTATAGCGTTCTTAGTTGCAGGTGCAGGTTGATCCATGTGATAACATGGATTTGGATATCACAATATTCTGTTATTTAATTAATGCACATATATATCTTGGTATTGGTGGAAGGCTTGGCCTTTTGCTAAGTGATTTGTTCCGCTATTACCGCCATTAGTTCCTTGTTACCGGTGTTATGTTTTCCATACTTTGCGCTCCTAACATGCTCGGGGTTGTTATGGGGACCCCCTTGTTTATTCGGTTGAGATTAAAACTTGTCTGGCAAGACCCAACATTGGTACTACATTTGCTTAACAACTTAATAAAATTTCATAGGGTCTTGCAAACCCGTGGTTAATTTAATCAACCCCCGGGCCAGTGCTCCTCATGAGTGTTGGTCCAAACTGGAGCCGTGTGCGGGGTCAATCCGAGGCAACTCGGGAGATTTCTATCAGGCCGCTGTACGCTATGCTTATCCGTCGTGTCCTGAGAACGAGATACGTGGCTCTTATCGGGTTCATCGACACATCGGGTGGTCTTGCTGGATTTGTTTTACCTTTATCGGATGTCTTGCGTGTGGAGTCTAACTTTCTTCGGGTTTACTCGAGGTGTTGGAATTCCTTTAGAATTACCTATGATGATCACGAGATCTGCGGTCGAGGCATTCTCACGGAGTGTGCTTAATTTTTTAATGGATTAGTTGGAGCACCCCTGCAGGGTTAAATCTTTCGGAAAGCCGTGCCCGCGGTTATGTGGCAACTTGGATATTTGTTTAACACCCGGTTATAGTAAACTTGGAGTAAACTCTAATTAAAATACACCAACTGTGTGAGTAATCGCGATCATCTCTGCTCGTGAACATGATCCGAGAGAGAACACGGTGGGGTTATGATTGACGTAAGTAAGTATTCAGGATCTCATAGAGATTATACTAGATTTGATCATTCTTCGTAGGCCACTCATATTTATTTCATGTTGCGTAAGCTAGCCACCATATATGCTTAGTGCTGCTACAAACTAAACACTACCCCTTCCCAACCTTTAAGCTTGAATAGTCTCGGTACCTGGGCACATGATAGTTGAGTCCCTTGTGGCTCACAGTTTGCTACAACACTCCAGGTACAGGTTGAGATGAGTACGTGCAGGATGGTCTTACCCAGCTCTAGTGGGAGTATGACGAGGAAAGAGGCAGGATGTATGTGACGTATCCGGACGAGTAGAGGACCTGGTTGTGATCTTTGGGGCAGCGAGATAGTTTCATTTGCATCTGTTTTATCATTTGATTTCGTCCGTAGCCGGACCCTGTTTTCTTCTTGATGATTGAACTCTGAGTGGAATGTAATTTAGCATGTGGCGAGTGTAAGCCAACTTGTATACTCATCTCTTCTATAATGTATGATGCAATGTTACTATAGTTGCTAACGGCAAAATGTGCCTCTATCCCTTGTGAGGCCCTCATGTCTTAAAATGGATAGGCACGCATCTTGGGCGTGACAAGTTGGTATCAGAGCCATACAACCATAGGAGCCTTTGCTTGTTCGAACTTGGTCAAGTCGTGTGTAGTAAAACTATTTTGAGTCTAGTTATATCAGAGAGTAGGATTCATTTACTCCTCTTCTATGCTCTGGTGAGGTTTCCGACTTAGTAATTTTGATTCTACTCCTCTTCTCGCTCAAAAAAAATTTAGGATCACGCGGGTATTTTGGAGTCTATATGATGCCGATGTGACAGGGTTCTATCTTGGTGCCTCCTGTCTGACTTGATTTCTTCTGGGGAGTCGAGCTCTAGGGAATGTTGGCACATCGTTATCATTCAGCTTCCTTGATATCTCACGACGGAGAATGTTCGGAATTACTTCAATACTTATCGTGGTGAGATAAGGTTGGAGTCACCCAGTACTGGGGAGGCGTCTGGGGTACCACCATAGTTTAGTATCATTGTGAGTTCGAGGATTCGAGATTAGACGAGTTTGCGGAGTTTATTGAATTATGGTGGGGAAGGTTGCGGATACAGTTGCACCTGATTACCTAGGGTAGGTTCCTGAGTCCGCAACCCACATCGCATAAACAAGAAAGTTTTCGGAAGTTCATAGGTGGGAAATCTTGTAGTCATCTAGGATCATCTTCTTCAGATGTATATGGACATGTACATTGTTCCGAGCGCTAGCTCAATACTTTTGTGTTATTGGAAGTGGCTTCTAATTTCTGATGATATTATCATAAACCGAAGAAGCATTCTTACTAATTTTTTAGTAGGAAGGCTATGTAGTTAATTGTTCAATTTCTTTCAAGCATTTGATTCAGCTTATGATTCATCTTATCAAATAGGTGCTGATGTGTTTTGTCCATCTTCAGGATGGCTCCACCAACTCGCAGCAATCCGGGTCGTGTTGAGGAGCAGACTGATGTTCCACCACCACCCCCCCCCACCGCCTCCTCCCCCAGAAGTTTGGCAAGCTGTGATGGCCGCAACCAATGCGAACACTCAAATGTTGCTCAGGCTATTGCAAGAAAGGGAGCAGGGTCAGCAAGGTTTTCAAGGCAATTTTCAGAATCAGCTTCCATTTGCGACACTCAATCAGTTCCTTGCCAACCAGCCCAAGACTTTCACCTATTGTGAGCAGCCTCAAGATGCTGATGATTGGCTTCGTGATATGAGTAAGCATTTTGAGTGCAGCAATGTCAGGCCAGAGGACTTTGTTAGATTTGCATCGTTCCAGCTAAAGGGTCAAGCAGCAGATTGGTGGCAGCAGTACAAGGATTCCAGGGGCGATCGTGTTGTTACTTGGGACGATTTCCGTCGTGACTTCAGGGCTCATTACATTCCGACAAGCATTGTCGAAGAGATGCGTGAGAAGTTTAGGCACCTGAAGCAAGGAAGCAAGTCTGTCTATCAGTACAACGTCGAGTTCCAGAATCTAGCCCGTTATGCCAAGCAAGATGTTCCAGATGACAAAGCTATGATCTATCAATTCAGAGTGGTCTCAAGGATGAGCTTCTGCCAGGCCTAGTTCTTCAAGAGCCTCGTGAGTTTGATCAGTTCTATAACATGGCTTTGAAGATTGAAGCAGCTCAGCTCAAGTTGGAGAACTCTAAGAAGTGTTCAAGGGATTCATATTCTTCTTCTTCCGGCTCTCAGATGGTTCCAAAGCAGCAGAAGTATTGGGTGCCTAATCCTCCTCCGTTTCGTCCTCCTCAGCAGCAGAAGTAGTTCGGTGGTCGTGGTTCTTCCCACCAACCCGACCCAGGATTCCAGCAGAGATCCCAGGCGTCCAAGGGTGTTCTTGTTCCTCCTCCAAGCAATGTTCGTCCGCTTTCCGAGGTGACTTGTCACAAGTGTGGTCAGAAGGGCCACTATGCAAACTAGTGCAACCAGCGGCGTCTTCCGCCTCCTCCTCCTGTCAAGCCTCCAGGTAATGCTATGGTGAAGCATAATCCCAAGTCCGCAAGAGTGAATATGGTGAATGCAGTAGAGGCAGAGGATTCTTCTCAAGTGATCATGGGTAATCTCTCAATTAATTCTATTCTAGCAAAAGTTTTGTTTGATACTGGTGCATCGCATTGTTTCATGTCCCGTTCATTCTTTGCAATGCATGAGTTTGCTTGTCAAGATCTGCTTAGACCTGTGTCAGTGGTGTCCCCTGGGAAGTTAATGAATTCCATTTGCATGGTGCCGGATGTTTCTACCAATATGGGGAATTATTCTTTTTTGGCTTCTCCAATTGTTCTTGGGAATTCTGATATTGATCTCATTCTGGGCATGGACTTCTTGCCTATGAATAAGGCTCATATTGATTGCAAAGCAAAAGAAGTCAAGCTGACTCATCCTTCAAAAGATGTGATTATTTTCGCGGCTCGCGATGACACAATCCGTCTCTTTGCTCTTAATGAGAAGGATGAAATCTCGGTGATTTCTCAAATTCCGGTGGTTTGTGAGTATGAAGATGTCTTTCCAGAGGAATTGCCAGGAATGCCTCCGCACCGGCCAGTTGAGTTTGTGATTGATCTCGAGCCTGGAACTGAACCGGTCTACAAGCGCCCGTATAAACTTGGCCCGGAAGAGCTGAAAGAGTTGAAGAAGAAGCTAGATGAGCAAGAACGTCTGGCCTGATCAGACCAAGTTCTTCTCCGTGGGGTTGTGGAGTTTTGTTTGTCAAGAAGAAAGATGGCACGGATCGTCTTTGTGTTGATTACCGGACATTGAACAAGAAGACATACAGAAACAAGTACCTAGTTCCCAACATCAATGAGTCGTTTGAGCAACTGAAAGGTGCCATGGGTTTCTCGAAGCTTGATCTTCGCATGGGTTATCATCATATTCGCATTCGTGAAGAAGACATTCCCAAGACCTCTTTCAGGACGAGTTTTGGCTCTTATGAGTACAACGTTATGTCATTTGGTCTTACTAATGCCCCTCCAACCTTCTCAAGAATGATGAATTTCATTTTCTCTCCTTTCAAGAATGAATTCGTCTTGGTCTATCTGGATTATATCCTTGTGTTCTCGGAGACAGAAGAAGATCATGCAAAGCATCTCTGCCTTGTACTTGACAAGTTAAGACAGCATCGTTTCTATGCCATGTTTTCCAAATGTGAGTTTTGGCTCAATGAAGTGGTGTACCTTGGGCATGTCATCTCCGCCGAGGGAATTAAAGTGCACCCTGAGAAAGTTGAGGCAATCTTGAAGTGGGAACCTCCTCAAAATGTGAAGCAGCTTCGGAGCTTCCTCGGGCTTGCTAGTTATTGCAGAAGATTCGTGGATAACTTCTCTCAAATTGGTAAGCCTCTGTCCAATCTCCTACAAAAGAGCGTCAAGTATGTTTGGTCTCCTGAGTGTGATGTGGCGTTCAATACACTCAAGCAGAGACTGATTCAGCTCCAGTTCTTGTTCCTCCTGAGCAGTCCAAGCCTTTCCAAGTTTTCTATGATGCTTCTCTCCAAGGTCTTGGTGGTGTTCTCATGCAAGACAAGAAGATTGTTGCTTATACCTCGCGTCAGTTGAAGCCTGCCGAGAAGAACTACCCCACTCATGATCTTGAGTTGGCGGCGGTTGTGCATGCTCTAATGACTTGGAGACATTTGTTGTTGGGTAGACCAGTTGAGGTGTACACCGATCACAAGAGCTTGAAGTACATTTTCACTCAACCCAAACTCCATCTTCGGCAATCTCGTTGGGTGGAAATGCTTGAGGACTTCAATCCAAGCATTGAGTATACTCCGGGGAAAGCAAATGTCATTGCAGATGCGCTCAGCCGTAAGGCGTACTGCAATAGTCTCATTCTGAAGCCTCTTCAGCCCGAGCTTTGTGAAGCATTCCGCAAGCTCAACCTTCAGATGATTCCGCAGGGATTTCTTGCCAATCTTCAAGTCTCTCCAACTTTGGAAGATCAAGTTCGCCAAGCGCAGCTTCTTGACGCTATGGTGTTGAAAGTGAAGAAAGGTGTCACCAAGAGCATTCCGAAGTATAAGTGCTTTCGTATTGATGACAAAGATACCTTGTTCTTTGAGGACCGTCTTGTGGTTCCAAAAGGTGATCTCAGAAAGGTTATCATGGACGAAGCCCATAATTCTCTGCTATCCATTCATCCAGGCAGTTCAAAGGTGTATCAGGATCTCAAGCAAACCTTCTGGTGGACTCGCATGAAACGTGAAATTGCTCAGTTCATGAACGAGTGCGATGTTTGTTGCAGAGTGAAGGCAGAACATCAACGTCCAGCAGGACTTTTTCAGCCTTTGCCTATCCCAGAGTGGAAATTTGATCTTGTTGAGATGGATTTCGTTACTGGGTTTCCCAAGTCCAAGAGAGGCAACGATGCCATCTTTGTGGTTATCGACAAGCTGTCAAAAGTTGCTCATTTCCTGCCAGTCAAAGAATCTATCTCGGCAGCTCAGCTTGTAGAGTTGTATACATCAAGGATAGTGTATTTGCATGGTATTCCTCAGCTCATCTCTTCTGACCGTGGAAGTCTCTTTACTTCCATCCTTCCAGACTGCTATGGGTACCAAGACCGCTTCAGCACTGCGTTCCATCCGCAGACAAGTGGTCAAGTTAAGAGAGTCAATCAGATCCTTGAAGATATGCTCAGAGTCTTTGTGATTTCGTTCGGCATGAAGTGGGAAGAATGCCTTCCATATTCTGAATTCTCATACAACAATAGCTTTCAAGCCAGCTCAGGCAAGGCCCCTTTCGAGATTCTCTACGGCAGAAAGTGTCGTACCCCGCTTAACTAGTCTGAAACCGGTGAGCGTCGGATATTGGGCAATGACATGATCACCGAAGCAGAAGAAATGTGCCATGTCATTCGTGAGAACCTCAAAGCAGCTCAGTCTCGACAGAAGAGTTATTATGATAACAAACATCGGGATGTTTCTTTCCAAGTGGATGATCTAGTCAATCTCAGAGTCTCTCCCATAAAAGGAACTCAGCGGTTTGGAATCAAAGGGAAGCTAGCTCCTCGTCTTGTTGGTCCTTTCAACGTTATTGGCAAGAGAGGTGGTCTTGCATATCAACTAGAGCTTCCTCCAAATTTCGCAAATGTGCATGATGTCTTCCATGTTTCTCAGCTCCGGAAATGTTTCAAGACTCCTGAGCAGACCATTGACCTCCAAGACATCGATCTCCAAGAAGATCTCTCTTATCGTGAGCATCTGGTTGCTATTCTTGAAGAAACTGAGTGTAAGACTCGCAACAAGTCTATCAAGTTCCTCAAGGTGAAGTGGTCTCATCATTCTGACAAAGAAGCTACTTGGGAACGCGAGCACCTTCTCCGTTCCGAATTCCCGGACTTCTTTCGTTCCTAGATCTTGGGTCGAGATCCTCTTGTAGTGTGGGAGACTTGTGACAGCCCAAGTGTTGTCCCTACCTTATTTGGCTTGTAACCCCATGTATGAACCTTGTGTCATGAGCTTATGAGATGTATGATTGCTCCTTGTCATTCATGTGTGTTGCATTCATGCATCATCTCGTCCATCATACATTCATTTTGCATGCTTGCTGGTTTTCATGTGTCTTGCTTGATGTGATGGTGGTGAGTGTGTTTGATTCGTGATGTGTGAGGTGTTGTGTGTGGGTGGATCCATGTGTGCATCTCCTCTTTTCTTCCCCTCTCTTTTCCTTTGCAACATCCCATTCCAAGACCCCCTTCCTTCCTATTATTATTTATCTTCTGATTTAAGTTGTTTTAAAATTGTTTAAAAATGTTCATGAGGTGGCCCCATATGTTTTATGTATAGTGAGTATGATAGTTTTGATGTTTGAAGATTGTGTGACTTGTGTTTTAAATAAAACATGAGCTGCCATTTTATATATTAAATAAATTACATGCTCTATAAATCAACTTAATATTTTTATTTAATAGGGCCCTTTATTTCATCCACAAAAATATTTTACTTTTCTCCAAAAATCTTTTCTTTTCTTAGGGTTTTATTTTGTTTTGTGGCTGGTTTTATGGAAAAGGAAGACCCTTCCTGTTATTTAAGTGAGAGAGAGGGAGGACAGGTGGGCCTGTTCCCCTGCGGCCCAGCCCAGATGAGCAGACGCTCACCTGCCCCATTGCCTGTCGCCGTCAGTTCAGTGAGAGACAGCAGAGCTCCGCCTCGCCTTTCCGTCGCCGTCGCCGTCTACCCCGTCGCTTTATAGCCCTCGGCATGCGTGCCCTCTCCTTGCCTAGGGTTCCTCTTCCTCCCTCTGTCACCACAGCTCCCCTCTTCCTCTCTTTTTCCTCCTTCCTCTCTTCTTTTCCCCTGCGAAGCAAGGTTCAGAGAGGCAGTGAGGTGCAGAGGTGTTCGCCGGTCGTCGTCGCCGCATCTCCGGCGGGTCCTGTCCCCGGTGGTGATGGCGGGGAGCTAGAGGGTTCTCTCACCGTTCCATTCCCGCCGCTAGGAGGTGAGGAGCACCTTCCAGAGGTGCGAATTGACGTCGTCGTCGTCGCAAGGAGCAGGGCGTCGCCGGCCTTCTTCTTCCTCGTCGCCGTCGCGTCCCCACCTCTCCTTCCCCTTCATCGCTATCGTATCGAGCTGCCCGTTGCCTCCTTCCCTTGGAGTGCAGCCTATGCCCATGTCGCCAAGCTTGCGGGTCTCGTCGTAGCTCCGTCGCCGCTGTCTACAAGACGAGCACCAGCCGCTCGTCTCCATCCCCCTCTTCGCGAGAGGAGCACAGGGATGGGCTCGCCGTAGCCCTTGCGTGCCGCGCCAGGACCAGCCGCTGCGTTAGTACTCGCCGTCGCCAGAGATTCGCTCGTCGTCGCGCTGTTGCCGTAGTTGCAGTGCGGGTTTAGTTTCGTCAGAAACTGAACCTGCGTGTGTGTGTACTAGAGTAGCTGAGCCCCTCCCTTGTTAAGTATTGTCAGTGTAGCGCAGTGGTAGCAGTAGGGGTTTTCGACCAGGACGTCAGGGGTTCGACCCTCGAACCCTCCCCTTTTTCTTTTTTGTGTGTTTTATTTTCTTCTTTGTTTTTCTTTCTCTCTTGCTATGTATATGTGTGTGTGCATTTCCAGCATGTGTGTGTTGTTTTCAATTGTCATGTGAGTGTAGTGTGCATATGTGTGTATGCACATATGCATGGGTGCACATGTGTATGTATGTGTATGCTATGCATGTGTGTGTGTGTATTTTCTTTTATGTTGCTCATATGAGTGTGTGTGCACATGTTCATGAGTGTGGTGGTGTCTCCTTTTATTTTGTTGTGTGTGTGAGTGGTTTTGTCTTGTGAGTGTGTGTGTGTGTGTGTGCATGTGGGTGTGTGGTGCACCATGCATGGCACATGTGTGTGTGTGATCCTTGCACACTCATACATGTGTGTGTTTTTCTGGGAGTATGTGTAGTTTAGGATATGTGTGTGTGCTTCTTGCATACACCCATATATGTGTGGGAGTGTGTGTAGTGTGTAGGTGTGTGTAGGTGGACATACATGTATGAAAGTGCATGTGTACCTATACACACATGCTTGAGTATGGTGTGCTTGTGTGTGTGGTGTGTAGGTGTAATGAGAGGTGTGTGTATGTTATACATACACACACATGTGCATGAGTAGCTCCATGTGTAGGTGTTCTCTTTTATGTGCATAGTAAGCATAGTTTCTCTTCTAGTTAGTTTCATCCTTGCAATGATGCTATGCCATGATATCATGTTCCTTAGTTGCTATTTAACCATTTACAACTAGTGTTAATAGGGTACATGCCCTTTTGGGCCATTTTCATTAATGTGCATTAGTGTCGTAAGTCACCCATGCCTTAGGAGGTCAATTTTTGACCACCCTTATCTCCCTCTTGCTCCAAGCAAGTATAGGGGTAAGAGTAATGCATTTGGGGTAGAATCAACCCAGGAATATATCTGTGAAGTCAGATTTGACTTTGGGGCAACTCCACAAAACTGCATTTTTATGCTGTGATGCCCTTTTGTCCATTTAATATAATTTAATCTATGTTTGGTTTTAAGTTCTTGCCAACATGGAAGTAGTAGTTAAAGTTGCTGGAAATGTCCCAATATTTTTTTAAGTCACCAGGTCAGTGGCTACCTTGCTGTTAAGTTGCTATGATGATGTTGTTTTCTGCCAACCTGAAATATGGCTGTCTGGGAATCTGCTGTTATAGTTTTGCCATGTAGAGTGGGTTGTATCTAATGATATGTTTGGAATTTGAGCATGATCAGTGCTAGTTATTTGTAATAGATATTGCCTTCTACCATCTTGTTAATTTTCATGCCAATAGAAGCTCTCTAGCATATTTAACCAGTGCTGTCAACTTGCTGCTTTATTAGCTCAGATTCCAGAAAACTGGAATTTTCACAAAGGCCCAGAAAACTGTTTCATCATGCTAACTTGATTGCTTCTTGCTTATTGATGTGTGGCTCCTTTGCTGGTGGTGTAATTGGATGAATTGATGTGTATGTTGAGTAGATTCTGCCCATAGCTTGCTTGTGGCTGTAGGGCTCCTGTAGCTCAAGTTGTGAGCTGTAAAAGTTGCTATGTTGATGTTTAGTGGCAGATTGAGTGTTTTATAGTTTTGTGACTTGTGGGAGCAATGCTCCATGGAATTGATTGATTCTTGAGTCTATTGTGATTGGTTTTTCATCACCTATCCAGTGGCTGCCTTGGGATGCCAAGAATCAGCCCATGACTTGGTGGTCTTGTGATTTTGCCTCCGTACCTTGTCGTGAGCGTATCGTGAGAACCGTAACTCTGTTTCTTGCGAGCTTTATATGCATTTCTATCGATTTTGCATGCTGCAACCATATTTGCCACGTTGATGCATGTCTAAATAACTTAACATGAGGTTCTGTCCAGATTCATTACTAAACAACTTTGCACGTGAAACATGACTAGTTTTGGATTGCCATGATAGAATTCTTCATAAATAAATCATGCGTCATTTTGATTGTGCATTGCACCTTGGTTGGATGTTTATTGTTGTTGTTTCTCTTGGGTAGACGCGTATGTTGATACTGAGTACGAGGAACCAGGAGAGTACCACTACGAGGATCCCGCTACTTGTTCCACTAAAGAACCAACAGGCATGATGATCGTATCCGGATCCCGATACTATTTTGCTTGCTAGTTTCTCGCTCTTATCGTTACAATTGCGCTACCTACCACTTGATTATCAGCCTCCCAAAATGCCATGACAGCCTCTAACTTCCACATCCTAGCAAACCTTTGACTGGCTAAGTTACCGCTGCTCAGCCCCTCTTATAGCGTTCTTAGTTGTAGGTACAGGTTGATCCATGTGATAACATGGATTTGGATATCACAATATTCTGTTATTTAATTAATGCACATATATATATTGGTATTGGTGGAAGGCTTGGCCTTTTGCTAAGTGATTTGTTCCGTTATTACCGCCATTAGTTCCTTGTTACCGGTGTTATGTTTTCCATACTTTGCGCTTCTAACATGCTCGGGCTTGTTATGGGGACCCCCTTGTTTATTCGGTTGAGATTAAAACTTGTCTGGCAAGACCCAACATTGGTACTACATTTGCTTAACAACTTAATAAAATTGCATAGGGTCTTGCAAACCCGTGGATAATTTAATCAACCCCCGGGCCAGTGCTCCTCATGAGTGTTGGTCCAAACAAGAGCCGTGTGCAGGGTCAACCCGGGGCAACTCAGGAGATTTCTATCAGGCCACCATACGCTGTGCTTATCCGTCGTGTCCTGAGAACGAGATACGCGACTCTTATCGGGTTTGTCGACACGTCGGGTGGTCTTGCTGGATTTTTTTACCTTTATCGAATGTCTTGCGTGTGGAGTCTGACTTTCTTCGGGTTTACTCGAGGTGTTGGAATTCCTTTGGAATTACCTATGATGATCGCGAGATCCGCGGTCGAGGCATTCCCATGGAGTGTGGTTAATTTTGTAATGGATTAGTTGGAGCACCCCTGCAGGGTTAAATCTTTCGGAAAGCCGTGCCCGTGGTTATGTGGCAACTTGGATATTTTGTTTTACACTCGATTATAGTAAACTTGAAGTAAACAAAATTAAAATACACCAACTATGTGAGTAACCGTGATCGTCTCTGCTCGTGAACATGATCCTAGAGAGAACACGGTGGGGTTATGATTGACGTAAGTAAGTGTTCATGATCTCATGGAGATTATACTAGATTCAATCATTCTTCGTAGGCCACTCATATTTATTTCATGTTGCGTAAGCTAGCCACCATATATGCTTAGTGCTGCTGCAAAGTAGACACTACCCCTTCCCAACCTTTAAGCTTGAAAAGTCTCGGTACCCGGGCACATGATAGCTGAGTCCCCTGTGGCTCACAGTTTGCTACAACACTCCAGATACAGGTTCAGATGAGTATGTGCAGGATGATCTTACCCAGCTCCAGTGGGAGTATGACGAGGAAAGAGGCAGGATGCACGTGACGTATCCGGATGAGTAGAGGACCTGGTCATGATCTTTGGGGCAGCGAGATAGTTTCATTTGCATCTGTTTTATCGTTTGATTTTGTTCATAGCCGGACCCTGTTTTCTTCTTGATGATTGAACTTTGAGTGGAATGTAATTTAGCATGTGGCGAGTGTAAGCCAACTTGTATACTCATCTCTTCTGTAATGTATGATGCAATGTTACTATACTTGCTAACGGCAAGATGTGCCTCTACCCCTTGTGAGGCCCTCATGTCTTAAAATGGATAGGTGCGCATCTTGGGCGTGACAAGTTGGTATCAGAGCCATACGACCATAGGAGCCTTTGCTTGTTCGAACTTGGCCGAGTCATATCTAGTAAAACTATTTTGAGTCTAGTTATATCGGAGTGCTGGATTCTTTTACTCCTCTTCTATGCTCTGGTGAGGTTTCCGACTTAGGAATTTTGATTCTACTCCTCTTCTCGCTCAAAAAAACATTTAGGATCACGCGGGTATTTTGGAGTCTGAATGATGCCGAAGTGACAGGGTTCTGTCTTGGTGCCTCCTGTCTGACTTGATTTCTTCTAGGGAGTCGAGCTCCAGGGAATGTTGGCACATCGTTATCATTCAGCTTCCTTGATATCTCAGGACGGAGAATGTTCGGATTTACTTCAATACTTATCGTGGTGAGGTAAGGTCGGAGTCACCCAGTACTGGGGAGGCGTCCGGGGTACCACCATGGTTTAGTATCGTTGTGAGTTTGAGGATTTGAGATTAGACGAGTTTGCGTAGTTTCTTGAATTATGGTGTGGAAGGTTGCGGATGCAGTTGCAGCTGATTACCTAGGGTAGGTTCCTGAGTCCGCAACTCGAATCGCATAAACAAGAAATTTTTCGGAAGTTCATAGGTGGGAAATCTTGTAGTCATCTAGGATCATCTTCTTCAGATGTATATGGACATGTACATTGTTCCGAGCGCTTAGATCAATACTTTTGTGTTATTGCAAGTGGCTTCTAATTTCTGATGATGTTATCATAAACCGAAGAAGCATTCTTACTACTTTTTCAGTAGGAAGGCTATGTTGTTAATTGTTCAATTTCTTTCAAGCATTTGATTCAGCTTATGATTCATCTTATCAATGAGGTGCTGATGTGTTTTGTCCATCTTTAGGATGGCTCCACCAACTCGCAGCAATCCGGGTCCTGGTGAGGAGCAGACTAATGTTCCACCACCACCCCCGCCACCGCCTCCTCCCCCAGAAGCTTGGCAAGCTGTGATAGCCGCAACCAATGCGAACACTCAAATGTTGCTCAGGCTGTTGCAAGAAAGGGAGCAGGGTCAACAAGGTTTTCAAGGCAATTTTTAGAATCAGCTTCAATTTGCGACACTCGATCAGTTCCTTGCCAACCAGCCCAAGACTTTCACTTATTGTGAGCAGCCTCTAGATGCTGATGATTGGCTTCATGATATGAGTAAGCATTTTGAGTGCAGCAATGCCAGGCCAGAGGACTTTGTCAGATTTGCATCGTTCCAGCTAAAGGGTCAAGCAGCTGATTGGTGGCAGCAGTACACGGATTCCAAGGGCGATCGTGTTGTTACTGAGGACGATTTCCGTCGTGACTTCAGAGCTCATTACATTCCGACAAGCTTTGTCGAAGAGATGCATGAGAAGTTCAGGCACCTGAAGCAGGGAAGCAAGTCTGTCTATCAATACAACGTCGAGTTCCAGAATCTAGCCCATTATGCCAAGCAAGATGTTCCAGATGATAAAGCTATGATCTATCAGTTTAGAGCTGGTCTCAAGGATGAGCTTCTGCCAGGCCTAGTTCTTCAAGAGCCTCGTGAGTTTGATCAGTTCTATAACATGGCTTTGAAGATTGAAGCAGCTCAGCTCAAGTTGGAGAACTCTAAGAAGCGTTCAAGGGATTCATATTCTTCTTCTTCCGGCTCTGAGATAGTTCCAAAACAGCAGAAGTATTGAGTGCCTAATCCTCCTCCGTTTTGTCCTCCTCAGCAGCAGAAGCAGTTCGGTGGTCGTGGTTCTTCCCACCCACCCAACCCAGGATTCCAGCAGAGATTCCAGGCGTCCAAGGGTGTTCTTGTTCCTCCTCCAAGCAATGTTCGTCCGCTTTCTAAGGTGACTTGTCACAAGTGTGGTCAAAAGGGCCACTATGCAAACAAGTGCAACCAGCGGTGTCTTCCGCCTCCTCCTCCTCCTGTCAAGAATGAATTCGTCTTGGTCTATCTAGATGATATCCTTGTGTTCTCGGAGACAGAAGAAGATCATGCAGAGCATCTTCGCCTTGTGCTTGACAAGTTAAGAGAGCATCGTTTCCATGCCAAGTTTTCTAAATGTGAGTTTTGGCTCAATGAAGTGGTGTACCTTGGGCATGTCATCTCTGCCGAGGGAATTAAAGTGCACCCTGAGAAAGTTGAGGCAATCTTGAAGTGGGAACCTCCTCAAAATGTGAAGCAGCTTCGGAGCTTCCTCGGGCTTGCTTGTTATTGCAGAAGATTCGTGGAGAACTTCTCTCAAATTGCTAAGCCTCTGTCCAATCTCCTCCAGAAGAGCGTCAAGTATGTTTGGTCTCCTGAGTGTGATATGGCGTTCAATAGACTCAAACAGAGACTGACTTCAGCTCCAGCTCTTGTTCCTCCTGAGCAGTCCAGGCCTTTCCAAGTTTTCTGTGATGCTTCTCTCCAAGGTCTTGGTGGTGTTCTCATGCAAGACAAGAAGATTGTTGCTTATACTTCACGTCAGTTGAAGCTTGGTGAGAAGAACTACCCCACTCATGATCTTGAGTTAGCGATAGTTGTGCATGCTCTAATGACTTGGAGACATTTGTTGTTGGGTAGACCAGTTGATGTGTACACCGATCACAAGAGCATGAAATACATTTTCACTCAACCCAATCTCAATCTTCGGCAATCTCGTTGGGTGGAAATGCTTGAGGACTTCAATCCAAGCATTGAGTATACTCCAGGGAAAGCAAATGTCATTGCAGACGCGCTCAGCCGTAAGGCATACTGCAATAGACTCATTCTGAAGCCTCTTCAGCCTGAGCTTTGTGAATTATTCCGCAAGCTCAACCTTCAGATGATTCCACAAGGATTTCTTGCCAATCTTCAAGTCTCTCCGACTTTGGAAGATCAAATTCGCCAAGCGCAGCTTCTTGACGCTATGCTGGAGAAAGTGAAGAAAGGTGTGGCCAAGAGCATTCCGAAGTATAAGTGCTTTCGTATTGATGACAAAGATACCTTGTTCTTTGAGGACCGTCTTGTGGTCCCAAAAGGTGATCTCAGAAAGGTTATCATGGACGAAGCACATAATTCTCTGCTATCCATTCATCCAGGCAGTTCAAAGATGTATCAGGATCTCAAGCAAACCTTCTGGTGGACTCGCATGAAACGTGAAATTGCTCAGTTCGTGAACGAGTGTGATGTTTGTCGCAGAGTGAAGGCGGAACATCAATGTCCAGCAGGTCTTCTTAAGCCTTTGCCTATCCCAGAGTGGAAATTCGATCATGTTGAGATGGATTTCGTTACTGGGTTTCCCAAGTCCAAGAGAGGCAACGATGCCATCTTTGTGGTTATCAACAAGCTGTCAAAAGTTGCTCATTTCCTACCGATCAAAGAATCTATCTCGGCAGCTCAGCTTGTAGAGTTGTATACGTCAAGGATAGTGTGTTTGCATGGTATTCCTCAGCTCATCTATTCTGACCGTGGAAGTCTCTTTACTTCCATGTTTTTGGAGTCCTTCCAGGCTGCTATGGGTACCAAGATCCATTTCAGCACTGCGTTCCATCCGCAGACAAATGGTCAAGTTGAGAGAGTCAATCAGATCCTTGAAGATATGCTTAGCGCCTATGTGATTTCGTTCGGCATGAAGTGGGAAGACTGCCTTCCATATGCTGAATTCTCATACAACAATAGCTTTCAAGCCAGCTCAGGCAAGGCCCCTTTCGAGATTCTCTACGGCAGAAAGTGTCGTACCCCGCTTAACTGGTCTGAAACCGGTGAGCGTCAGATATTGGGCAATGACATGATCACGGAAGCAGAAGAAATGTGCCATGTCATTCGTGAGAACCTCAAAGCAACTCAGTCCTGACAGAAGAGTTATTATGACAACAAACATCAGGATGTTTCTTTCCAAGTGGATGATCTAGTCTATCTCAGAGTCTCTCCCACGAAAGGCACTCAGTGGTTTGGAATCAAAGGGAAGCTAGCTCCTCGTTTTGTTGGTCCTTTCAAAGTTGTTGGCAAGAGAGGTGGTCTTGCATATCAACTAGAGCTTCCTCCAAATTTCGCAAATGTGCACGATGTCTTCCATGTTTCTCAGCTCCGGAAATGTTTCAAGACTCCTGAGCAGACCATTGACCTCCAAGACATCGATCTCCAAGAAGATCTCTCTTATCGTGAGCATCCAGTTGCTATTCTTGAAGAAACTGAGCGTAAGACTCGCAACAAGTCTATCAAGTTCCTCAAGGTGAAGTGGTCTCATCATTCTGACAAAGAAGCTACTTGGGAACGTGAGGACCTTCTCCGTTCCGAATTCCCGGACTTCTTTCGTTCCTAGATCTCGGGTCGAGATCCTCTTGTAGTGTGGGAGACTTGTGACAGCCCAAGTGTTGTCCCTACCTTATTTGGCTTGTAACCCCATGTATGAACCTTGTGTCATGAGCTTATGAGATGTATGATTGCTCCTTGTCATTCATGTGTGTTGCATTCATGCATCATCTCGTCCATCATACATTCATTTTGCATGCTTGCTGGTTTTCATGTGTCTTGCTTGATGTGATGGTGGTGAGTGTGTTTGATTTGTGATGTGTGAGGTGTTGTGTGTGGGTGGATCCATGTGTGCATCTCCTCTTTTCTTCCCCTCTCTTTTCCTTTGCAACATCCCATTCCAAGACCCCCTTCCTTCCTATTATTATTTATCTTCTGATTTAAGTTGTTTTGAAAATTGTTTAAAAATGTTCATGAGGTGGCCCCATATGTTTTATGTATAGTGAGTATGATAGTTTTGATGTTTGAAGATTGTGTGACTTGTGTTTTAAATAAAACATGAGCTGCCATTTTATATATTAAATAAATTACATGCTCTATAAATCAACTTAATATTTTTATTTAATAGGGCCCTTTATTTCATCCATAAAAATATTTTACTTTTCTCCAAAAATCTTTTCTTTTCTTAGGGTTTTATTTTGTTTTGTGGCTGGTTTTATGGAAAAGGAAGACCCTTCCTATTATTTAAGTGAGAGAGAGGGAGGACAGGTGGGCCTATTCCCCTGCGGCCCAGCCCAGATGAGCAGACGCTCACCTGCCCCGTTGCCTGTCGCCGTCAGTTCAGTGAGAGACAGCAGAGCTCCGCCTCGCCTTTCCGTCGTCGTCGTCGTCTGCCCCGTCACTTTATAGCCCTCGGCGTGCGTGCCCTCTCCTCGCCTAGGGTTCCTCTTCCTCCCTTCACCGCCGCAGCTCCCCTCTTCCTCTCTTTGTTACTCCTCCCTCTCTTCTTTTCCCCTGCGAAGCAAGGTTCAAAGAGGTAGTGAGGTGTAGAGGTGTTCGCCGGTCGTCATCGGCGCGTCTCCGACGGGTCTCGTCCCCGGTGGCGATGGCGGGGAGCTAGTGGGTTCTCCCGACTTTCCATTCCCTCCGCTAGGAGGTGAGGAGCACCTCCCGGAGGTGCGAATTGACGTCGTTGTCGCCGCAAGGAGCAGGGCGCCATCGGCCTTCTTCTTCCTCGTCGTCGTCGCATCCCCGCCTCTCCTTCGTCTCCGTCGTATCGAGCCGCCCGTCGCCTCCTTCCCTTGGTGAGCAGCCTATGCCCATGTCACCGTGCTTGCGGGTTTCATCGTAGCACCATCGCCGCCGTCTGCAAGACGAGCACCAGCCGCTCGTCTCTGTCCCCCTCTTCGTGAGAGGAGCATAGGGATGGGCTCGCCGTAGCCCCCGCGTGCCGCGCTAGGACCAGCCTCTCCGTTAGTGCTCGCCGTTGCCAGAGATTCGCTCGCCGTCGCGCTGTCGCCGTAGTTGAAGTGCGGGTTCAGTTTCGTCAGAAAGTGAACCTGTGCGTGTGTGTACTAGAGCAGCTGAGCCCCTCCCTTGTTAAGTATTGTCAGTATAGCGCAGTGGTAGCACTAGGGGGATTCGACCTGGAGGTCAGGGGTTCGACCCCCGAACCCTCCCCTTTTTCTTTTTTTGTGTTTTATTTTCTTCTTTCATTTTCTTTCTCTCTTGCTATGTACATGTGTGTGTGTGCATTTCCAGCATGTGTGTGTGTTGTTTTCCTTTGTCATGTGAGTGTAGTGTGCATATGTGTGTATGCACATATGCATGGGTGCACATGTGTATGTATGTGTATGCTATGCATACACACATGAGTGTGTGTGTTTTCTTTTATGTTGCTCATATGAGTGTGTGTGCACATGTTCATGAGTGTGGTGGTGTCTCCTTTTATTTTGTTGTGTGTGTGAGTGGTTTTGCCTTGTGAGTGTGTGTGTGTGCATGTGGGTGTGTGGTGCACCATGCATGGCACATGTGTGTGTGATCCTTGCACACCCATACATGTGTGTGTTTTTGTGGGAGTATGTGTAGTGTAGGATATGTGTGTGTGCTTCTTGCATACACCCATATATGTGTGGGAGTGTGTGTAGTGTGTAGGTGTGTGTATGTGGACATACATGTATGAAAGTGCATGTGCACCTATATACACACATGCTTGGGTGTGGTGTGCTTGTGTGTGTGGTGTGTAGGTGTAGTGAGAGGTGTGTGTATGTTATACATACACACACATGTGTATGAGTAGCTCCATGTGTAGGTGTTCTCTTTTATGTGCATAGTAAGCATAGTTTCTCTTCTAGTTAGGTTCATCCTTGCAATGATGCTATGCCATCATATCATGTTCCTTAGTTGCTATTTAACCATTTCCAACTAGTGTTAATAGGTTACATGCCCTTTTGGGCCATTTTCATTAATGTGCATTAGTGTCATAAGTCACCCATGCCTTAGGAGGTCAATTTTCGACCCCCCCCCCATATCTCCCTCTTGCTCCAAGCAAGTATAGGGGTATGAGTAATGCATTTGGGGTAGAATCAACCCAAGAATATATCTGTGAAGTCAGATTTGACTTTGGGGCAACTTCACAAAACAGCATTTTTATGCTGTGATGCCCTTTTGTCCATTTAATATAATTTAATGTTTGGTTTTAAGTTCTTGCCAACATGGAAGTAGTAGTTAAAGTTGTTGGGAATGTCACAATATTTTTTTTATTTATGCTAAGTCACCAGGTCAATGGCTACCTTGCTGTTAAGTTGCTATGATGATGTTGTTTTCTGCCAACCTGAAATATGGCCAAGTCTGGGAATCTGTTGTTATTGTTTTGCCATGTAGAGTCGGCTGTATCTAATGATATGTTTGGAATTTGAGCATGCTCACTGCTAGTTATTTGTAGTAGATATTGCCTTCTACCATCCTGTTAATTTTCAAGCCAATAGAAGCTCTCTAGTATATTTAACCAGTGCTGTCAACTTGCTGCTTTATTAGCTCAGATTCCAAAAAACTGGAATTTTCACCAAGTCCCAGAAAATTGTTTCATTATGCCAACTTGATTGCTTCTTGCTTATCGATGTGTGGCTCCTTTGCTGGTGGTGTAATTGGATGAATTGATGTGTATGTTGAGTAGATTTTGTCCATAGCTTGCTTGTGGCTGTAGGGCTCCTATAGCTGAAGTTGTGAGCTGTAGAATTTGCTATGTTGCTGTTTAGTGGCAGATAGGGTGTTTTATAGTTTTGTGACTTGTGGGAGCTATCCTCCATGTAATTGATTGATTCTTGAGTCTATTGTGATTGGTTTTTCATCACCTATCCAGTGGCTGCCTTGGGATGCCAAGAATCAGCCCATGGCTTGGTGGTCTTGTGATTTTGCCTTCGTACCTTGTCGTGAGCGTATCGTGAGAACCGTAACTCCGTTTCTTGTGATCTTTATATGCATTTCTATCGATTTTACATGTTGCATCCATATTTGCCATGTTCATGCATGTCTAAATAACTTAACATGAGGTTCTGTCCAGATTCATTACTAAACAACTTTGCACGTGAAACATGACTAGTTTTTGATTGCCATGTCAGAA
Organism: Hordeum marinum; assembly: GCA_022496015.1. Taxonomy (NCBI): domain Eukaryota; kingdom Viridiplantae; phylum Streptophyta; class Magnoliopsida; order Poales; family Poaceae; genus Hordeum; species Hordeum marinum. The sequence continues at coordinate 64,827,094 of CM039675.1, forward strand.
TTCTTCATAAATGAATCATGCATCATTTTCATTGTGCATTGCACATTGGTTGGCTGTTTATTGTTGCTGTTTCTCTTGGGTAGACGCGAGTGTTGATACTGAGTACGAGGAACCAGGAGAGTACCACTACGAGGATCCCGCTACTTGTTCCACTGAAGAACCAACAGGCAAGATGATCGTACCCGGATCCCGATACTATTTTTGCTTCCTAGTTTCTCGCTCTTATTGTTACAATTGCGCTACCTACCACTTGATTATCAGCCTCACAAAATGCCATGACAACCTCTAACTTCCACATCCTAGCAAACCTTTGACTGGCTAAGTTACCGCTGTTCAGGCCCTCTTATAGCGTTCTTAGTTGCAGGTGCAGGTTGATCCATGTGATAATATGGATTTGGATATCACAATATTCTGTTATTTAATTAATGCGCATATATATCTTGGTATTGGTGGAAGGCTTGGCCTTTTGCTAAGTGATTTGTTCCACTATTACCGCCATTAGTTCCTTGTTACCGGTGTTATGTTTTCCATACTTTGTGTTCCTAACATGCTCGGGTTTGTTATGGGGACCCCCCTTGTTTATTCGGTTGAGATTAAAACTTGGCTGGCAAGACCCAACATTGGTACTACATTTGCTTAAAAACTTAATAAAATTGCATAGGGTCTTGCAAACCCGTGGATAATTTAATCAACCCCCGGGCCAGTGCTCCTCATGAGTGTTGGTCCAAACAAGAGCCGTGTGCGGGGTCAACCCGGGGCAACTCGGGAGATTTCTATCAGGCCACCGTACGCTGTGCTTATCCGTCGTGTCCTGAGAACGAGATACGCGGCTCTTATCGGGTTTGTTGACACGTCGGGTGGTCTTGCTTGATTTGTTTTACCTTTATCGAACGTCTTGCGTGTGGAGTCTGACTTTCTTTGGGTTTACTCGAGGTGTTGGAATTCCTTTGGAATTACCTATGATGATCGCGAGATCCGCGGTCGAGGCATTCCCATGGAGTGTGGTTAATTTTGTAATGGATTAGTTGGAGCACCCCTGCAGGGTTAAATCTTTCGGAAAGCCGTGCCCACGGTTATGTGGCAACTTGGATATTTGTTTAACACCCGGTTATAGTAAACTTGAAGTAAACTCTAATTAAAATACACCAACTGTGTGAGTAACCGTGATCGTCTCTGCTCGTGAACATGATCCGAGAGAGAACACGGTGGGGTTATGATTGACGTGAGTAAGTGTTCAGGATCTCATAGAGATTATAATTAATTTGATCGTTCTTCGTAGGCCACTCATATTTATTTCATGTTGCGTAAGCTAGCCACCATATATGCTTAGTGTTGCTGCAAACTAAACACTACCCCTTCCCAACCTTTAAGCTTGAATAGTCCCGGTACCCGGGCACATGATAGTTGAGTTCCCTGTGGCTCACAGTTTGCTACAACACTCCAGGTACAGGTTCAGATGAGTACGTGCAGGATGACCTTACCTAGCTCCAGTGAGAGTATGACGAGGAAAGAGGCAGGATGTACGTGACGTATCCAGATGAGTAGAGGACCTGGTCGTGATCTTTGGGGCAACGAGATAGTTTCATTTGCATCTGTTTTATTGTTTGATTTCGTCCGTAGTCGGAACTTGTTTTCTTGTTGATGATTGAACTCTGAGTGGAATGTAATTTAGCATGTGGCGAGTGTAAGCCAACTTGTATACTCATCTCTTCTGTAATGTATGATGCAATGTTACTATACTTGCTAACAGCAAGATGTGCCTCTATGCCTTGCGAGGCCCTCGTGTCTTAAAATGGATAGGCGCGCATCTTGGGCGTGCCAATAGATCTTGATGCTCAAAAATTAGGTAGCTTTATCCAGGTCTTCCTTTGAAAAACTCTACTCAAACAACTGTTTATGCTCTCCAGAAATTCTACATCATTTCCGAATAGCAATATGGCATCCACATATACTTATCAGAAACTCTATAGTGCTCCCACTCACTTCATTGCAAATACAAGTTTCTCGTAAACTTTGTATAGACTCAAAAACTTTGATCACCTCATCAAAGTGTATATTCCAACTCCGAGATGCTTGCTTCAGTTCATAGAAGAATCATTGAAACTTGCACATCTTTTAGCATCCTTAGGACTGACAAAACCTTCTGGTTGTATCACATACAACCTTTCCTCAAGTAAACCGTTAAGGAAACGATGTTTTGACATCCATCTGCCAGATTTCAAAATTGAAAGTGCAGCAATTGCTAACATAGTTTCAATAGACTTTAGCATCGCTACTAGTGAAAAAGTCTCATCGCAGTCAACTCCTTGAACTTGTCATAAACTTCTTTGCAGCAAGTCGAGCTTTACAAATGGTGAAATTTCCCATCAGCGTCTGTCTTCATTTTAAAGATCCATTTGTACTTAACGACCTACTGTCCAACGAGCAAGTCCACCAAAGTCTATACTTGGTTTTCATACATGGATCCTTTCTTGGATTTCATGGCCTCTAACCATTTGTTGGTTTTTCGGGCCCATCATCGCTTCTCCATAGTTCGTAGGTTCATCGTTGTCCAACAACTTGACCTCTAAGACGGGGTTGCCGCACCACTCAGGAGCAGTACACGTCCTTGTCGACCTACGAGGTTCGATAGTAACTTGATCCGAAGCTTCATGATCATCATCATTAACTTCCTCTTCAACTAACGTAGGCTTCACAGAAACAACTTCCTGCGTTGCGTTACTCTCTGGTTGAAACAGAGGTTCAATAACCTCATCAAGTTCTATCCACTCAATTCTTTCAAGAGAAACTTTTTCTCGAGAAAGGACCCAGTTTTAGCAGCAAACATTTTATGCTTGGATCTGAGATAGAAGGTTCACCCAACTATCTTAGGGTATTCTATGAAGATGCATTTGTTCGCTTTGGGTTCGAGCTCATTAGGTGAAAACGTTTTCCACCCAAGCGTCGCAGCCCCAAACATTAAGAAATGACAGCTTGGGTTTCTATCAAACCATAATTCATACGGTGTCATCTCAACGGATTTAGATGGTGCCCTATTTAAAGTGAATGTAGTTGTCTCTAATGCATAACCTCAAAATTATAGTAACAAAACGGTAAGAGACATCATAGCATGCACCATATCCAATAGAGCACGTGTATGACATTCAGACACACCATCACACTATGGTGTTCCAGGTGGCATGAGTTGTGAAACAATTTTCACAATGTCAAAAGTTGTATGCCAAACTCGCAACTCACATATTCATCTCGACGATCATATCGTAGACATTTTTATCTTCTTGTCACGATGATCTTAAACTTCACTCTGAATTTGCTTGAACCTTTCAAACGATTTAGACTTTTGTTTCATTAAGCAAATATACACTATATCTACTCAAATCATCAATGAAGGTAAGAAAATAATGATATCCACCGCATGCTATATGACTCATTGGATTGGATACATGAACATGCATCATTTCCAATAAGTCACTTGCCCGCTCCATCAAACCAGAAAACGGGGTCCTTAGTCATCTTGACCAAGATTCATGGTCCGCATGTCTCAACCGATTCGAAATCGAATGAGTCCAAAGATCCATCAGCATGGAGTTTCTTCATGCGTTTTATCCCAATATGACATTTAGCGGCAGAGCCACAAGTATGTGGTACTATTATTATTGACTTTGTATCTTTTGGCATCAATGTTATGAACATGTGTATTACTACGATCAAGATTCAACAAACCATTCTTACTGGGTGCTTGACCATTGAAGGTATCATTCATGTAAACAGAATAACCATTATTCTCTAACTTAAATGAATAACCATGTTGCAATAAACACGATCCAATCACGTTCATGCTCAATGCAAAACACCAAATAACATTTATTTAGGTTTGTCACTAATCCCGAAGGTAGATAGAGCGTGCGATGTTGATCACATCAACCTTGGAAACATTTCCAACACACATCGTCACCTCACCCTTAGCTAGTTCTCCGTTTATTCCGTAGCTTTTATTTCGAGTTACTAACATTTAGCAGCCGAACCGATATCCAATTCCCACGTGCTACTAGGAATACTAGCAAGGTACCCATCAATAACACATATATCAAATATACTTCTGTCGACGTTGCCAGCCTTCTTATCTACCAAGTATCTAGGGTTGTTCTGCTTCAGCGACCGCTCTCCTCGTAATCGAAGCACTTAGTCTCGGGTTTGGATTCAACATTGGGTTGCTTCACCGGAGCAGCAACTGACTTGCTATCCATGAAGTTTCCCTCCTTGCCCTTGCCCTTCTCGAAACTAGTGGTTTTACTAACCATCAACACTTGATGCTCCTTCTTGATTTCTACCTTCGCGGTGTCAAACATTGTTAACAGCTCAGGAATCATTATTTCTATCCCTGGTGTTTATAGTTCATCACCAAGTTCTAGTAGCTTAGTGACAGTGACTTGGAGAACAATATCAATCACTATCTTATCTGGAAGACCAACTCCCACTCGATTCAAGCGATTGCAGCACCGAGACAATCTGAGCACATGCTCAACGATTGAGCTATTCTCTTTCATCTTGCAGGCAAAGAATCTTGTTGGAAATCTCATATCTCGCAACACGGGCACGAGCCTGAGATCCTAATTTCAGCTCTTAGAACATCTCATATGTTCCGTGACGTTCAAAACATTTTGGAGCCTCAATTGTAAGCCGTAATGCATGACACACTAAACTATCAAGTAGTCATCAGAACATGCCTGTCAGATGTTCACAACATCTACAGACGATGCTAGAGGGGTTGGTGCACCGAGCGGTGCATTAAGGACATAAGCCTTCTGTGCAGCAATGAGGACAATCCTCACATCACGGACCCAGTCCGCAATATTGCTACCATCATCTTTCAACTCTATTTCTCTAGGAAAAAATTCAAGGGAGCTACAGCGTGAGCTAGTAATCTACAACATAATTTTGCAAAGTCACTACTGACTATGTTCATGATAATGAGTTCAATTAATCATATTACTTAAGAACTCCCACTCAAATTGGCATTCCTCCGGTCATTCGAGTGAAACATGATCCAAATTCACCAACTCAAGTGTGATCATCACGTGAGTTGAGGTGGTTTCAATGGTGAACATCATCATGTTGATCATATCTACTATATGACTCATGTTTGACCTTTTGGTATCTTGTGTTCCGAGGCCATGTCTATACATGCTAGGCTCGTCAAGTTTAACCCGAGTGTTCTGCATGTGCAACACTGGCTTGCACCCGTTGTATGTGAATGTAGAGTCTATCACACCCGATCATCACATGGTGTCTCAACACGACGAACTTTCGCAACGATGCACACTCGGGGAGAACACAATTTATCTAGAAATTAAGTGAGGGATCACCTTATAATGCTACAATCGTCCTAAGCAAAACAAGGTGCATAAAAGGATTAACATCACATGAATCATAAGTGACATGATATGGCCATGAACTTGTGCTTTTGATCTCCATCTAGAAAGCACCGGCATGATCTCCATCGTCACCGGCATGACACCATGATCTTCATTATCTTGATATCCATCAACGTGTCTCCATCGGTGTTCTCGCGCCCAACATGCTTCGACTACTATTGCTACTATTTAGCGATAAAGTAAAGCATTACATAGCGCTTAATGGTTGACACGCGGGTCATACAATAATTAAAGACAACCCTATAGCTCCTGCCGGTTGCCATACTCATCGACATGCAAGTCGTGATAATCTATACATCACATGATCATCTCATACATCACATATATCACATCATGTAATTGGCCATATCACATCACAACATACCCTCTAAAAACAAGTTAGACGTCCTCTAATTGTTGTTGCATGTTTTACGTGGAAGCTACGAGTATCTAGCAAGAACAATTCTCATCTACGCAAAAACCACAACGGTGATACACTAGTTGCTTTTCGACCTTCTCAAGGACCACCTTTGTCGAATCCTATCCAACTAAAGTGAGAGAAACTGGCACCCGCAAGACATCTATGCAACAAGTTGCGGTCGAGGGAACCGGTCTCTCGTAAGCGTACGAGTAATGTTGGTCCGAGCCGCTTCATCTCACAATACCGCTGAACCAAAATCCGACCAAGGGAGGAAGCAATCTAAGCATCAACGCCCACAAACCTTTTATGTTCTACTCGAGATCTCATCTACACATAGACCTAGCTCATGATGCCACTGTTGGGAAACGTTGCATGGGAAACAAAAACTTTCCTACGCACACGTAGATCTATCCATGGTGATGAGCATCTACAAGAGGGAGAGTGGATCTACAAACCCTTGTAGATCGCTAAGCGGGAAGCGTTAAGAAATGCGGTTGGTGTAGTTGAACGTCTTCGCGATCCAAATCGCTGAGCGTCCCGCGATCTCATCACGATCCGTCCCGCGATCCAATCACGATCCGTGCCGTGAACTCATCACGATCCGTCCCGCGATCTCGTCACGATCCGTCCCGCAAAATCATCACGATCCGTCCCGCGAACTCATCACGATCCGTCTCGTGATCTTGATCATGGTCCTTCCGATCTAGCGCCGAAAGGACGGCACCTCCGTGTTCAGCACACGTACAGCTCGATGACGATCTCCGCCTTCTTGATCCAGCAAGAGGGAGCGGAGAGGTAGAAGAGTTCTCCGGCAGCGTGACGGCGCTCCAGAGATGGTGGTGGAGCTATTCCGGCAGGGCTTCGCCTAAGCACTGCAGAAATCCGATCTAGAGGAGAAACTATGCACTAGAGGAACGGATAGCACGTGGCTGAAAATTCTGTGCCAAAACCCTAAAATCCTCTAGTATATATAGGAGGAGAGGAAGATGAGGCTTGGCTGCCAAGAGGCAGCCCTTGGGTCAGCTGAACCTAGTGGGATTGGAGGATTCCTCCTCCAATCCTAGTAGGACTAGGACTCCTCCTTTATTTTTGCCTTTTTTGCCTTTTTCCACCTTTTTCTCTTTGGGCTTTTCTTCCCAGCCCCATGGGCCTTGTGTGGGACTTCCACCAGCCCACAAAGGGCTGATATTTACTCTCCCACAGCCCATGTAGACTCTTGGGTCGAAATACCCCTCCCGATGGTCTCCCGATACACTACCGGCACTCCCGGTACACTACCGATGAGCCCGAAACTTTTCCGGCGACCAAAATAGGACTTCCTATATATCAATCTTTACCTCCTGACCATTCCAAAGCTCCTTGTGATGTCTGAGATATCATCCGGGACTCCGAACAACCTTCAGTCACCACAATACATAACTCTATACTACCGAAACGTCACTGAACCTTAAGTGTGCAGACCCTGCGGGTTCGAGAACTATGTAGACATGACCAAGACACCTCTATGGTCAATAACCAATAGTGGGACCTGGATGCCCATATTGGTTCCTACATATTCTACGAAGATCTTTATCGGTCGAACCTCTGTGTCAAGGATTCAGTTAATCCCGTATGATGTTCCCGTTGTTCTTCGGTATGTTACTTGCCCGAGATTCGATCGTTGGTATCTCCATACCTAGTTCAACCTCATTGCCGGCAAGTCTCTTTACTCGTTCCGTAATACAAGATCCCGTGACTAACACTTAGTCACATTGCTTGCAAGGCTTGTTGTGATGTTGTATTACCGAGTGGGCCCTGAGATACCTCTCTGTCACACGGAGTAACAAATACCAGTCTTGATCCATGCCAACTCAACAGACACCCTCGGAGATACTTGTAGAGTACCTTTATAGTCACCCAGTTACGTTGCAACGTTTGATACACACAAGGCACTCCTCCGGTGTTAGTGAGTTGCATGCTCTCATGGTCATAGGAACATATACTTGACATGCAGAAAACAGTAGCAATAAACTCACACGATCATATGCTACGTTTGTAGTTTGGGTCTTGTCCATCACATCATTCTCCTAATGATGTGATCCCATTACCAAATGACATCTCATGTCCATGACTAGAAAACCATAGCCATCTTTGATTAACGAGCTAGTCTATTAGAGGCACACTAGGGACATGGTGTTGTCTATGTATCCACACATGTATCTGAGTTTCCGATCAACACAAGTATAGCATGGATAATAAACGATTATCATGAATAAGGAAATATGATAACAACTAATTTATTATTGCCTCTAGAGCATATTTCCAACATTTAATAGTATTGGCTTTTCTATGGACTCAAATGTAATTTCTCACATAAATATAAAATGTAGAGTCTTGAAGCTTTTGCCAATTAATATTCCATGCATCTAGGTAATCTCCTCACAATCCTGGCCAATCCATTCATTGAACTTTTCCTCAAATATACTTGATAGATTCATTAGTCTAATGAAATATATGTTGTTATTAATTACCAAAACCACCTAGAGAGAAGTTGTGCTTTCAGACAGGCACCACCAGAAGTCCCCCCCCCCCCGCACTCAGAAACCATCCCGCTAGCAGATGCGTGTCCGGTGGTGCCCCGACGTCACTGATGCGAGAAGCTTGGCTTCACGGATAGTGATACTGCGCGGCCACGCCATGGATGTGGAAGGGGAGGAGGTAGAGGAGAGGAAAGGGTAGGGTTTGTGCTACAGTGGCGCCGGCGGCGGATATGGATGTGGTGGAGGCGATCGGGGAAATTGGATGGCGACTTCATATATAGCATGGGAAGGGGTGGGTTTGTGGCATTAAGCGACCATCAATGGGCGCGGCGGCGCAACTCCCTATGTGTGAAAATATGAGCAGTAGTATACGCGGAACAACATGCGACACTGATTTGGTTTGCATGCCCATGGGTCCCACAAGTCAGCCAAAGACTATGTAGGATCAACAGGCGACATGCGATAAGTAATGTACGCGGCCAAATATGGATCCCACGCGACTTTATACACTGGAGACGCGAATACATGTGGATTTATATGGCGGTCCGACGCATCAGCAATGGTGATGCGAACACACGTCAGTCCCACGCGTCAGTACCGATGATGCGAATGCATGTGGCCTTACATGTCGGTTCGACGCTTCAGAACCGGTGTTGTGATGGTCAAAAGCTTTGATCCGACGACAAGGTCCCGTTTGGCCTCTTGTGAGGCGCGGGCGAGTGAAGGAGGGGGAAAGATAGCACTGTAAGATGAGCGGGGCAAAACCGAGGAGTACTAAGGAACCAGGGGCACAAAAATAGAAATCCGTTTTTTCAAATTAAAGTTCCCAACGGTTTGTAGTGGCAGGATCTTGCTGCCTCCCGCCACACATATGTTAAGTCAAAAAATCCATAAGAATCAAAATTTCGAAACCCTAAATAGTCTCTAAATTGTGCATGGGACTTCCAAATGTTTGTATTACACATGGAAAAATTTACCGAAGAGTATTTTACCCCTTCCAGTGGCAGGAAAATCATGTAATGCCTCGAAAATAGCAGATGAACTCAAACAGTGGCCAAATGTTAACATGTGGCTTTGGATGGTGTGTTTAATCCTATAAAAAGTTTGAAGTTCAAAATATTAAAAAATACGGAGTTCTGTGACGCGGGCGGTGGTTCCCATTTGAATCTCTAACACTTTGGGGGAGGGTATCCATTTTGTAGATGAGGTGCATCAAGTTTTTGCCATAAGTCTTTCGAATTTCTACCACACCCTACATGTCTAAGATGGTGATGCCATGAAAAGTTTGAGCCCTTTTTAAGTGCTCGTTTGCACGGTATTTTCTTCTGAAGACCGTTTTGCCCTTTTAAGTAGTTGGAAAATTAGCTAATTGCTAGAAAATAGCATACCAATTTGAATAGTGGACAAATTTGAGTATGTGGTTTCGGATGATGTGTATTAATCCTAGGAAATTTTGAAGTTCAAAAGATTAAAAAATGGAGTTGTGTGTAGCAGTCGGCGGTTTCTGTTCGAAACCCTCACATTTCGGGGGAGAGCGTTAGGTTTGTACACGAGGTGCATCATGTTTTTACCGTAATGCTCTCAAATTATGATCACATCCTACATGATTGATATGAATACACCATGAAAAGTTTCATCCCTTTTTCTTTCTCAAGAGCATTTTGCCTTTTTGAGTGGCCGAAAAATCAGCTAATGCTTCGAAAATAGCAGACCAACTCGAAAAGTAGACAAATTTGATCATGTAGCTTTGTATGGTGTGTATTAATCCTAAAAAAATTTGAAGTTCAAATGATCTAGAAAGTAATAAAATAAGTTTGGGTTTATATAGATAAGGTTTGGAGTGGCAGGCCTTACCAAGAGCCAGCCACTATTCCAGTTTGCGGTGGCAGGCATTTTTAATGCCCGCCAAAGTGACATCCTGAAAACAGTTACTCCTCTTAGTCAATTTTCTAAATTTCAAATGGCACTCACATATCTCTCTCTCCTTTCTTCCGCTTTGGATCCCCCGCAATCGCCCCCCGCTGTCGCGTGCCTCCGTTGGCGGCCCTGCTTGCTTGCCTTTGTTGCCACCGTGCGCGCCTTCCCATCCAATAGTATCCCTTGTCCTCCTCCTCTACCGCCGCCACCGCGTGCAACCGTATTTACCCTTGTGGTATCCTCGTGCATCTTACCCTCTCCACCATCATCGTCATCGCAACCAACTGTGTCTCCTCTAACACCTCGCCGCCGTCACAACATGCCAGGTCTCATCCAATGGTATATTGCCACCCATTTTTCAAATCCGTACACACCACTCTATTGCAGAGGAATATAACGTGTTCAATGAAATGCCACATAAAGTAGTCAGGTCTATCGTACACAAAATATTGGTTCTGTTCAATAGACAAACTTTGTGGGTGGATTTGAAAGATTTAATATGAGTATCAATGTTTTGGCGAAACGACGAACCTTTTTTTTGTTTCGCCAAATTTTTGGCACTCAATATGCCCTGCATTTAGCAATGGTCATGCCAAAGAAATTGGTCAATATTTCATTTTTTATGTTTTTCATAACTCTTGGTTACAAACTTGTATTGGTGCAGTCTGATGTACAATCACAAATTTGTGGGTTGATTTGCAGGTATTAATATGAGTGCCAATGTCCTGATTAATCGTCAATTCGTTTCCGTTTCGTCAAATTTCTGGCACTCAATATGGCCTATTTTATCAAAGGTTATGTCAAAATTTTCAGTCGATATTTATTATTTATTCGAACATTACTCCTTGTCACAATACTACAGCTCGGCGAATGGATCCCCATGGCAAAACATCATATCAATAGGAACCCAACTATACATCAACCCTAGCATCGAGATGGGTGCCCCTGACATAGATATGGCCAACCCTGGCATAGAGATGGGCGACGACCGACGGGAAGAATTGACCATCGGCGAGGGGAAACGAGTCACACGAACGAGACTTCGTCGAGCACCGCCGCCACAAAGAAGAGCAAGCAAAATCCTAGGGATCCGAAAAAGCTTAACGAATGTATCATTGAAATCACTGAAGTTGGCCCAAAAGTTGAGCCCTTCAGTCGAGATGACGTAGCAAGAATATACTGCAAAATGCTAGGTTGCATCTTGCAAAATAACGTCATGATGGGTTGCAAGAACTTTGGCAGAAAAAGCAAGAAGCTACTTGATGTCTTACACCATAGTTATGAATTTCCACCATACAAAAAGGGCGAAGAGTATGCCATCTCAAGATGGCCAAAAATGTTTAGGGACTAGAATAGCAGGACCAATTACAACATAAATGGTAAGGACTTCGAGGCCATTAAGCGTCCTGACGAATGAAGGAAGTTTTGTGAATCCTCCGAAAGCGAGTAAAGCAAGGAGATCATCAATCATTTCCATAATTTATCGAAACAATTGTCATGTAACCACCGTCTGGGCCCTGGTGGTTACAAAGCTGTGGAACCCAAGTGGGAGAAGGAGGTCGCGGACTTTGGAGCCGTGGGTAAACCGCCTTTATTCTTGGAACATCGAGACCATGTTTGTGACTTTCGTTTCCTCAGGGCCCGTGTAGTGCAAGACTCGGCTAGTAAAGAGTTGGTCTGCCCGATGCCAGAACTTCGCTCGACGGGGGAGAACCTGTAACCTCAACCGCCAATAATAATTTAGTACCTAGTAAATTTATTGCCTTACTAACCGTTTACCACAACATATGTATTTTTCCTAGAGGAAAATAAAGGAGGAACTTGGACCTGGTCCTCAAGATTCTTCCTACGGCTTTAGGTATGATGGCCCTCTTACCCGGGCAGTGAACGAGAGCTTCGAAGTTATCAGGAAGCCCAAGATGGAGCGTGTGTTCGGCACAGGAAGGATGTTGTGGGGCAAGGCATATCCCCAAACCAAAGAACTTAAAAACTTCGGAAGGAAAAACATGATTGATGAAAATATCAAAGCCCAATTTCAAGCATGAATAGGAACCGAGTTAACTGTCGTTGCACCTCGCCATGGGCAGCCCGGCCTGATCCACGGGTCTAGATTTTGATACCGGTGATCGGGACGGGCCGGGCTTGGCCCCGATGAAACTAAAGATTACGCCTAGTCGGGCCGGGCTTGCCGGGCCGAGCTTTTTTAGGGCTTGGGCCCAAAAACTAGGCCCGGCGGCCGGGCTCGGGCCTGGGTTTAGCGTCGGGATTTTTTGGCCCGGCCCGATCCGAGATATGGCTAGGTATAACTGTTGTAGTAGATGCAACAGTTCAAAATAAGTTAGCTGAATTGTTTTCACAAGGCCCATCGAGTCCTACCGAGCAGCACATGTCTAGTAGCACCCAACAGTCACAATCATCACACTTTATTTCATGCTAGCTGCAAGTCAAAGTGGACGACGTGATGACAAGGAATGCCAACGGGTAAATTATCCCTTTACCGATGGTACTAGACTGATGCACAGGGTCGTCCTGCCACTCGACATCACGAGGGTGCTGGTGCAGGAGGTAATGACAGGTTGGGAAAGCCTGGCTCAACTAGTTGGAGGGAGTGGATGTACAAATTCAACACCTGAGTTTAAATTCTCACGGAAGCGAATTTAGGTTTCTATTTATTCTTAAAGACCAGGCTCTTTTGGTACTCATGCAGTTTATCTAGAGGACCAGGCTTGGTTATTATTAACCAAGTTAAAAATCCTGGTACTCATACATAATGATTGTATGCATTCTTAGTTGGTGCAGAGGCCGGGAAAGTGAAATTCTCTCCCATTTTTTAGACGATACGGCCGGGCCGGGTGGCTCCCTTGACCGCAACAGGAGAGAGCTTCGCCGCCGCCGCCGCCTGATCTACCGCCTCCAGCCACCTCCTTCACAACAGAGACTAGATCTAAAACCCTCTCCTCACCCTCTCTCCATTCATCCCGGAGTCCAACGCTCTTGGGTTGCATAGCCACCCCCTCTCCCTCCATCCCTCGCCGCCGCATGAGGCTGGCACCGGGCAAGCCCGTGGCGCCGCCGGGGACTGCGGTGGCGGGGCCTTTGCTGCTCCGGCTTGCGCGTTGTAGAGCAATTGGATCTTGGGCGACGGCCCTTCCGGCGAGGCCCCTCCATGCTGCGGTGATGGCGGAGGTGGCGTGGTGCCGATGGTCTGGTCGGACGGACGACGGATCTTCGGTGGACCAGGGCCTGGCGTGGCTACTCTGACGGCCGGCGGCGCCTGATCTGGCCGCTGTCATTCGGCCCTAATCGGTGTGCTTCTCTCCTGCTGGCTCTTGGCGGTGCCGGCATGGCTTGCCGAGACCCTGGCCGGTGGCCGCGGGTGAAGTTGGTGGAGGAGATCCAGATTGGGGGAAACCCCTTGATCGGCCCCGCCCGGTCGCACCGACGATAACGCTCAAGGGCGCCACTTTTCTTCTTGGAGATGTCGGTCTATGTCTGCTCCTCCACTCCTCCCCTACATGCCTTTCGGGTGAAAACCCTAACTCCGGTGGGCGGCGGCGGCATCCTTGATGTCGTGACCTTCTTGAAGGCGTCGCCTTGAGGGCTGAGTGGTGGTGGGCACTGTGTGGGTCTTTGGTTGCTGGTGGTGGGCACTGCTTCGGGGGAAACCCTAGGATCTTGTCTTCCAGATCGGACGATGGCGGTATTGCGGTGTCGTTTCTCTCTTGGAGGCATCGTTTGTGGAGCAGCGCCGGATGACAGAGGCAGAAAGTAGAGTGGCTTTGTCTTGCACGGAGCTTTAGTGGAGCTGTCAAGTCATGCCTAGCCGACAGGTGCTACGCTGAGTCATGCCTAGTTGGCAGGTGCTACGCACGATAGCTCTTTCAGACTCTTCGTGTCTGGACGGATGAGCGCAGGGCGGTGGCGTCGACGGATGTTCGGACTGGCAAGCATGATGCGGATCTCTCTCCTGAAGATGGGCCAATGGTCCGATGATGATGACGGCTTCTAAAACGTGTGCATGTGGTGTGTGATTTAGGTCTGCTCCACCGGTTGTTCGTCCCAATACGTTATGTGGATGGATTGGCGACGATACTGGTTTTAGATATGGGGAATGAGAGCACTCCACATTATTGGGTCTGTAGGTGTGAATGGTGGCTTCGAATGGATTGATGTATGTTCTTGTCAGACATTTATGGAATAATTAATAAAGTTGGCTGCATGCATTGACTAATGCAGAGGCAGGAGAATAATTAAAAAAGAAGGAGGTAATGATGGGTTTTGAATCATGATTGTTTCCTTATCCCTCTGAAGAACGCGTCACTACAGGACAAGTGACCCAGGGCCACCTGCTTAAGTGGCCACTGAGTGATATAGAGGAGATTCCCCATAGATTCTTTGCTAATGACGTTGATCCCACCTTTGATAACTTTGCCCGCCCCCCCTCCCCCTTTAAACCTTGCCGCCAACAGAGACATAGTCCAAGATATCCTGCAATCAACAGAGAAGAATCTACGTGCCAATTGTGTACCATCCACAGACAAACCACATGGAAATGGAATACATATAAGCCCGGTCGATCGTTGCTATCAAACTCTAAGTTGAGGACCCTTTGTATCGAACTTATTGTTCTACACAACGATGCGGTATATAAATCAAAATAAGTTCAACATGATTAACAACCAAGTGTATATAAGGCTATAATTTCGTCCGAGAGTTTTCGGCTGATAAAATCGATCTGCCCTTTACTGAGGTGATCCATGCAAATATCTTCTATGTCAATGCAGTTTCCCAGAGTTAATGAGGCTTTGGGCACTTCATTGAGCTTCAGATCCTCAAGTCTGGCATAGTAATGTGGCCTTACGTATATTGCCGACACATGGCTTGGATTATTTATTCGATTCGAAGAGAGAACTTCAAAAGCATTGGACCACATTGAAGGATGTTCTAAATGATGCTCTATGCAAGAGTAAGAACTACAAAATGGTGTTAACACGACATTCAGAATTCAAGTTCATCACTTGCACTTGTTGCTACCAAAAACCAAACGTCAAAACCTCTTAAGGTCTGGATACTTTGCCATGGCTATCATGGACGACTTTTTGAAGAAAATACAAAAAATAAGAAATCATAGCCAAATCATCAAGTGGTCTGGGGAGAAGGAGAGCGACATGGACATGGGTAATTATTAAGAGACATGAGCGCCTCTAAAATGTGTTGGCCAAAATCATTAATAGGGAGGTTGTAAATGAGGACGCGAAGTTCCACTGCAAGCTAGAGCCCAATGAAGAACGATTTCACCAAGTCGAAAACATATTGCGGTCATCACTTGCCAACGACTACCCAAGTCAGTAGATATACTTTTTCAAAATAACTTGTGAAATTGTTCATTATGTGTCGAGACATGTTTCTTACCGTGCACTTCTTATACTATATGTTTGCTTCACTAATATTCATAATTAAAGTATCGACATTGTAATGTGATGTATGCATGTCGATGATTGTTTGAGTGTTGAGACAACATTTTATATATGTAATGCAATGTGAGGATCAAGTACAAAATGCAGCCACCACGTCGATCATTACAATGCTGCCATAGTAGCCATTCTTCTGTAGACCTAGATCGCTACTAGTGGTGGGCACCAAAGGTCTGTGCCACTACGGTTATGTACAACAGTGGCGGGCAGAGAGAAATGCAACAATTTCTACCTACATTTGTTGTGGCGGGCGCTAATTACCTATTCATGCCACTGAAATGGACCTACCCCTTACGGGCGCGTGCCCGCCACCGATGTCATGTCAGCAGTGGCGGTGGCCCTGAGAGCTTGGCCCGCCACTACGGGGCATTATGCACCCACCACTATTAGGCAATCATGTAGTAGTGATTCTTATTGTGGAGATGTAAGGAGATACACAAGTTTATTAACGTTGTCATTACGACAAAATTGCAACTAGCGGTGCAATTAATGCCATGTACATCCTTTAGCGGTGCAACAAAGTGTCTGTATCGGGGGTAGAACCATCTCGATAAATATAGTGTAAGATGACTCATTCCTTTTAGGTGAAAATTTGATGTTCATACGAAGAAAACCCCAAACAGAAAAGGAGAAAAGGTAATATCATAATATTAATTGTGGTTTTGCCAATTGTATCGAGTTCGATGACCTGATGTGCAATAGCTAGAGGAAGCATTATTCATCACTTGTATTCAACATTAATTCGTACACAGGGTTCCAAAACTATATGCACAACCATCATAGAGGTACTGACATTGATACACCACAACAAACTGTTTACATCTAACTAGCATAGGCATACCATAGTATCAATACACGTGTGCTACACCTCAGGTCGAGAGATGTGCATATATAATGTGTACGTATATGCCACTGATCAAGTTTAATGTGTCTATTCTCAGATGAAGAGTTAAGAGAGTTCTTCTTTTCCATTATCCAGAAAGGGCCTCAAATCACGTTGCTTCCAAGCACTTCAGTTATCCGTAGCTAGCTTCAAACTTGCATCTAATTTTGCTGCTTCGTCATGACCTAAAATTGATGAGTAGCAACAAACAATCTCATGGGCATGCTCACATTGAACATTTAAATATAGAGGACATGACTTCTTTTAAATTTACCTTTGGTATCTCTTGATGTTGGATGACGAGCAATGCATAGTTTTTTAGCCGACGCAAGAAACAACCTGAAAGAAGCGACATATGCGAATTTACTTTGATTGTTTTTACTAACTTTATAAAGCTTTTGCATATTCTGGAAACATTTGCGGCACGAGTGCTCTTCATATTTCGCCTACGATTTCTGTACACAATTCACCACAAAACTAGCTTATGCCTCCTACTCCCTCCTTTTCTAAATATAAGTCTTTTTAGAGATTCCATTAAAAAACTACATATTCGTCACCCTGGAAACTAGCTTATGCCTACTACTCCCTCCTTTTCTAAATATAAGTTATTCTAAATATAAGTCTTTTAAGAAACTATATATATATATATATATATATATATATATATATATATGGTCGCGCTATTCGTCACCCTGGGTGAGGAATAGTTATTCTTCACCCCTCCTCAATTTTACCATCAATGCACCGTAATTTTACGTCCCGTAATTTTTGTCTCATTTCATACGTAAAAAGAGACCGTAAGAAAATTTATAATCAGTGTAAAAAATATTTTTTGTTAGGTAAAATTATAAACATACAAAAATAGTGGAAAATATACAATAAATTCAATTTTTTTGGTCTTCTGACTTATATTTTTGTTTTCTTATATAAAATTTTACGTCGTGATTCAATATAAATGTAACTTTTTGTATTACGAACATAATTTATTTATAAATTGATCGTAAGATTATCTCGGGTGAAGAATAATTGATCATGCACTATTAGGGCATCTTTTATACTGAGATGGCCATTCCTTTTACTTATAAGAATATCAATGACAACTAAAAGTATCTGGAAAACAACAATTAACAAAATATTCTTACAATATTAATTCATGGTGCAGGAGGATGTATGAAAAAAACAATACTTACTCCCATGGGACATCTCCAACAAGCATTCGGTCGCCTTCAAAGTCTTCATATAGAAATATGAAATCGTTGGTATTTGCACAATCTCCTTCCCCAGAATCTGAACTCTTGTAATCTGCAGCTGCATTTATGTAATCCAATCCAAGAATTTAATATGATTGGTACATCAAAACATGAAAAGACATTGCTCTCATAGCAAAACCGAGGCAAGACTTCACAATTCTAACATGCCATGTGTTTCCAATGAGAAATACATGTTTAAAAGCAGTTTATTTAGCAAAGTTTAAAAATGGCTTATACGAGGGTAAAAATAGTTAAGTGTTATTGCTAAAGTCAAGTTAATTTCCATATAAATAAAAGTTATGTTAATTTCACAATGAGTTATAACCGTAAGAATACGTTGGCCAAGAGCCCTGTGAAGCCTACAATACTCACATGGTAGGTGAGAGATGACCCAATATACTATAACATTAATCTTTCTAAAATTGAAGAGCCCACATTCAATTGAGGTCTCCAATTAATATTGTGACATCCAATTTTGACCTGGCCAATAATTTTTCAAAGCTCTCTCATTTAATTATTCTATTTATATCTCTATAACAATATACTCCTTAGTTTTAAAGAGTCGAATTTCAATTAAGGTCTTAAACACTTCAATTAAAATTGGGTCATTTGATTTTGACCGGGTCAACAATTTTTTAAAACTCACTCGTTCAATTCTTTAGACAAATACACTATGCTTCCTAATGGGTTTGGTTTACGATTTTGATCGAACCAACAGTTTTTCAAATCAACAATAATCGGTCTATAAAAACATATCAATCACGCCCATGCAGCCGTCGAAGTAGAAATTTTCTCACATATATAAAGTTGGTTAGCATATAATATAAAATCACACCACGAAAGACCCATCAAATTATCAAATTATAAATAAAAATAAAACACACTATGTCATCTCCCCCACACATCAAACGAAATATTCCATTAGTTTCAAAATATAAGGGGTATTAGTTTTTTAGAAAGACAAATTCTTCAACTTTGACCAAGTTGAGAGCAAAAATATCGACATCCACAATATTAAATAAAAATATGAAAATTTATTTAACGATGAATCTAATCACAATAATTTGATATTATGGATTTTTAATATATTTATCTACAAATTTAAAAGGTTTGACATTTAAAAAAATAAATACACATTGTATTTTGAAACAATGTGATTAGGTTTTTCTAATCCAATAGCACAGGAAAGCATGCCCAATCCTTCTGGTAAAGATGAATTGCCCTAGACCCAGAAGGACAAGGGCCTAGCTAACTACTAGCAGGAGTCGAGGCATTAGGATTTCCCTCTCAACCACGGGTCATTGAAGTGGCAAGCATGCTAAAGGCGAATCCAAAATCTCGTCACGGAGATCAAGGGGAGAAAGGCTTTTGTGACTGGTTATAATTTTGATTTTACTAAAACACACTAGATGTGTCCTAAGATTTGGACATCTACATTTTATAGGTTCCACATCTATATCCTATATGTCCTTGATTTTTAGCAAAGAGTTGTGCGTGTATTATTTTTCTTGTATGTTTGACTGGGTTGCTTAGATGTGCACATCTAGATGTGCCCTGGATAGATCCTTGTAACTTAATTTTTTTAATGCCCCTTGTAACTTATAATTTTTTTAGTTCCCCTTGTAACTTATAATTTGAGAGCAGTAGGTATGTTGTAGGGAAAAATAATAATGGAGAGCACTACTTACGGCAGAAGAAGTTTCTTGTCATCTTGGTGAGCGCCCGCGAGAGGGAGTCATAGCTGCGGTGGGCTCTCAGGTTGATCTTCCTGACGATCAGGCAGCCATCCATATGCACCTTGGCGAACATGTTTGCCGGCAGCCGCTGCGATTCTGCGGTGACCGTACAGCTCGTCGGCGCCCTCGCCACCTCCTTATCATCATCGGCGGGCGAGGCCGCGGCGGGTATCTTCGCGTTCTTTGGGCCGTCCGGCTGCTTCACGTCGGCGTCGGGTTTTGGCACGTGCGTGACGGTGACGAGGTGGCGCCGGGAGGTGTGCACCGGCGGCCAGCCCACGGCCGCCGAAGGCAATGAGAGTACACTAGCATCGCTGATAATGACAAAGAATTGAATGCAAATTACATTAGGCATCCATGAATACATGTGCAGATCAGGTGCAAGTGTGTGCAGGAGTGTATAAGTGGATTGTAATACAGGCATGCATGCAATGCAATTTACTTGCACCGTGATTAATTATTTTCCTCGAGTACTCCTATTTAAGATCAACGTGTTTGTTGATTACCTCCTTCGTCTAGGTTCATTGGTCCATGGAGTCAAGACATTAAGGCCCCTCCCAATACTTCACCTTGTACAGTGCTAAGGCTACCACGTAGGTAAAAAATCTAATGTGGCATGGTATTTAAGAGAAAAGAGATGGGTATGGTGATTCCAAAAAAAACGGTGTCAAGCGCGTGAACCTAGACAAAATTCTTAAATGAAAGAAAGTCCACTAATGCATGAAGAACTTTAGTATCTAAATTATTAAATAGAGTGTGCTTAGCTACAACAAGTTAAGCACATATGCATTGAGGGCTTTGGTTGCTAAACTTTTAAATATGCTTAGCACCTTATCTAAGCACCAATTCATTGAAGATAGCCTAAGACGAAAGAAGAGCACGGAGATGTTACTTTATTTGTCCCTTTCCTCTTTAATTACTTATCATACTGTATCATCTTTTTGCCTATTGACATGCATGTTACTAAGATTGTAATTCCATTTACGCCTATGCGATTAGTTTCAAAAAGTAACCTCAGCTACTTTACCTCAAAAATTATGGTCTAAATTCTAAAGTAAATATGCAACACTTACATTTAAAGTTGAACTGTCTGATCCCCTTTGTTATGAAAAGACTATCCTGGGGCCTAACCAAAGCTAAAGTTTCCTCTCTTTAAACCCCCAAATGTTTTCTTGTCTGTCTCCAAATAAATCTTGTTATAGAACCTTTAATTTGTTGTGTTGTATCGATCGCCTCAAGCCACAGACCACTTATATATTTACAGAAAAGGAGCAACATGCATCATCCAGCCACATGGCAACAGTTTAGCAACTCCGGCCGCCCAATTATTGGGCGCAACACATCCCCGGACGGACACACGAAAGTCGTTTTTAGGGGAAAGACTGCACTAGTTTTCTCATCTTTCTTTCTCTCTTTACTGTGGGGGGATGGGAGGAAAAGACTGCACTGCGCTGCATGCACGATCAAGCAGAGTCATGCTGCGCTCATCATTGCTGCTCCCCTGCCTGGGCCAGCCTGCGCTGAATATTCCCGCTAAATTCCTTGCAGAGCAGAGGATATCTTCCCTACGTACGTTCCTCACTAACGGTATCTATTCTATCCGGCCGTGTTCACCATGGCCGGCCGGCAAAAGCATTGTGAGAATTCACCCAGGTACGTAGATCAGGACGTCATGCATGCATGCATGATTTCCCTGTATTATAAATCCTAGGTTTAAAGGGCTCCATTTGGTGTACATACATATACAGGTACTACGTATAGAAGAATCTATTCGCAATCATTTCTAAACGCAGTTCTAAGCACACGAGGACCTGAAAAATACTAATCAATGAGCCCTGGTGGAGTGGTAGGGGTTCAAAATGTTCATGATTGCAATCATTTGTGCGTACACGTAGAGGGCCTTAATCCCGCACTTTTCCACCATATATACTTGTTCGTTTAATTCATGACTGCTGAAACTTAGTTAGCATTATAAACTCATTACACGGCAGGAAATCCATATTTTGACAGCTGACACATTTGTAGTTACCTAGACCAGTTCACCCGCAAAAAAAAAAAACTAGAGCAGTTGGATGCAGTGGTGGTGGCTGAAAACATGCATGAGTAGGTGTGGCTGCTAAAACTGTGTAGGTAATATGCATGCATGCATGCAGAAGCATATGCATATATGTGGGTTGCTTAATTAACTGTCAACACACAACATTATTTAGCTCACCTTGTCACATATGTTGTGGCCACTGACTCCGGCGCAATGCTCCGGTCCTGCTCCGCGGCCGCCTTCTGCTGCCGGGCGGCGAGGCTCCAGGGGTGCATGAAGCCGGTCGGGCTCGGCATGAGCGCCGCCGTCCAGCTGCTGCTAGGCACAATGCCATGGCAATTACCACCACACCCTGTGCTAAGCGTGTTCGCAGTGGCAGTACTAGCGACGACCATGCCACTGCTCTGCACCCGACCGACATTGCCGCCACCTGGACGACCTTTGTAGCTTGCCATGACGGCGCCACCGCAGCTGGCGGCGCTGCAGTTACCGCCGGGAGACAAGGAGATACCGAGGCTGAGGTCTAGATTGCTATCGTGGAAGCATGCGCCACTAGAGCTCGCTTCCTTTGCCACCTTCATGCCGGTGGCTGCAGTAGCGGCGTTTCTCTCCTGCCTGACAAGAGGAGGAGGCGTCTCAAACGATATAAGATTCATCATGGCGGCGGAGCAAACGAACCGATGAAGACAGACAGATGGTAGCAATGAGGTTGATGAGATGGAAGCAACAGGTATGAGAAGAGGAGTGGTGAGCTGAGTGAGTGAGTTGGTGAGCAGAAAGATGGTGTTATGGGTGGAGAAGATAATTAATATGTCGGTAGAATATAAGAGATGGTGCAGTGGTAGTAGTTGATATGGTATGGATAGATCGATGGTGTACATATATGTAGGTGGATATATAGAGGTGCAAGCTAGCTATGGCTAGGGAGAAGGACGGGGCAATGATTTCATACAAGATTTTGTAAAAAGATGGGGGTATCATGTGCAAGAGAGATATGATCAATGCCATATCTGTGTACCCATGCTAGTGTAGTAGTAGTTTCATGATGTTGCTGTGTGTACCTAGATGTATAGCCATCACATGCCTTTCTTCATTCTTGGGAGAGCGGACTTTGTGCACCTGTTGGGTGCGTAAAGTAGAATCGAGTAATTTGAAAATATAATTTCGTAAGCATTTACAAAAACGTTATTGCCAAGGAAAGAAAATAAAACAACATAAAAAGATCAAAAAATGTTCGTAAATTACAGCATTTCAAACTATGCAAAAACAAGCATATAATAGTGCAATTTCAGAAGTAATATAATTTGCACACTTATTGCTTAGAACTCGTGTGTATACATTTTTCATACCCAACATTCAAACAACAAAGCAACAACGTTGGGGTTACTCATACCCAATGTTACAACTGTGAACCTACAATACCATATATACAACATGTTGTATTTTAGTATATATTTTTATATAATTTCTAAACGAATGCATATATTTGAAATACACATCCGTCTCAGTATGCCTTTGCATACATCCTCAGAGACAAGTCATCCTATGAAGGATCTAACCTTGTATTTTTCTTGTTTGGCATGGATGTGCGGCTTGGCTAGCTGGTGCATGGTGGGGATGAGACCATCATCTCCTCCACCATGCACGGTGCAGTACTTGCTGTCCGCTCCCTTTAATTATTGCTTTGCAACCCTACTTTGCATGCACCGGGAAATTCCAAAAGAACAAGTACACACACACACTACATACATATACGCACGCACACGCACTAGCTCGCCGCATCAAGTTCAAATCACCACCTACCAAGAACATATCCTTCTATAAAAAACAAAAAAAAATGAATTGCTCTTTTGGGAGGAAAATTACATATTTAGTAACCACTCCGTAGTTGCTCGAACCAATATGCATGCATGCATGCATCCACGCTAAGTTTGTCTTGTCATGCACAATCCTGCAGTAATCTATTACGATCTTATAGGAAAATATTGTTCTAGGTTCTCGAAGATCAATTGTCCTTTGTGATCCTTGGTTTGGATACGGTGCAGTGATTGTTGCACGTGTTCCTTTGGTTACTTAATTCTTGACATGCGATTTGATTAGAATGAGATCTTTTTTCTCCAAACAAGGCCGGACGGTATCTGCCTAAATTACACTTTATCTTGTGAAAAAGAATCGTGGCAGGAATAATCAAGATCTAGAGGATATATGGAGATCGAAACTGCTGCAAATCATACAGATAGGAGATACGTAATCACCGCCTGTCATGTTTTTTTAAAAGGCCGAAGGCTATTAAATAAAACCAACTCTTATAAGAACTTCCTTACAAGAATAAAAAATTACAGACAGCCTTGAAGAAATTAGCGTTGTCCATCCACAACAAAGCTCCTTAAGCAAAGCTCGTTGCCGCTTTTAGGACTTAGTATCACAGGAGCAACCTTGTTGAAACCTAGTAGTTTGTAGAAGCATCGGCCATGAAGTGCCGATGTAAATTAGAAGACGTCGACAACCACAAACTAGATAGGTCAATGTTATGCAGAAGCTAGCATGGAGGAGGGCCAAAAGATAATCCCAACACTGTCGAGGCAGGACGGGGGCAACCGGGCAAACCTTAGAACTTCCCTGTTGGAGCCATATTTTATTGAGCTTCATCAGATGCAGATGAAACTGGAGAACAAAAACATGTGCAATTCATCCTATTCGCGGGACGTCGTTGTCGTAAACAAAAGTTAGTCTCGCTAGATCGAGTGCCCGACGATCGCCACCATCCTATGGCATGTCGACGTCACTCCTATGAAGGACGTCGACATCGAAAAAGTCGAGAAACCATTATTCTCATCGTCGTCACTACCCTAACTTCACTGGTGACGATAAGCGTGCAAGACCCTACGAGACATGGACCAGGATACTCGATCGTGGATTCCTCCATCCTCCCGCTACCGCAACGGCAGATGGGTGCAGGGGAACCGCGGCGCCACCAATGGGTAGAGGGGAGACGCTAGTCATCTCCTGATCACCTCAGCAAACCCTTAGAGAACATTTCATTCCGCTCTACATGTCTTATTTATGCTCCTTATCATGTTATTTGGGTGTTCATGCATTGTGCTACAACTGGGCGGAGCGACCTCTCGATCTACTTACTGCAGCCCAGGACGGTCGTCGTCGTCTAGACGCGACTTCTTGTTTTGATCTCTCCTATGCCTAGGACGTTGTCTGGGCCAAGAGCCATAGTTAGTTGTTGTTTCTATTTGATTCTTCTTTCTCGTTGCAACTGGAATACTGCAAGATGAACCCTATTTATATAGCAAATGATGATTATTTTTCTTTATCATGGTTTAATCAAATACTCCATCCCTTGACAAATACAAAATGTTCTAACCTTTTTGTGAATTAGATGTATATGGACACGTTTTGACATGTTTGTTCACTCATTTCAGTTTGTATGTAGTCCATATTGAAATATCTATAAAAAAAACTTATGTTTATGAAGGGATGGAGTAATATTTTGTCATTTTCGGTTCTTTATAGTTAAGCATTCACAAAACCATGCTGCTATAGCTAGCCGTTGGATCGGAGCACATATACGATCACCGATCAACCCCTAGAAAAATGGAGGGAATAAGGATTTAGGTCTCTACTGGCTACTCGACCTCACTCCATGAACCAATGATGCATGCACGTACGCACGCACATTCGTGTGGTGCCCTATGTTATGTAGAACTATGGATTGACGCGACGACACAGTTAAAGAGGCAGCGAGCATGCAATCACTTGGATTCCTGCAGACGGTCGTGTCAAAATGATGCAAATTGAGAAATGATAGGACGGTGATAATCCTAAGCTATCTAGAAGGCACAAACATCCACAGACATACGTACGTGTGCACTTCACGCTGCATCAGGCTAGCCCACTCATCTAGCCAAACATGTACGGGCAATCCTATTTTATGTGCGGTCACTATGTCTATTTTGAGTAGTTTAGCAATTTTTCGGAGAAGGACTAGGATCTAGTAGCAATGTTGACACCCCTAAAAAACAAGAAAATACATTTGTTCCCAAAAAAAATAGCACAATCATACACCTCTAGTGATCACGGTCATTTTTATTTTTATTTTTATTTATTTGAGTTGGAGCGATCATGGTCACTTGGAAGCATAATTTTGGTCAACAAATGTCTGTTCCCAAAGAACTGTCTTCTGGTCAAGAAACTACTTCTCGAGACGCCGAGAAACGTACGCGCGCGTACATGCATGGACCTAGTTAATTGTGGGCATGCACTAATCACAACTGGGAACTGCTGATAGCGATGATAATACCAAATCTTTCTGCTATCATGGAAAACACATCAGAACTCGTTAAAGCTTGAGACACGCATGCGTGCGTTACCATGGCCATGAGCAAAATTTGAAGTGAACTTCTATTATTATATGTTCATCGGATAAAAAAGCGCGCAGAATATAGGATTTATATATGTACATCGCCTGAGTAATTAACTCCATGTCCCATTTTAAGCTAATTGAGATGGGAGAGACGAGATGATGATGAGTGAGCCTATTAACGAGGCGACATGCGTACAAGAAAACATGATGATGATCACTTTGTTTCCTTTCCTCGCCACCTTTTGTGACCCTTTTTTTGCTCCTTTGTTTTGTTCCTTTTATCGTCTTTCTCGCCTGCCTTACTTTCTTAATGTTGCAGATCCAAAGGACAAAAGCTGGGCCATTAGAGCATGCATTAGGGTATGATAAAAGGGTTAAAGCCAGAATTAGACCAAAAGGTGGCATAAAGGCTAGCCTTTCTGTATTAATGTGCTACTATTTGTAGTATTTGCACATGTTCTTTTTTCCGGGTATTTGCACATGTTCACGGTCGCTAAGTAATGGTTTTATGCTGGGTTTATCCCATTTTACACTCATAATTAGAAGTAAGCAAAGGCCACCGATAAAAATAAAAAGGAGTAACCCTGCAAAAAAGAGAGTAAATTGCAGTTTGCACCAGGTAATTAAGTTGTAGTATTACTAATTTTCATTCACAGAACCTCTAGAGTTTGACATGACATAGACAAAAAGGTGACTTCAACTCATCGGAAACATGTTTACCAAAAGCTAGCAAGCTATCCATGTGAACACTAAACCTTAATAAGCCCTATCAAAAAATTCCTATCCATACAGAAACCAGCCAAAAGGTGACATGAGAACTCTAGCGCCAGCGCGCACCTCGTCCTGCAGGAAGTATACCTCCAGGCAGGCAGCTGAAGGTGGATACACATACGGCCGGCGTGTACGTGCGTTTGGACTTTGGAGGCATGGAGGCATGGAGTAGCAGCAGCTAGGCCATATCCCAAGTTTCCAGCCCCACAGGCCACGGCACAAACGCACAAGCGAAAGAGAAAGGCGAAAGGCATGTTTGGCATCATTGCGGTGTTTAGATCCGGAAGAGACGCTAGTCGGGTCGGCTTTAGGTGCAAGTGGCACCGTATAGTCTTGCATGCATGCACTACAAAATTACTAGTGCACATAGTAGTAGTAAGTATATCCCAATCTTATCTGCAATCAGCTCCGTCCGACCTCTCTCTATGAAACACTACAGCTAATTAGTCATGAAAACACGACGCGTATCATACTAGATTAGCTCACAAAAAGCATAGTTTCGTTTACGAGTTAACTGAACAAGGAGTGTTGCCTCTCCGCTCTGACGAGAAGAGGAAATGTCGGTATTTACGTTACTTGTAACATGATCTTTATAATAGACATGTATTATCAAAAGCTCTAAAGAGAAGAGAGAGACGTGTGACGGAAAAAATGTGGCATGGACGTATGTTCTCTAAAGTCTAAACCAATATGTACGGCAATACATACATGCTTTCGTCTTTTTTTCATGATAATATGTGTCTCATTTATAGCAAAAAAGATCATAGTACAAGTCGCATAATGATAAAACTGAAAAAACATCAGAACGCACCTTTATGATTGGGTCTGTGGATCGCATGGGGTTTGGGATCCCGGTAGTAGAGAGAGGAGATGATGTGTTACCTTGTCCTTGGCTCGACGAGCTCGAGCCGGAATCCATGGTGAGACGGTGGTGGTGGTGATAGGCGAGATTGAGAGAAAGGTCGGTGGTGTTTCCCGTGAGCGCCGCGCTAACCCTAGATCGGTAGGACGTGTCGGTGGACAGAGTGGCGGCGGCGAATCTCGTTATCCGTGCCTCGGTCTTCCATCTATGTTAATATAGCGCGGGTCACAATGGGGCCACCAACCATAACGGGTTGGGCGTCCCCGATCAGAACGCATTGGATCAGGGGTCCGGTGGGCCGTTGGGCCCACTCGGTGGAAATCATCCTAGCACTTTACACAAAGGATCAACAGACAAGATGCAAAATTGCAATCGAAATCGAAGAGTCCTCTGAGCTTGATACCAACGTTTGTCACCTACCTTCAACACTATCACAGCAGTCATTAAAAAAAGACAGATTACCTCTTCATGCGAGCTCAACGCGGCTCCACTATGCTTTTGTCCATCATGAACAATTTGCGTCGTGCAAAGCTTCGAAGACGATACACGGGAGTACAAACATACACAAATGCACAGTGCGATCTACACCGATACGTTCGATCTTAATTACCACGTACGGCCCTACTTCACGACCGGCCGGGACGCGCGCACGGGCCACCAAGATCCATCGCTCATCATCACAGCTCCACACAACCCAACCCTCTAGGCTAGCCAGGCTCCAGCTGCCACCACCGGAAAAGAAGAACCGGACCGGGCGAGCTTTTGCCCCGTGCGGCGTACGTCTTTCGGGCGGCTCGTCCGCCTCGCAATCTCTCTCAACACTGGCGGCCACCACTCACTCACCACGGCTCCTGATCTGATCATGGCCGCCTTGACTGTCCTACGGGTTCCTACCAGTGCATGCATGGGGTCCTTTGAATTCCAGTTTCAATTCGTTGCAGCCTTTCTTCCTCGGCCTGCACGGGCCGCGGGAGGGGAAAGGCCCGCAGATTCAGATCAGATCTGTGTGTTTCTGATGATGACGACGAGATTATACATACTCCCTTCATTTCAAAATATAATATTTTTTAGAGATTTCACTAAAAACCTAAATACGGACGTATATATATAGACATACTTTAGAATGTAGATTCACTCATTTTGCTTTGTATGTACTTCTCTAATGAAATTTCTAACTTTTTTTTCTAAAAAGACTTATATTTAAAAACAAAGGAAGTACATGATATGATAAGTACAGTACATCCGGGCAGACCAAGGGTATATGCATCTACCTTGCCCCTGCTGGTGCCAGAAATTCTTTAGTAGTATATGTTCATCCCAACTCCGTCCCGCGTGATACGAAGATCCACAACAGAGCAAAATTCAATGGAAGAAATCCTATGAAAATCGGTAGAATGTGAGCAGCTTCCAGCAGTTTATACTAGTCCGTATGTATAATTGTAGTATATGGGCAAAGGCAATGATGGTCGAGTAGTAGGTAACATTCGGAACCCTGCATAGAATTCTGAACCTGGGTGAGCATGCGACTTGAGTCCTGCCTCCAATGAAAGCACCGATTGACCAACCTCACACAACAATGATTGGGACTTAGCTAGACAGAAGAAGAGAAGGGAACGGTTGGATTGGTTCTCTTATGTATGATATGGTGCAGACAGACTGCTGAACAGAACTGAAGTGAGAAATATATTCTGGTTTATTTTCTTTTCAAAAAGTGAGAAATATATGCTTCTTTTGCTGATCATCTCTTTTTAATGCTCATGAACTGTATGCGCAAAAAAAAAAGCTCATGAACTGGCTATACTCTGGATTGACTTTAGTAGCTCTCTATGAGAGGTTACCGGAAACTGTAAAGAAAATAGTTGATCTTGTTATGGGAACCAGAAAATGAATGATAGTGAATCTGTACCTAAGCATCCTACTTTTTCTTTTAAGAACAAGTATAATTACGAAGCCACACTTATCTATGGCCAAATGACTACACAGAAATTTAGGAAGTCTAAGTAATTACATGCATACATATCCCACAGCTAAAAAATTACTTCTATAAACTGACTACACAGGCCATGTGACATCACAACCTTTGTATCCTGACACCGTCACTCGACTGGTTGTAAGACTTAAAATAGTATATCTTTGTTGAATTGGATGAGAGAGAAAAGAAGCGGGCTTTACATTTACAGTTGGTTGTAGCACGCGCTCTAAAAAACTATGTGAGAGTGTATGGTGGACCATGTGATAAAAAAAAGTAGTATTTTTTTGTATTCCGCTACTATACATATTAACTATTACATTGGCTATGAATGGCATAGCAACATGTTATAGCGAGCAATCGGCTATATTATTAACCATGATCTAACCTGTATATATCGTTCATTTAGTTGTTGGATCTTGTTTTTCTTCTTCTTCTTGTTTACGAGTGAATTGCAAAAAACATCACATTTGAAGTTTTGACACAGAAATGCCACCACAATTCTTGAGCTCCCCAAAAATCTATCGATTTCCTTGTAAATTTTCTCAATAAAAACAAATGATTAACATGCTTTCTGACAGCACTAGTAGAAAACAAGCCTTCTGTTTCAACCTTTAGTCCCGGTTAGGAGCTGTCGGGGGGTACGGACCCCATTAGTCCCGGTTCATTTGGGACATATATTCCTGGTTTGTATCACAAACCGGGACTAAAGAAGTGGTGACAGACTGGTGTCAGCCTGAGGCCCCCACAAGCCCTTTTAGTCCCGGTTTGTGAGACAAACCGGTACTATAGTTGGACCTTTAGTCCCGATTTGTATAACCAACCGGGACTACAACTTTCCCTATATAAACCCTTCGTGCAGCCCGACTCCATTTCTCTATTTTCTCCATTCGAATTCCCCTCTCTGTTCTTCCCCTAGCTCGAGCTCCTCCCTCCATTTTTGCCAAGATTTGTCAAGATTTGAGGCACCCCAATCCATCCAAGTGTCCACAAAGGTTAGCAACTTTGTCTTTTCATCTCTTATTGTTGGATCAACTCGTGTTATGCTTTATAAGTATAGTGATTTGTGGGTTTTAGTTTGGGTGTGATTATGTGGTAGTTTTTTTGATTTATATGTAATTTGAGCTCAAATTAACTCCTTAGTTTGCATATGTGTAGGTGTGGTTTACTTAGTGTGCCTTCCCGTCCCCGTCCTAACCATCGTCGATCGACCACACCGTCCCGTCACCGGCACCATCTTGGTGAGCCTCTTTTTGTGTTCTTATCATTTTTATAAATAAAATCGTATTCGTATGATTTAGATAGTTACTTGCATAGTATTCTTACTTGTATGATTGTTGTTATATATAGTGCCATGGTTATGATATCCGTGCCCGTCAGCCCTCGTCCGGTTTACGATTCAGATGTGGTATATTCTCTTTTATAACTACTTGTTGCATTTTGTGTTAATGAGAATTATGCCCATCAAGTTGACATGGATATTTTTATCTAGGAGGTAGTTGAACCGGAAATGCCAACCGACCCTATTCTCGAGAAGTTAAATTTAGTTGAAAAAGAAAACGAGGATTTGAAAGAAAAATTGAAAAGAGTTGAAGAAGAGAAGATGAAATTGGAGTTGTACGTTGCCGATGTCGGCGATGATCACAAGATCAAGATGGATGCAATGCGCTTGAAGAGAAAGATTAGAAAATATGCCATTAATAAAGAGGCTTGGTAGCATTATGTTGTTGGATCAATTTTTACCTTAGTTCCGATTTTGATCGCATTTGTTGTTGCATTTAAAATGTTTTAGCTAGATAGTTTTATGTTGTTTTATGAGAATAAGTGTGTATGAACTTGTATTAATTTGGTCTTCTCAGTGTTGTGTAATGAAGATGAACCGGCAATGGACGTACGTTGACCGACACTCTCCACAGTTCATTAATGGCGTGTAGAGTTTTTTGCGTGCGGCTGAGGCAAAGAAGCGGGATGGTTATATGTGTTGTCCATGTGTTGTGTGTAAGAATGATACGATTTACTCTAGCTCAAAACAGATTCATGTCCACCTGTTTATGTCCGATTTCATGTCCGGCTATAATTATTGGACCAAGCACGGAGAAAGAGGGCTTCTAATGGAAGAGAATGAAGAAGAAGAGGATGACGACAACTATCCTGAGTGTCCTGAATATGATGGTAGTACAATGGGGGAAGAGAATGAATAAGAAGAAGCTGAGGCATCAGATGAGCCCGCTGATGATCTTGGTCGGGCCATTGCTGACGCAAAGAGAAACTGCGAAAATAAAAAGGAGAAGTTGAAGTTGCAGCGCATGTTAGAGGATCACAAAAAAGCGTTGTACACAAATTACGAACATGACAACACAAAGCTCGGTACCACACTCGAATTGCTGCAATGGAAGGCAAAGAATGGTGTAGCTGACAAGGCATTTGAAAAGTTGCTGAAAATAATGAAGAATAAGCTTCCAAATGACAACGAATTGCCCGATAGTACATGCGAAGCAAAGAAGATTGTCTGCCCTCTAGGATTGGAGGTGCAGAAGATACATGCATGCCCTAATGACTGCATCCTCTACCGCGGTGAGTACGAGAATTTGGATGCATGCCCGGTATGCAATGCATTGTGATATAAGATCGGTCGCGATGACCCTGTTGATGATGTTCAGGGCAAGCGCCCCAGGAAGAGGGTTCCTGCCAAGGTGATGTGGTATGCTCCTATAATACTACGGTTGAAATGTTTGTTCCAAAACAAAGAGCATGCCAGGTCGTTATGATGGCACAAAGAAGACTGTAAGAAAGACGAGAAGTTGTAGGTACCCGCTAATGGGTCGCAGTGGAGAAAAATCGAGAGAGAGTGGCCGAACTTTTCAGATGACCCAAGAAACGTATGGTTTAGTTTAAGTGCAGATGGCATTAATCCATTCGGGGAGCATAGCAGCAAGCATAGCACATGCCTTGTGACTATATGTATTTGTAACCTTCCTCCTTGGTTGTGCATGAAGCGGAAGTTCATTATGATGCCAGTGCTCATTCAAGGCCCTAAGCAACCCGACAACGAAATTGGTGTGTACCTAAGCCCATTAGTTCATGAACTTTTATAGCTCTGGAATAAAAAGGGTGTACATGTGTGGGATGAGCACAAACAGCAGGAATTTGACCTGCGAGCATTGCTCTTTGTAACCATCAATGATTGGCATGCTCTTAGTAATCTTCCAGGACAGACAAACAAGGGATACCATGCATGCACGCATTGTTTAGATGATACCCAAAGTATATATTTGCACAAATACAAGAAGAATGTGTACCTGGGACAACGTCGATTTCTTCCGGCCAAGCATGCCTTAAGAAAGAAAGGCAAGCATTTCGAAGGTGAGGCAGATCACCGGAAGAAGCCCGTCCTCCGTACTGGTGATGAGATACTTGATATGGTCAAGTATTTACAAGCAATATTTGGAAAGGGTCCTGGCGGACAATCTGTTCTGACTGACGCTGAGGGAAGCGCACCCATGTGGAAGAAGAAATCTATATTTTGGGAGCTAGAATATTGGAAAGTCCTAGAGGTCCGCTCTGCAATCTACGTGATGCACGTGACGAAGAATCTTTACGTGAACCTTCTAGGATTCCTGGGCGTGTACGGGAAGACAAAAGATACACCGGAGGCACGGGAGGACCAGCAACGTGTGCACGAAAGTGACGGCATGCATGAGCAGTATAAAGGTCCTTCTAGCTACGCTCTTACCAAAGTAGAGAAGGGAATCTTCTTTGAATGCATGCTCAGTATGAAGGTCCCATCTGGCTTCTCGTAGAATATAAAGGGAATACAAAATATGGTAGATAAAAAAATTTAGAACCTAAAGTCTCATGACTGTCACGTGATCATGATGCAATTGCTTCTGGTTGCGTTGAGGGGGCTTCTACCAGAAAATGTTCGATTAGCCGTTGTGAAGCTATGTTCATTCATCAATGCAATTCTCATGAGGTAATCGATCCGTAAATCCTACCAAGCTTACAAAATGATTTGATCCAATGTCTTGTCAGTTTCGAGTTAGTGTTCCCACCATCCTTCTTTAATATTATGACCCACGTCCTAGTTCACCTAGTCGAAGAGATTGCCATTCTGGGTCCTGTATTTCTACACAATATGTTCCCCTTTGAGAGGTTAATGGGATTCTTAAAGAAATATGTCCGTAATCATGCTAGGCCAGAAGGAAGCATTTCCAAGGGCCATGAAACAGAGGAGGTTATTGAATTCTGTGTTGACTTTATTCTTGACATTAAGCCTATTGGTGTTCCTCAATCGAGGCATGAGGGGAGACTGCGTGGAAAAGGTATGCTTGGACCAAAATCAATAATATGTACGGACGGGCATTCTTGGGCGCAAGCACACTACACAGTTTTACAGAATTCTACCTTGGTCACCCAATATATCGAGGAACACATGGATATTATACGCTCGAAGAAACCGGAGAAGTCTGACCCTTGGATTCAACGTACACACATTGAGGCTTTCGGCGGTTGGTTGCGAACACATCTCATGAATGACGACAATGTTGAATATGACGTGTACTTGTTTGCCAAGAGACCATCTTCGACTAAATTGACTTTCCAAGGGTATGAGATAAATGGGAATACATTTTACACGATCTCCCAAAATAAAAGGAGCACCAACCAAAACAGTGGTGTTCGCTTTGACGATGCGGCAAACACCAAGGAAAAGGACACATATTATGGTTACATAGAGGAGATATGGAAACTTGACTATGGAGGTGATTTGAAGGTCCCTTTGTTCCGGTGCAAATGGGCCAATCTGATTGGAGGAGGGGTAACGGTAGCCCGCAGTACAGAATGACAACAATGGATCTCAACAATCTTGGGCACACAAACGAACCATTCGTTCTAGCCAATGATGTGGCGCAAGTTTTCTATGTGAAGGACATGTCTATCAAACTGAGAAAAATGAAAGATAAGAAAGTGGATACATCATACGATGAGCCAAAGCGCCACATAGTTTTTCTGGGGAAATAAGCATCGTGGGAGTGGAGGATAAGACAGACATGTCAAGAGATTATGAAAAGTTTGATGAAATTCCTCCCTTCGCAGTGAAGACTGACCCAAGCATCATGTTAAATGATGAAGATTGTCCATGGTTATGGCGCAAAAATCAAGGGACACATGCAAATAAAAAGTTTTATACCCCAAGATCTCACTCTGGGATGTGACTGGTTGCACCGTCATCACTTTTCTTCTCTAGTGAGTAGTCAGGATTGTTCAGTTTGTACACAAAGTGCATCCAGTTTTTGTTGTAACCGTCTCAACTTTATAACACTTGCTACGTGTGTAAAATGATGGTACCATGCCAAGTTTCAACCTTTTCAGAGTTTATTTGTGGTGCTTTTTTAATTTCAGGGTCATTTAGCTCAAAACAAATCATTAAATGCATGAAAAATAGCAAATGAAGTTAGATAGGGTTGAAATTTTAGTATGTGGCTTCTAATGGTTCATATTGAATACACAAAAATTCTAGAGTTCAAATAAGTTAAAAAAGTTGAAATCCTTTTGTAACACACGAGTTTTCGTCCGAAACCTCGATACTTCAAAAGATAGAGTTTATTTTGTACACGAATTGCATCCAGTTTTTGCCGTAATGCTCTCAACTTTTTAGCACATGCTATGTGTGTGAAATTATGATACCATGCAAAGTTTCAACCTTTTCAGAGTTGATTTGTGGTGCTTTTTAATTTCAGGGTCATTTAGCTCAAAACAAAACATTAAATGGATAAAAAATAGCAAATGAAGTTAGATAGGGTTGAAATTTTAGTATGTGGCTTCTAATGGTTCATATTGAATGCACAAAAAGTCTGGAGTTGAAATCCTTTTGTAACAGACGAGTTTTCGTCCGAAACCCCGATACTTCGAAAGAGATTGTCCATTTTGTACACGAAGTGCATCCAGTTTTTGCCGTAACAATCTCAAATTTTTAGCACATGCTATGTGTGTGAAATTATGTTACCATGCCAAGTTTCAATATTTTCAGAGTTCATTTGTGGTGCTTTTTAATTTCAAGGTCATTTAGCTCAAAACAAATCATTAAATGCATGAAAAATAGCAAATGAAGTTAGATAGGGTTGAAATTTTAGTATGTGGCTTCTAATGGTTCATATTGAATGCACAAACAGTCTGGAGTTTAAATAAGTTAAAAAAGTTGAAATCCTTTTGTAACAGACGAGTTTTCGTCCGAAACTCCGATACTTTGAAAGAGATTGTCCATTTTGTACACAAAGTGCATCCAATTTTTGTTGGAAATATGCCCTAGAGGCAATAATAAATTAGTTATTATCATATTTCCTTGTTCATGATAACCCTTTATTATCCATGCTATAATTGTATTGATCGGAGACTTAGATGCATGTGTGGATACATAGACAAAACCATGTCCCTAGTATGCCTCTAATAGACTAGCTCGTTGATCAAAAGATGGTTAAGGTTTCCTAGCCATGGACATGAGATGTCATTTGATAACGGGGTCACCTCATTAGGAGAATGATGTGATGGACAAGACCCAAACTGCAAACGTAGCATATGATCGTGTCAGTTTATTGCTACTGTTTTCCGCATGTCAAGTATGTGTTCCTATGACCATGAGATCATGCAACTCACAGATATCGGAGGAGTGCCTTGTGTGTATCAAACGTCGCAACGTAACTGGGTGACTATAAAGGTGCTCTACAGGTATCTCCGATGGTGTCTGTTGAGTTGGCATGGATCGAGACTGGGATTTGTTACTCTGTGTGACGGAGAGGTATCTCGGGGCCCACTCGGTAATGCAACATCACAATAAGCCTTGCAAGCAATGTGACTAATTGTTAGTTGCGGGATCTTGTATTACGGAACGAGTAAAGAGACTTTCCGGTAACGAGGTTGAACTAGGTATGGAGATACCGACGATCGAATCTCGGGCAAGTAACATACCGAAGAACAAAGGGAACGTTATACGGGATTAACTGAATCCTTGACATAGAGGTTCGACCGATAAAGATCTTCGTAGAATATGTAGGAACCAATGTGGACGTCCAGGTCCCGCCATTGGTTATTGACCATAGAGGTGTCTCGGTCATGTCTACATAGTTCTCGAACCCGCAGGGTCTACACACTTAAGGTTCAGTGACGTTTCGGTAGTGTAGAGTTATGTATGGTGGTGACCGAAGTTTGTTCGGAGTCCCGGATGAGATCTCGGACTTCACGAGGAGCTCCGGAATGGTCCGGAGGTAAATATTCATATATAGGAAGTCCCAGTTTGGTTTCCGGAAAAGTTTCGGGCTCATCGGTAGTGTACCGGGAGTGCCGGTAGTGTACCGGGAGTGCTGGTAGTGTACCGGGAGGCCTCCGGGAGGGGTATTTCGACCCCAAGAGGTCCATGGTCTGTGGGAGAATAATAACCAGCCCTTAGTGGGCTGGGAAAACAGCCACAAAGGCCCATGGCACAGGAGAGAAAGTCCTAAAGCAAAAAGTGGAAAATCAGCCAATAGGAGGCAATCCTACTCCAACTAGGATTCGAGGTGAAGTAGGATTGCTTCCCACCTCCTATTTCGGCCGACCCAAAGGCCTTGGATGCCTCTCCTCTCCTCTCCTCCTATATATACTAGTGGATTGGGTGGTTTTTGGACAGAATTTCCGGCCACGTGCTACCCGTTTCACCGGTGCACAGTTTCTCCTCTAGATCGGTTTTCCGCAACGCTTAGGCGAAGCCCTGCCGGAATCACTCCACCACCATCACCGGAGCGCCGTCATGCTGATGGTGAACTCTCTCTCCTCTCCACCTCCTCTTGTTGGATCAAGACGGTGGAGATCGTCATCAAGCTGCACGTGTGCTAAACGCGGAGGTGCCGTCCGTTCGGCGCTAGATCGGAAGGACCGTGATCGAGATCGCGAGACGGTTCGTGATGAGATCGCGGAACGGATCGTGATGAGTTCGCGGGATAGATCGTGATCAAGGTCATGAGACGGATCGTGATGAGATCACGGGACGGATCGTGATGAGTTCACGGGACGAATCGTGATTGGATCGCGGGACGGATCGTGATGAGATCGCGGGACGCTCGGCGATTTGGATCGCGAAGATGTTCGACTACACCAACCGCGTTTCTTAATGCTTCCCGCTTAGCGATCTACAAGGGTATGTAGATCCACTCTCCCTCTCGTAGATGCTCATCACCATGGATAGGTTTGCGTGTGCGTAGGAAAAATTTTGTTTCCCATGCGACGTTCCCCAACAATTTTTGCAGTAATGCTCTCAACTTTTTAGCACATGCTATGTGGGTGAAATTATGATACCATGCCAAGTTTCAGCCTTTTCAGAGTTTATTTGTGATACTTTTTAATTTTAGGGTCATTTAGCTCAAAACAAATCATTAAATGCATGAAAAAATGGCAAATGAACTTAGATAGGGTTGAAACTTTATTATGTGGCTTATAATGGTTCATATTGAATGCAAAAAAGTCTAGAATTGAAATAAGTTTAAAAAAATTGAAATCCTTTTGTAAGAGACAAGTTGTCGTCCGAAACCCCAATACTTCGAAGGAGATTGTCCATTTTGTACACGAAGTGAATCCAGTATTTTCCATAACGCTCTCAACTTTTTAGCACATGCTATGTGGTTGAAATGAAGATACCATGCCAAGTTTCAACCTTTTCAGAATTCAGTTGGGTGATTTTGATTAAAACAAATGAAGGTATAAAACTAAAAGAGTTAAACAGAATCTAATTTTGATTAAAACACCTTTTAAATTATCCTAAAAATTCTCAACTTTAACATAATGATAAAACATAGTAATATTAAACAACAGGAAAAACAATCACTCAAATATCTATTTTTAAACTAAAGTTATACACAAATTACTATGTCTCACAAATTTTAAATGAATGCAAATTTAAACTATTTCAATTTGAAAACTACTGGCACTAATAGAAAATTTGTAATTGTTTTGACCTAAAGCAAAAAAGATTCATTAAAAACCTATAAATATTCTAATAGTTATTCCAAATATAAAAGCAGAAATTAGAAAAACAAAACAAAACAAAAAAGAGAAAATAGAGTTGTAGTCCTAGTTGGTGCTACCAACCGGGACTAAAGGTCCCTTCCTGCGCGGAATTTGGGCGGCCAAAAAAGACCTTCCCGTGCGGAATCCGGGAGGACCTTTAGTTCCGGTTTGGGATACCAACCGGGACTAAAGGTCTTTAGTTCCGGTTGGTGCCACGACCCGGGACTAAAGATCCCTCTATATATCCAGGACATTGTCGTTTCTTCCCCAACCTCTCCCGTTTTGCCCGACGCCGCCTCTGCCCCGACGCCGATAGGCTGTCGGTGCTTGTTACGCGCCTCTTCTCCCTCGACCTCGTCATCACGCTGCCTCCCGCCGGAGATCACTGTCCCCGACTCGCTCGCTCCGGACGACCTCGTTGTCGCCTTGACCTTGTCGTCGAGCTTGCTGTGAGCCACTCTCCTCCCTCTCCTCCCTTTCCTCCTGAAGCCCCCCTCCCCGTTCGACATTGCCGCCATGAATGGGATCTCCTCCCCGTCCGACATTGCCGCCATGAATGGCCTCCCCTCCCCGTCCGCCATTGCCGCCGGCCATGCATGGCCGCCCCTCCTCGTCCGCCATGGCCGCCATGGATGGCCACCCCTCCTCGAGACCATCTCGGCCCCACCTAGAGCCATCATCGGAGATGCCCGAGAGCCGCTGCCCTATCCATCTCCGGTGTAGGAGCCCCGTCACCCGGCCCGTCCATCTCCGACGGTGCCGCAAACACACACACATTGTTTAAAAACGTGCAATTTTTTGTGGTTGGTATGCAACATTTTTTCATTAAACAATGTGTTAAGAAAATTGTAGTACGTAGATGGATAAGTAGATTAATATTGTTAGATAATTTTGTTTATGATGCTTTTTATGTTTTAGTTGTTTTATATTTTTAGTTAATTAGGAGTCCTAGGAAAAATTAGTATGTGCATGTTAGATTAAAGAAAAATCCTTGGGTTTTGGAAAAATTAGTGATTAAACGATAAGAAAATGTTCTCATAGGAATTTGTCTTGACATCGACGATGCCCAGCCCGCATCCTCGTCGTCGAGTGGTCCGCGAGAGCCTGCTTGATAGGCGCCATGTCCAGGACTGGGCTCCGCCGGGTTGGCACTGGTAGGTGCTACCTTCCGAGGCTCGGAGCTTGGTGAGGAATCCGGGTTTCGTCGTCGACCCAGAGCTTCTTTGGTGGCGGTCATGTGGGCCACTTTTGGTGCAGAGGGAGCGGGGCCCCGTGGAGGTGGTATGTCACCGTGTCAGGTAGGAGGATGAGCACGTCCGTCGCTACATGGCGGCATTGGACGCCAGGTTCAACAATACCTGGCAGATTCTTTAGGGATCTCACCCGAGTTATGATCCCGTGATGGTTCCTTATCTTTGGGTGTCCGCCACCTGCGACTCAGGAACCGCTAGTGACTTAGATTATTCGATAGTATTCGATCTGTATTAGTGATCTTATATGATAATATTCGAGATGTATAGTTAATATTTGATGATGCATTAATACCTGGATTATTCGAGACGATATATTAGTGATATTATATTCGAGTTCATTATAAATGTATTAGTAATATTTTATCTGTATAATGCGTGTGTGACTTTCGGTCTGTCGTTGCTCCTTGTGTGACTTTCATGTGTGTTCTTGATGGAGGAATCCCGAGTGTTGTTGTGGGGGCGCCTCGTCTTCTTATCTTCTTTGTGATATATTCGTCGGTATAATGCGCAAGAAGAGAAGAGGGGGGCGTCCATCACCTACGGTCGAACTATTACTGTGAGAGAGTGTCCACCAACATATATACACCACCATATCAGTGTGAGAGAGTGCGCACCAATACACCATGAGATATGAGAGTTATTTAAGGAAAGCCTCGACGGATCGAAAGTCATACACGCATTAGGATCCAAGCGTACCATAATTCTTGAATCATGAACACAGGAAATGTCGTCGTCATGAGACGACGCTAGGATCCAAGCGTGTGAATTTGTGGTGAAGATAAGGGTCTTTGCGACCAGTCTGGGCTGCGAGATGGCAGGTTCTTCACCATGAAGCTTTACGAGGACTTTAATATTTCTAGGTACGCAACGATGACAACTGTTTTTTCGTAATTAAGCATGACTTATGTTTCTTTTCTTCAACGAGTAATTTCTGTTTTATACAATTCGACTAGTTCATCCCCTGTCATGCAAGACGGTATTTCTTGGAGAGGCTCGGTTTCGAAGAGCACGAGAGTTTCGAGACGAGGACAGCCAAACTGAGGACTAAACATGGTCAGACATTTCTTGTGAAAGTAATGAATGCACCTAATAACACAGAATTAGGATGATCAAATTGGGAAGCTCTTTGCAAAGCATATGGATTTCAGGAGGATATGGAAATAACCTTCGATCTTCATCCTGAAGATCATATTGAAGGAAACATCGACATTTGGGTGGATGTCAATATGCTTCCTGTTCTACCTCCATGTGAGTTTGTCAACCATGCATATTTGTCAAGTAATTTGCATTCTATATTTAAAAATATTTGGTGTTCATCCATACTAAATTTGTTAATTTATAACTTACAGCTTATTTCGTTTCTTCGAGTGAAACACAGAACATAATCGACATGACACACTACACTTATGGATCACATCTAACTTGGGACGAGAAGGATGATCTTATCAACTTTGTTATTGGTGTCCTAGTTGGTAGGGAGATCTTCCCGTATAATTTGGGAACTGGCCCAAATTATACATTGTACAAGACACTAGTGCATAGGTTGAGGGCGGATGACATTTGTCCAAATATCTTGGTAAGAGTTGCTAATTAAGCACACTAGTACTGTTGCATGAATGGTATTGATTACATTGCTAACTAGGCTACTATTATGTTCTTCAAGATAAACTGTCATATGAAGTTGTGCCATCATTGATGCAACCCGAAGGTAATATGACAATTAAAAGCCCCTTCCATCCCGAGTTTTTTTTTGCATACTCGACTGAGCGCAAACCACCAAGACGGCTCCAAATTGAAGCATGGGGACAAATAAAGAAGGATCGCAAGCCACAAGTTGGAGACCATTGGATCTCTTTGCTTCATCATGGAGACATAGGTGTTATTCTTTTTTATGTCATTTTACCTAGGAGGGAGGACTAGGTCCTATGAGGGAGGACTATATCATTTTATCTTCTTTTTTGTTTTATGAGATTTAACTTTGTATGATTAAGATGATGATGATGAGTTGTTAGATGAGTAAGATGATGATGAGTTATATGACATATATTTGATTAAAGTGGATAGATGCAAGTGATCATGTTGAATTAGAGGAAAAAATTAAATGGAAAACACAAAATGAAAAGAAAAAAATAAAAAATGAAGCCTTAACCTTTAGTCCCGGTTGGTAACATGCCCTGGCATGCTTTGCCGCCCACGTGGCCAGGGTTTAGTCTCAGTTCATAGCAAACTGGGACTAAAGCCTTAGACCCTTTAGTCTCTATACTTTAGTCCCGATTGGGGAACCGGGGCTGAAGGCCCTTCCCAACCGGGACTAATGGCTTGTTTTCTACTACTGTAGAGATGGCCCGCCAGTCAGTTGCCACGTCAGACTAACCAGACAGACAGGGGGTTGACGGTCTTTAGGTCTAGTGCGTACAAAGCAGAGCCCACTCGCCTGATCCTCTCCACCCGCTCACTCTACCCCCGCTCATTCTCTCTGCTCTACTCTCTCCCCTCTCTATCGTCGTCGAGCTCATCGCCGTCACTAAGGAGGCATTGTTCCCTCGCCATCGTTCAGTGATGTCATCGTGGAATGATGGAAAGGAGAGCAGCAAGGAGGAGGCATTGGTAGGTACAAGGTTAGGGTTAGGGCTCATGTGTTCTTTGATTTGACACCATCTTTGAGCAGTTGTAGTTTGTGTTACTATCAATATGTGTCCTACAATGCAGGAGAACCTTGACACCACTATAAATGCATCCTTCTGTGGTAGACCTGTAGATCCAGGCATCAAATGTAGGCTTCGGCAGACCCCATGCTTGAAATATGTTGCATTTGAAGGAATCCACATTAGGAGGAGGTTCTATGGATGTGGGGTTCAGGTTTGTGTTCACCAACTAGGGTCTTTGTTAGTGGCAGACCGTGGTTGGTATTTCCGTTAGAAAATTCAGTTAATATCATTGGTTTGAACTATTAAAGTGTGTTGGCTTGCGGTACCCGACTATTGCAGTGTGTTGTAGTTTTAGTGATTGTGTATGCTACTAACAGTTTATTTGTGATGGTAGTCTTTTGTAGTTTCAGTGGATTGGACATGCTATTTTTAGTGTTTTTGCAATGATTGTATCTTGTTTTCTAGTGGATTTATACATGGTAGTTAAATGGATTAGACATGTAACTTCTAGTGTGACTAAACCTTTGCTTTAACTACAAGTTGACTGAATGCAAGTACAAGTGTGACTGAATCTTTGATGTACCTAGAAGTGTTTGTTAAATATAATTAATCAAAATTGTATTTTTTTTGTTTGATTTAATTATTATTTAGGTTAGCTTATTAATTTAGTAAATACTTAATGCAGGGTGGTGTTGATCATGAATTTGTTGAGTGGGTTGATTCCCCATGGCCTTCTATTATGCAAAGATGCTTGCTGAAGATATGGGAGATGTTTCATGAGGAGAATTGTGGCAGAGTTATGGACCATGAGAAGCATAAGAAAGAGTTGGCCAAGCTGAACAAGCAGTTGGATCAACTTGGCAATCAGTACAACCAACTAGTTGATGATGTCATCAAGTTGTTTGATTGGCAAGACCAGAATTGCCAGAACTAGAAGAGCTCAAGCAGAAATAGAGGGACTGACTGAAAGAGGAGAAGAGGAAGTTCGAGTTTGTGGTTGGAGATCTTCTAAAAGCTGGTCAAAGCAACAAGGACAAGCTTATCAAGATAAAGTCAATCCTTGATGAGTGAAGAATGATATTCCTCGGTGACTTATGTTAAGTTAGTATGTGGCCCTGGAACAATATACTTGGCCTTGGGAATGTATATTTTGGGAATCCCTAGTTATTTAATGTAATGAGTATCTGCAAAACTGTCCCCGGTTATGTAATGTTAACTTGTTGAAGTGAAGTACTACTTAAGCCTATATGAAGTAGTTTGCCTTTTATATTAAGTATATTGTTATTAAGGACCTAGTTGTTGTTTGTTGTTATTAATGTATTGATATTTTTTATTTTCTGGACCTAACCAAATGGTTAAATGCACCTGTACAAATGGACATGACCAAATGGATCTACCAAATGTTGTGCAATAAATGGCCCTTACCAAATGGTCAAGAACCAAATGTATCTGCCAAATGTTGTATACCAAATGAGCACGGTTTGATCAAAAATGGTCAATGTACACAAACCGATATAGTTATATAAACAACGAATAATGGAAAAGAGAATTGATGATCAAACATGCTTGCACAAGCAAGTGTCAAACATGCTAGTAAACATGACAGTGCTTACACAT
This sequence comes from Hordeum marinum, assembly GCA_022496015.1. Taxonomy (NCBI): domain Eukaryota; kingdom Viridiplantae; phylum Streptophyta; class Magnoliopsida; order Poales; family Poaceae; genus Hordeum; species Hordeum marinum. The sequence continues at coordinate 64,871,274 of CM039675.1, forward strand.
CATAGTTCTCAAGCATAGTACTACTTACACATCATAGTTCTCAAGCATAGTACCGCTTACACAAAAAAGTTCTCAAGCATAGTACCGCTTACACAAACAACTTCTCAAGCACAGTAGTACTGATACAAACTGTACTCACACATGGATAGTTTCTTAAAAATAATAACCCAACAACAACTACTTTCCTAGTTGCCACTCGCATATAAATACGAACTCATCCTCTTATTCTAGAACTTTTTCCTTTCATCCCCAACAAAAGGTGTACCCTCTTCTACAGTAGCAACCCTAGGTTCCATGTATGGCCTTCCACCTCTTGTACTTCCTGCATTGGTAGAATCTGAAGCTCTGATGGCCCCTCTTGTTCTTGGTGCTGGTTGTGCCTCCTCTAGAGAAATGACGTGGCTTGAGACTGCGTCAATATTTCCCCAAAGAGGAAGGGATGATGCAGCACAACCTGTAAGTATTTCCCTCAGTTTATGAAACCAAGGTATCAATCCGTAGAGGAAGATCATGCACCCACGTAAGCAGCACCTGGACACAAACAACAAATACTTGCAACCCGACGCGAAAGAGAGGTTGTCACGCTCTCTACGGTAATAAAATAGATTAGGTAGTGATAGTTTTGGCAAATAGATCTCGCAAGAACACAACGTAAAATAAATAAATAGAAAGTGCAGCAAGGTATTTTTGGTTTTTTTTGGAATAATAAATCTGAAAACCAAAGGTCGCAAATAGTAGATTGTAAAGCAATATGTTCGAAAACTAGACCCCGTTTCACTAGTGGCTTCTCTGATGAGTATAGCGCATGGTGGATGAACAAATTACTGTTGGGCAATTGATAGAAGATCAGATAATCATGACGATATCCAGGCAATGATCACTATATAGGCATCACGTCCAAGATAAGTAGACCAAAATGATTCTGCATCTACTTCTATTACTCCACACATCGACCGCTATCTAGCATGCATCTAGTGTATTAAGTTCATGGAGAAACGGAGTAATGCAATAAGAACGGTGACATGAAGTAGACAAGATCTATTCATGTTGGAATAGACCCCATCTTGTTATCCTTAATGGCAACGATACATGCGTGTCTTTCTTCCCCTTCTACCAATGGTAAAGAACACCACAAGATCGAACCCATCTCAAAGCATCTCTTCCCATGGCAAGAAAAATCGATCTAGTTGTCCTAACTAAACCAAAGATTTGAAGAACAAATACGAGACTATAAGTAATCATGCAAATAAGAGATCAAAGAAGACTCAAGTCATATTCACTGATAGAAACTGATCATGAACACAAAATTCAGCGGATCCCAACAAACACACCGCAGAAGTCATTACATCAGATAGATCTCCAAGAGACCATTGTATTGAGAAACATAGTGAGAGAGGAAGCCATCTAGCTACTGCCTACGGACCCGTAGGTCTATGGTGGACTACTCACGCATCATCGGAGAGGCACCTATGAAGAAGATGAACCCCCTTCGTGATGGTGTTAGATTGGATCTCGAGGCTTTGGAACTTGTGGCGGCTAGAATTGTGTTTCGTCGACTCCCTTGGAGTTTTTGGATTTTCAGGGAATTTTTGTTAGTCGGCTAGGGGGTGCCTGAGGTGCCCACCCTCCACCAGGCTGGGCCACGGGCCTTTGGTGCACCCTGGTTGGGGTGGCCACCCTAGGGCCCCTCTTCTGGTGTTGTTTGGCCCATCTTTATTCTTCTTGTCCATAAGAAATCCACAAAAATCCCCACAACGTTTGGGCTCCGTTTGGTACTGATTTTCTGCGGAGTAAAAAACAAGCAAAAACAGCAACTGGCACTTTGGCACTATGTCAATAGGTTAGTCCCAAAAAATGATATAAAGTTGCTATAAAATGATTGTAAAACATCCAAGATTGATAATATAACAACATGGAACAAGCAAAAATTATAGATACGTTGGAGACGTATCAGCATCTCCAAGCTTAATTCCTACTTGTCCTCGAGTGGGTAAATGATAAAAAACAGAATTTTTGATGTGGAATGCTACCTATCATGTTCATGACATATATTTTTTCTTTATAGCATGGACATTTGCTCTTTTCATATGGTTCAAAGCAATAGTCTAGTATTGACATGAAAACTTTAATACTCAAGCATATCAACAAGCAACCATGTCTTTCAAAATATCAATGCTAAAGCAAGTTATCCCTAGCCCATCATGCTCAATCATTGATCCATTCACAATACACACTCAAATATTAGCTACACCTAATGTTCAAGTACGATCATAGTGCCTCCTAGTTCGTGCTTTATAAGAGAAGATGGAGACTCAAATTGAAAAATAAATATTGCATAAAGTAAATAGATAGGCCCTTTGCAGAGGGAAGTAGGGATTTGTAGAGGTGGCAGAGCTCAAGTGTTTAAATTGATAGAGAAAAATATTTTGAGTGGCATGCCTTTCCTCTCAACGAAAACGACTGAGAGATGTCAATATCTTTCCACACTAGATGCATCATAGGCGGTTCCCAAACAGAAAATAAAGTGTATTCCTTTTTCCACCATACTTTCACTTTCCATGGCTAGCCGAATCCACGGTTGCCTTCCATACCAACACTTTCCAAGGAATTTATTATTTGACAACATAAAGTACATTTTTTTCATTTTGGGACTGGGCATCCCTATTACCGCCATACTCTCGTGCAATGACAAGTGAATAAACACTCATCTTGAGAATAACACATCTAGCATGAAAAAATATCGGTCACCCCCTACCATTTCATGAGCGGTACGAGCACACAAAAAGAAAAAATTATTTTGAAATTTTAGAGATGGCACATACAAATTTTCTTGGGACTGCAAGGAAATACCGTATATAGGTAGGTATAGTGGACTCATATGGCAAAACTTGGTTTAAAATTTTGGATGCACAAGTAGTATTTCTAATTAGTACAAATGAAGGGTAGCATGAGATTGAGAAGCATCCAACTAAGAAACAAAAAATCACATAAGCGAGCATTAAGCATAACTAACACTGAATATTGCACCATAAGTAGGATGTAATTTCGTAGCACAACTATTGACTTTCGTGCTTGCATAGAGAATCACAAACCTTAACACCAATATTATTAGTAAGCATAATTCCTCATCAACATAACTCGCATATCACTATTGTCATGTCTCAAAATTATTACAAAGAATCAAGTTTAATTTGTCCAATGATCTTCATGAAAGTTTTTATTATATGCCTCTTGAATATCTATCACTTTGGGACTAGTTTCATATGTTGCAATTGCTTTTGATAAGCTCACATATATATAAGTGAAGAACATGAGCATAAATGTTTCATCTCTCAAAATAATATAAGTGAAGCATGAGAGGATTCCTTCGAAATTAATAACTCTCAAATTAATATAAGTGAAGCATGAGAGCATTTCTTCAAACATGTAAAAGCATGTCGTGCTCAAAAAAAATATAAATAAAGCACTAGAGCAATTCCTTTGCTCAAAAGTTTTAAGTGAAGCATAAAGAGCAATTCTAACAAATCGTAGCATAATTTTCTCTCTCTAAAATAGGTGTGTGTAGCAAGGATAAAAGAAAACAAATATAGTTCCAAGTAGTATACAGATGGTTGTTGGAAGAAAGAGGGGATGCAACTTGGGGCATCCCCAAGCTTAGTTGATTGTTACTCTTTGGATATTATCTTCGGGTGATGTAGCATCCCCAAGCTTTGACTCTTCTAACTCCTTATTGCTTCACCCATCGTGATCTCACCCAAAAATTGAAAACTTCAAACACACAAAACTTGACAAAATTCTCGTGAGATCCGTTAGTATAATAAAGCAAATTACCACTTTAGGTACTGTTCTAAACCGATTAATATTTTATTATTGCATTATACCTACTATATTCTAATTTTACCATGACTTATACCCCCCCAATACAAGCCATAGATTCATAAAAACAAGCACACAATGCAATGAAAACAGAATTTGTTTCAGACAGAACAGTCTGTAGTAATATGTACTCTACACATACTTCTAGAACTCTAAAACTTCTGAAAAATTAGAAAAACATAAAGAATTTGTATAGAAATATTGTGTTAAAATTTCAAATCAATATCAAGTTCCATTAAAAAAATAAAAAATTCATGCACTGGAAACAAAGTTTTTGTTTCAGATTCAGCATTGTTTCTACTCATCTTATTGATCATCCTAAAGGCATTACTTGGCACAAACACTAAATAAACATAAAAAACACAATCATAATAGAAGCATAATTGTGCAAAACACTAAAAAACAGAAAGCAAAAGATAAAAATAATTTATTCATTGGGTTGCCTGCCAACAAGCGTTATCGTTTTATGCCCCTAGCTAGGCATAACGCATAGATTCAAGTATTGTCATCCTTAGATTTTGCCACTTTATGAGGGCTTTCTCAAATCCGGGAGGTTCTTTATGCTTGCCCACATTTTTAGGAGAACAAACCATCTTGAGATCTAAAATATCCAAATGCTCGTTGCAAAGAGTAATCAAAGTGTTCATGCGATTCAAGTTTCCCCCCAATATGTTTAAGAGGCTCGTGATATTTTTGCAACTCAACCAAATGTTTATGTAAATCACTCAATTTTTCTAGAATTTGAACCCCTTCTTGTGTGAGAGATGGAACCTTTTTGGGTGGAGGAACTCCCAATATCCCTTCTAAAATTTCATAAGCAGCGTTGGGATCAAGTTCAGTAAAGTTTCCTTTAGCGACAAAATCCAAAAGTTGTCTATGATGCAAAGTTAATCCTATGTAAAAAAATCGAAGCAAAGCCTTTGCATCTTCCTTTAGATTGCAAATACGATATGACTCCATCAATCTATACCAAGCATCTTTCAGATTTTTCCCTTGTTTTTGTTTGAAGTATAGTACTTCAAAATCTGGTGACAAGGGGGTAGTGATACTAGTCAGGGGCGGGCCCACTTCAATTCATGGGTATTCAGTTGAATACCCATTATTTTCTCCAAAATACTAGGTATATATAGTGTATAATACGTGAACGTGTGAGAAAAACGAAAAAACTAACAGAGAGCCTAATGGGTGCACAAATTCAGCCCAGAACTGGAACAACGCACTTATGATTTCTCCCTCCCTCCTGATGACCCATTATCCTTGCTTCCTCCGAGCCCAATATGGTAATTATTGTTAGTCGGTCTGATCGCTCGCAGGAAAATACAGAGCAATCTATCAGGACCATCCCACGCACGCAGAGAACTGCCGCATCGCCTCCCAAAATTCTGACCTCGCAAGCAGGGGCGCACGGCGGCAACGGCAGGCAGGGGCGGACCATGGATGGCAGATGCGACAGGTAGGGGTGGGCAGAGGGCGGTGGTGCGGCCGCACAGTCCAGGCGCCTGGCGTGCTGCGTGCGATTGTCTGACTGAATATCTTGCGTCTACTTCGTTGTTTTGTTCTGCTCTGCTTTAGACATTCAGACTTCGGTACTTATTTCGCAGTTCCACTGTCTAGCAACAAAAATCTTCATTTTTTCCTTCTAAATATTATAGATGTACAAGGGTGTTAATCTGGCTAATTGGGTTCTTATTCCGGTATAGGATTCTTGCGCTGAATTCGGAAGCAAGGACTGAATTCTTAGATTTGTTTGATAGTTCAGACCTCCTATTTTAGCACAATATAAGATATTGTAATTTGAGATTTGTTTGTCATGATCCATAAGGGTGAATTGCTACCGTTAAGATGAGAGTCGTTTAGGGCTATTCAATAGGATAATACATTCATATTATTTGCAATATGCAATGTGATTTTGCAATTGTGACAACGTGTATTATTTACAAAATAAGTATTCTTAAACTTGAGTGATTTTTATGAATGTAATATATACTCCCTCCGTCCGGAATTACTTGTCACCAAAAGAGAAACAAATGAATGTATCTAGAACTAAAATATGTCTAGATACATCTATTTCTATGACAAGTAATTTCAGACGGAGGGGTAGTTTAGAAGACCTACCACATCGATGCGTCAATATATCTATACAATTTAGAACAATTTTTATTCACATATATTGATAAATTTTTACTTCTATATAGTCTAGAACTAATGTGATATGTTGCTTATACACGTCAAAAGGAAGGATATAGGCTTAAAAAAGGTTTTCAAAATTTGAATAGACAGCCTTAAATTCATGGGCCCGCCACTGATGCTAGTCATGGTGAAGAGATTGGCGAACAAGAGATCTAGCGAGAAAAAGGCAAATGAAAAAAGGGCGAATAAGACGGCAAATTTGTGTAGTGGGGGAGAGGAAAACGAAAGGCAAATGGCAAATAATATAAATTCCAAGGAGATGGAATTTGTGATTAGAAACCTCGTAGATGAGATTGCTTCCTCCCCGGCAACGGCGTCAGAAATTCCATTGATGTGGCTTGAGACTGCGTCGGTATTTCCCCAAAGAGGAAGGGATGATGCAGCACAGCGACGGTAAGTATTTTCCTCAGTTTATGAAGCCAAGATATCAGTCCCTAGAGGAAGATAACGCACCCATGTAAGCAGCATCTGCACACAAACAACAAATACTTGCAACCCGACGCGAAAGAGAGGTTGCCACGCTCTCTACGATAATAAAATAGATTAAGTAGTGATAGTTTTGGCAAATAGATCTCGCAAGAACAAAAGGTAAAATAAATAAACAAAAAGTGCAGCAAGGTATTTTAGGTTTTTTTGGAATAATAGATATGAAAACAAAAGCTGCAAATAGTAGATCGGAAAGCAATATGTTCGAAAAGTAGGCCCGGGGGCCGTAGGTTGCACTAGTGGCTTCTCTCATGAGTATAGCGCATGGTGGATGAACAAGTTAGTGTTGCGCAATTGATAGAAGATCAAATAATCATGACGATATCCAGGCAATGATCACTATATAGGCATCACGTCCAAGATAAGTAGACCGAAACGATTCTGCATCTACTTCTATTACTCCACACATCAACCGCTATCTAGCATGCATCGGTGTATTAAGTTCATGGAGAAACGAAGTAATGCAATAAGAACGGTGACCTGATGTAGACAAGATCTATTCATGTAGGAATAGACCCCGTCTTGTTATCCTTAATGGCAACGATACATGCGTGTCTTGCTGCCCCTTCTGTCACTGGAAAAGAACACCGCAAGATCGAACCCATCACAAAGCACCTCTTCCCATGGCAAGAAAAATCGATCTACTTGGCCTAACTAAACCAAAGATTCGAAGAAGAAATACGAGGCTATAAGTAATCATGCAAATAAGAGAACAAAGAAGACTCAAATCATATTCATGGATAAAAACTGATCATGAACTCAAAATTCATCGGATCCCAACAAACCATTGTTCAAAAATTCTTTCGATTCAGCGATTTATCGTCCGATTTATCGCTACTCGTAGGGTGACCGATAAGATTATGCCCTTTCTTCACCGTTTATCTTTTGGGCGGATTTATCGCTCAGACTAGCGATTTATGGGGAATCTTTCGATAAATTAGGCCTATTCGAAGCACTATGTTTGTAGAAATTCTGTTTATTTGTATTTTTGTGGACTTTGTTATGCAGTATGTACTATTTTGCTATTTGTTTGTCATTATATGATGATTTGGAGGTTAGGAATCAAGGTAACACTTCTGCCAATATATTTTTGGTGTTAAATATAGCATATTTTAGTGCTGGGAACCTGGGATTTTTAAAAAATGGTCGATTAATATTCGACCGATAAAATCGAGTAATCGGCCGATTGCCGATTAATCTCTAATCCCCAGCTGACCGAGACGATAACGATAAGCGATATCCTCAACATTGCAACAAACACACCGCAAAAGTCATTACATCAAATAGATCTCCAAGAGACCATTGTATTGAGAAACATATATATAGAGAGAGAGACAGGAAGCCATCTAGCTACTGCCTACGGACATGTAGGTCTATGGTGGACTACTCACGCATCATCGGAGAGGCACCTATGAAGAAGATGAACCCCTCCGTAATGGTGTTAGATTGGATCTTGGGGTTTTGGAACTTGCGGCGGTTGGAATTGTGTTTCGTCGACTTCCCTAGGGTTTTTGGATTTTCAGTGAATTTATAGGCTCGATAGTCGGTTGGGGGTGCCCGAGGTGCCCACCCTCGACCAGGCCGTGTTAGGGGCCTCTGGTGCACCCTGGTGGGGGTTGGCCACCCCGGGCCCCCTCTTTTGGTGTTGTTTGGCCCATCTTTCTTCTTCTGGTCCATAAAAATCCACAAAAATCACGCAGCGTTTGGGCTTCGTTTGCTACTGATTTTCGCGAAGTAAAAAACAAACAAAATTAGCAACTGGCACTTTGGCACTATGTCAATAGGTTAGTCCCAAAAAATGATATAAAGTTGCTATAAAATGATTGTAAAACATCCAAGATTGATAATATAACAGCATGGAACAAGAAAAAATTATAGATACGTTGGGGACGTATCAAGAAACAGATGTAGTTCTTCTTGGCCTAGTTGGGGCACTAGGATGTGCATGAGCAACAGGAACAACAGAACCAGAAGCAACACTTCTTCTTGCCCTAGTTGGGGCACTAGGATGTGCATGAGCAACATGAGTAACAAAACCAGAAGCAACACCTCTTCTTGCCCTGGTTGATGTAGAAGCTAGTGGTGTACTTTATGTAGATGCAACTAGTGGCACACTTGATGCAGGTGCAGCAGAAGAACTACCTCCAGCTTCATGGTAATGTGTCTTGGTTGTCTGAACAGGCACATCATAGTTGATAAGTTAAGAAAATCCTAATAAATGTTAACTATAAGAGAGAAACTATGCGCAAATTCCTTATCTTGTGCTTATTCTTTCTTGCCGGAAGATGAGGCTTCAGAGGCAGAGGACATTAGGTATACCTATGTTTCTGCATGTTGTAGTTGCTGCAGGTGATAGTTGCCATCCTTGATGTGTCCTGCTACTTCTGAGCCGTGTTGGGTTTTTTCCCCGAAGAGGAAGGGTGAAGTGATATAGTAGCAATAAGTACATCCCTCACTGAGAAGCAAGGTTATCGAACCAATAGTAGAACCAAGCTAACTCTCGCCGTCAGCGCCTGCACACACAAAAGAAAACACTTGCACCCAACGCGGGCAAGAGAATCATCAATCCCCTTGAACTCGTTACTTGCAAGGATTAGTTCTGATAGTGATATATATATATATATAAAAGGAAAAGTAATAGACCTGGAGGCCATAGTTTTCACTAGAGGCTTCTCTCTTAAACACATAGACAAATTACTGTTAGGCTATTGATAGAAAAGCACATAGTTATGATGCCATTCCTGGCAATGATCTTGTATACAGGCATCATGTCTGTGACAAGTAGAACAAAACGATTTTGCATCTACTATTATTACTCCACCAATTGACTGACTCATGCCTGCATCTATGGTATTAAGTTCATGACAAACATAGCAACGCTGTAGGCAAGATGACATGATGTAGACAAAGTAAGACAAGAAATATGTTCAGACCCTGTCGTTTTATCCTTAGTAAAAATAATACAAATTTGTGTCTTGTCCCCTTCTATCACTGGGATATAGAGCACCGCAAGATTGAACCCACTAAAAAGCACCTCTCCCACTGAAGATAAATCAATCTATTTGGCCAAACCAAACGGATAGATTGGAGAGAAATACAAAGCTATAACAATCATACATAATAAAGTTCAGAAAAGACTCAATTACTTTCAATGAATAATCTGATCATAAACCCACAATTCATCGGATCCAACAAACACACCGCAAAAGAAGATTACATCAGATATATCTCCAAGAAGACTGAGGAGAACATGGTATTGAAGATCAAAGAGAGAGAAGAAGCCATCTAGCTATTAGCTATGGACCCGTAGGTCTGTGGTGAACTACTCACACATCATCACAGAGGCAGCAAGGTTGATCTAGATAGCCTCCATGATCGATTCCCCCTCTGGTGGAGTACCAGAAAAGGTCTCCAGATGGGATTCCAGAAGACCAGAGGCTTGCGGTGGCAGAAAATGTGTTTCTAGTGTCTATTTGTTGGTTTGGGAATATTTGAGAATATATATAGGTGAAATTAGGTCAAAAGAGTGTACGGGGAGTCACGAGCTCGGAGGGCATTCCATGTGAGCCCGTCTCTCAACCGTATGTCTTCTGGTCTCCTCCCGAAGCTTCTAGGGTTTCTTTTTGGTCCAGAAAAAAGCATTTTAAAGTTTTATCGCGTTTGGATTTTGTTTGGGGTTGATTTTTTAAAAAGTCAAAAACACGCAAAAAAACATGAACTGGCACTGGGCACTAGGTTAATAGGTTTGTCCCAAAAATGATATAAAATAGCATATAATTGCATATAAAGTATCCAAGGTTGGTAATATAATAGTATGAAACAATCAAGTATTATAGATACATTGGAAACATATCATGTCCTTCTTTGTTGGAACCTCAAGATGCCCCTTTCTTCTAGTTGTTTGCTTCCTTCCCTTCTTGTCCTTGAACACTGGTGGATCTATGTCTATAGTTGGTGTCCTAGGCCAATAGTCACATCCTGGTACAAGGTACATGATGTGCTTGCGGGTTCCCTTTTACAATGGTTTTTTAAAAGAACTCATGCACAAAGTCCTTTGGGTGCAACTTCACTCCTGTAATGGCAGAAACTACATGGTTACATGGCACACCACCTATGTCTCATTTTTTGCAGTCACAAGTCCATTTCTCAAGGTTGACACAGTAGGTAGACTCACCACTAGTGACTTGCCAAATACCAAGACATGCCATGTAAGCAGTGCAATGCCTAGAGTACTTTGACTCCTCCAATTTCTCCATGTATGTGGGTGTTATCTCCCACCTACTTTTCTTTGTCTTCTCTCTAATTGCTTGATATTTAATCATGAGCTTAGTTATGTATCCATCAACATGGCTCTTGATTGGCTTGTTCCTCGCATCTAATATCATCTTGTTAAATACTTCACTCGAGTTGTTCACTACCAGATTTGTCTTGCATGTGTCTCGCGTTTTGTGTCTGCGTCCTCTTCCTATGGGCACATCTCTTCCACTTTTGTTTCTCCTTCAAGGTGAAGCATATGATCATCTCTCTTCTTCCTCTTGTGCCTCGGATTCTCAATAATCTCATCATCTACCCCCAATAGCTTTGTCATCATCTTCATGTCTGTACTCAGACACTTGAAATCAACGAACCCTTCATCATCAGAGGGGCCATAATATTCATGTACTTTCTCTTTACCCCTTTCATTTTGCAAATTCATGCTCTCATGTGTGTTAATATAACCAGCCTCTTCACCTGGTTGTGCGCTAGCAATAGGCACATCAGACAACTCCTCGCTGCTAGATTGGACAATGGGGAACAATACTCCAACCTAATCTATGTAATCATGTTGGATTCCCTCAAACTGGCCTATTGCTACTTGTTCCTCCACAATGTTTCCCCTATTCAAATCTCTAGGATTAGGCTCGGTAGCCTTAATTACAGTTATGTTCAACACCTTTTGCTCAACATACTGGTCAAGCATCTCCTCTACCATCTCTTCACTGTTAATAACCTGCATACCTCATGCACCCTTTCTCTCTTCTTTCACATAGAACATGTAGTCAGCTTCAGTATATCCCTCTTCGGTCTCCATCAGTACTAACATGTTAATGGAAGTGATTTATAACGGTGGAATTGTCCTTTCCAAGTTGCCTTTCCATTGAAAATGGTACCTTATTTCCCATATCTCATCATCCAAACTACAAAAGGTTTATGATATTTAATATCTGATTCATTCGGTTTATTATAGATGTTAACTGTTTCAGATAGAACACTACGGTAAACAAACACTCATATGCACTATGAGAGCAAGCAAGCAGATAATTATTATGCCAATAGTACAATGGAATGAACAAGGAGTAAAGAAGCAATCGTGCATATAAATCATAAACCTAAACTCTAAATCCATGGGAAAACTATGAGGATGGAGTATCACTAACACACATATACACTAACTATAGACCTAAACTCTAATTCCAGAATAATGCAGTGACCTTAACAATTCCTATCATGTCACAAGCATAACCCTAAACCCTAAGATTCATTTCAATCCACTTATTCTAGCAGGCATATACCTCAAAAAGCAATGACATAGGGAGGTGGAGGAGGAAGAACACTTACTACACGTTGTCGAACCCTGAAGCCCATTGATGGCCACCTCCCATGCCAGAAACCCTTATGTTGCGTGCCAGGGCTGCTGCCGCGCGACGCTTACTATCCCACTCCGGCTGCAAAGGGGAATGCTCCGACGAAGGGGCTCGCTGCGTTGGCAAACTATGGTTGCCGAGCCAGTTGCCCACCTCCGAGAACCCATCACCCTCGCCTCTCATCCCTCCGCTGCCACCTGACTCGTCATCGCCGTTAGGTTTAGCAGCAGCCGCCATCGCTCGACAGAGAGAGAAAGAGGGGGGAGGAGGAAGGGGCGAGTGGAAAGGTAGGAGGGCGGTCTGGCCTAGCGCGAGACACAACGGCCATCAACCCCCTCTCCGTGTGGTCGGTCCAACGTGGCAACTGACTAGCGGGCCAGCCATGTAAGAAATCATGTTAATTGCCGCAAAACTATCATTTGTTTTTATTAAGAAAACTTACAAGGAAATCGATGGATTTTGGGGGCGCTCAAGAATTGTGGTGGCAATTCCGTGTCAAAACTTTCAAATGTGATGGTTTTTTGCAATTCACTCCTTTTTTTCATTGCTAGATCTTGTTCTTGGCGTGTGCAAATTCATATTAAGTGAAGTACTCCCTTCGATCCATATTAATTATCACTGATTTAGTATCGCTTCTTCCATGGTCGAGATGATTTTTCTATCGAACCCTACACATCGGACCAGAGGAAGTACAAATTGTACTAAATCGGTCATAATTAATATGGATCAAAGGGAGTACATTCTTACGGTACCTGTGTTCAATGCGCTCGAAGTCGAATTGAAATAACATGCTATCCTCTCTATGCAACATGACTTTTTTAGATGTATATACCAACATACATTTCAAAACTCTCAAAAATAGGCCTTCGTCCCGCTTTATAAACATAGTCAAACCAACACATTGGAGAGAAGGAGCTTATGATGAAATCACATGCACACCCAAGCTAGATACATGGTGCTCATGAGCACATCTAACAAAGGATACGAACAAGGCAAGAATACAAAGGATAAAAGGAGAAATGGCGCCTGACCCCGCCAAAGCCCTCGCCAGTACTTGTATCATTTGATGATGTCATGTGAATTGCTAGAAACATGTGAAGTGTATGGCTAACCCAATAACAAAACAGACTACTATGAGACAAAAGGTCTTTCTAAAGATATTCAATTCGAAACACTTAAATTCTTTCAAAGGTTTTCCCTTCCTTTGTCCGCGTCAACAAACTATTCAAAATATCTCCTTTCTAGAACAAGTCCAGAGTCAAATAGCAATAACTTGAGGCACTTTGATTACACTATTTTGAAAATCAAAGGACTCGGTCGTATGAGATATGAAAATCCATGATTTCTAATCCTAGCAGGAAAAGGATGGAAACGGATTAATCCAAAGTGGGTAAACAGAATTCCATGGTATGATCTATTTGAAGCTGCTACACTGTATAATTACTTTTGCATTCCGTGGAGTAGCCACCAATCTACCTTATGGATGGATCATTGCGCAGGGTTGTTTAATATCAACAATGTATTACAAAGAATCCAGTTTTTTAGAGCAATTGAACAAGTAAATTGGCCTTATCAGAGCAACTGACAACCAACGCAAGGGGGAGAAGGCTTTGTTTGCTTAAAAACATGAAACAGACCAAGAGAAAGAAGAGACTCCAAGCACGACCGAGCACCACTCTGTCCAGAAGATCGGACCAAGGGATTTCACCCTAAACCAAAGGAGGAATGGCGGTTAATGAAGTCAAGGTCTACATTTTGACCAGATCATCACCACAACTCCTGTGAACGAACAAGGTCGCCCACCGGTCCGAACCAGAGTAACCAACAATGAGATGGGCCACAAGTGTGCAGCTAGGTGCGCCAGCTGTCACACCAGCGATAACCACAACCAACAGCTCATTCTCCCACCAGCAACAATACATGGCCACGGCTTGATCCTCATGGCAACAGAGAACATTATGGAAATATAATCAAACTAATAAGTAATAACTTGAACTGAGCGCAGATTAGGTGCAATTTGAGCAGCACTACCAATATTTACTTTGAATGCCACAAGGAGAGGAACAGAACAAACATAGGGACAAATCGATGAAAAGGACACACTAGTGACTGAGCATAAGCAACGGTATACATCATCCTAGATGATCCAGAAAATTCTGTAGCACTTGTAGATAACCATCTCCGGAAAGTGTTAAAACAGGACAACTACAGATATGTAAACCTCAACCACAAGGAACAGCCTACAGCAAAGAGCTACAGAAGTAGATTATACTGTAGCCAACAGCCATTTTTACTTAACACTGGTTCAAGCATGGGGAATTATACTAGCTAAAGCAAAAAAAACTCATAAGTTCCATCTAGCGAAGGAAATGGTCTGTGCATGCTTCAACTACCTCAAGCCAGGATTGCCTGCCCAGGGGCACGGTTAGCAATGGGGCCGTGGACACCAAGCAGCTGCACACAAGTTGTAAGAAGAAACAGTATGAGACTCTGTAAGATTATTATAACAAGTATAAGAGCAAACAATAGACACAAAATTCAATATTCAAGTAGATAGATAGAACTAAAACAAGCAGCATGAATAATAAGATAGTTATTACAAAAAACATATGAACATTCAGTATTAACTTGATATTAGCACTGAAGTAAACATCGTGTTAGCATGGAACAAATTTGACAACTTAGTACCATTCACAGATTATTAGGAATCAGAATATTTATGTTACACACAACAATAACAAGTTAAAAGCAGTAAAAATGTGGAACAGAATTAAGCAACCAACATTACATTTTAAGTTTTGGGAATTGTAAGGTCTAGTAGAGCAGAATTGAAGCAAGCATGAAGATGTTTCAGTGGGAAAAAATGTATCACCTTAGCATTGACACCATCAGGCACAATTCTTCCCTCGCTCTTGTACTTGATGTAATCGGCCTTGTTGAACTTGGTAAAGCCCCTGAAAAATCAAGTGCAAATTAGCAATGCTTCAAACTAGACATCTCATATAATTTCTGACTTTCCATAACACAATGAAATAGACAGTAATTTGAGAAGGCAGATGACAAACCACTTCCTGCTGCGGATGATCTTTTGACGACCAGGGAACTTGAACTTGGCACGGCGGAGGGCTTCGTCGGCATGAATAGCATTGCTCTCCTTGCAGCGCACGGAAAGGAGGACTTGGCCAATGTCCACACGAGCACAGGTACCCAGAGGCTTCCCAAAAGCACCCCTCATTCCAGTCTGGAGTCTATCAGCCCCGGCACATGAAAGCATCTTGTTGATGCGAAGGACATGGTATGGATGGACCCTGACCCTCAGGTGGAACGCATCCTTTCCAGCATTCTTGGTCATGTACTTGTTGCAAGCAATACGAGCAGCCTCAAGGGCCTCACTGGAGACATTCTCCTTTTCCCAGCTGACCAAGTGGACACAGGAGGGGAACTCATCCACGCCCTTCTTCTTCATCCCAACATCATAGATCCTGATCTTCGGGTCAGGCACACCACGGCAGTACCTTGACTTGGGGTATGGCTTGTTTTTAATCTGGCGGTAGCACCTAGCAGGTCCTGTTCAGAGGAACAAAGCATCAAAATTATAAGAAACCAAATACATATTGAGGTGTCTCAGTTATCAGTAATGAATCAGGAAACAAATTTTTGCATAATAGAAGAGGTAAAGGTCAGATCAATTAACAAAATACATTAGTTAGGTGCAAACGGAGAGGAACAACTTGAATGCTTTCACTGATCAAAACTTCTCAGAGAAACAGAACCCAGTTTATAATTTAACAGAACTGTGTATGGGCAACAGAATTAAAGAATATTATAGTCGTGGCATTGCATAAAAGCAAAACAAGTACTCCCTCCGTAAACTAATATAAGAGTGTTTAGATCACTATTTTAATGATCTAAATGCTAGTATATTAGTTTACAGAGGAAGTAGAAATTAACTTCTTACGTGACCCAAAGAGAAAATTGTCAATGTGTGGCCAAATTTACATCATACAAAGACTCTACAAATTACATTGAACCTACGGCTTTAACCAATGAAATGTATACAAAAGGTAATAATTAATACCAACATTAACAAAAAATAAAGCAATGATAATGGAATGGGGTGACATAGATAAACACCACATATTCCCATCATATATAACAGTTTCTGGTTTTAACAAAGTCCACACAAAAAATGATGGAGATCCTAATAAACAGGCGGTGCACAACTAAATATTTTGACCAATTACATATGCAGCATACATCGCATCTGAAACCTAAACATAATAGCATAATACAACAAGACCCATGCATCAAAACAAAACACAGGTATTGCAAAAGGGGCAGCACGGTTATAAATTGGCAATCACAATATACACATGAAACAGAAATGATTAGGAGAGTAAATTCCATGGACCATGCCAACCTAACACCTTTTATACAGTAGTATACTGTTGCCCTAGTGCTGAGCTCAAAATTAACACAATATTAAGGAAAAGATGATGACAGCACAAATTTGTACAGACAACAGCCCATCAAAACCACACGATCTGCACCATACAACACGGGAAAAACTCTTGGACCATAGTAGCAACTTACCCACAAGATGTCCACTACAAATAGGACCAGCATTGACAAATCTAATGCGAAAAATCACGGCATCCATCCAATTTCACCTTAAACACACAGGCGCAGATATGCTAAACACGGGAATCTAGACAGCCGGTAGGCAGAGACATAACCCTAACTAGATCCCAGCTCATCGGAACTCGCGACTAAATAGCATACAGGGGCTAGACGCTGGATAAGGCAAGACCTAGGCACGGAGACAAAACCCTACCGCGCGGCCGCAGCCACTCATCGCACGGACCGATCGAAACGTAGCGAGGTTACGAGAAAAGGGAGGTGGTGAAGGGGAGATGGAACGGATCGAGCGATCTTACGTCTCCCCATGGCGAAGGCGGTGGCGATGCGACGGAGAGGGGAGAGGAGGAGGCGACGGCGGCGGCGAGAGGAAACACCGGAGCAGTAGGGTTGGAGGGGAGGGCTTATATGCTGATGGACGTGGGGCGGGGTGGCGCCTGCGTTGCTTCCGCGGTGTGGACCTAGGGCCCCGCGCCTCGTTTGGCTGGGCCGGGTAACGTGTAAAAAAAAGACCTGTTTACGGGCCCAGTGTGATCGGAGTAATTTAATCCTCTCCTGGTGACCAGGACAAAACACCAACAGAATTAGCATGACACGTGTCGCCTGCTCGCTTCAACATGTATATAAGACTAGTCACAATGAAAAGAAACATAGAGTAGTAACATGCATATGTTACTAGTCTAAGTTATTACCTTGACAATGAATAGTAATATAGGAGTAGTATCATTGAGTCTTTCATTTATTAGCTTATAGACTCATCTTGTCTTGTTATGTGTTATGTTACTCATAGGGATAGTAACATGCTAAGTTACTCAATTTTTCTCTCTTCTCATTAATTAGTTGTCACATCATATTTTTTGCTTAGGTGACATCTATGTTACTACCTATGTTACTTTCATTGTGGGTATTTTAAAGAGAGCAAGTAATCAGCGAGTCCTCCTTCAAAAACTTTGAAAAGGTCATTTTTGATGGGTTGAGATTGCGCGTCACTTGGCGCACTCTCGGTCGTCGTCACGTATTGTGCTCTGGTTTTCTAGATGATTTTTTTGGGGGTTTGGCTTTTCAGTTTTTTCCATGTTTTTTAGTTATGCACAAAAATATAAAAAATAAATTTGGCGTGGAAAAAATATGTTTTCTTCTTTTCTTCTGCGGGAGGCATAGTTGTGCCTCCCAAAGAAGGAAAAAACGTGTTTTTTTCATGAGAGGCGTAGATTTACTTTTTGTGAAGGCACGGATTTACTTCCATGAGAAAGGAAGAACGTGTTTTTCCCGTGAGAAGCACATATTTACTTCTCGTGGAGTCAAAAATTTGCTAAAAAGGGGGAAAATGATTTCCATTTTTTCCCTTCGGCAAAAGGCACAAATTTACTTCTTGTGGATAGACGAATTTGCTTCAGCGAGAGGCAACCTCTAGAGAAAAAGGAAAACAATGTGTTTTCTAAAAAAAATCGTCTGCGAGAGGTACATATTTGTTTTTCATGGAGGCACAGATTTGCTTCCGCTGGAGGCATAGTTGGGCCTCTTCGGGAAGGGATAAAAATGTGCTCCTGGTTCGGGGTTTTTTGTTCGGTTTTTTCATGGACAAAAATCATTGAAATCAATTACATCTAGTTTTGAAGATCTCGACACGAGGAATTCAATGGTGAAAATGGTTAGAGATTTTGATGCACAGTTTAAGAGATAAAACATTTTGAATAAATGAATCTACGAAAAAAGAAAAACTCACGTGTTGCGACATGTGCCATTTGTCACAACCTAAGATAGAAGTGATCTTTTAAAGAGTACTCCTTAATTAATAATTTTGCCAATATAAGTGGTGCGACGCACACAGCAAAAGGGCTGGCCCGGTCTATTGCATAGGGTTACCGTACAGATGCGTTTACTGTAGCATGGCTAAAAAACCAACTTTCTTAGATTTGTGTACAAATTTCCAAAATCAATAACTTTTTTTGAAGTTTTGGTGCAATTTTTTAAACCGTGAACCTTTTGAAATTCCTGATTTTTTTTGAATTTGTGCACAATTATTGAAAAACAGGATATTTTTAATTATGAATGAATTGAACTTTTTGAAACTCAAACATTTTTACCATTTGTGAACAAATGCTGAAAACCACGACTTTTTTGTAATTCTAAACTATTTAAAAAAACTCTGAATATTTTAAAACTTTTCTGAACATTTTTTGAAACACGAACATATTTTGAATTTCTGAATAAATTTTTAAAACCTAAACATTTTTAGAAATTCAGAACAATATTTAAACTTCTGAACATTTTCTGAAAAAGAAACAGAAAAAAGAAACAGAAAAACAAGTAAAGAAAAAACTGGTTCCAGAAGGTTTCCAAAACCGGTCTGGAAGAAGGTTCCCAAAACGGTGTCATGTGCACGTTCGCTAATTACAAAATATGTGTCAGGTCATATCATTTGCTCGGTCAGTGACGCTTCTGTGAAGCAACGCGAGTTTGCCGCAAAATGTCATAAATAAGATGTTCCGCCTACAGTGGCCAAGGGCTCTATCATTTTTCAACCACCGAAATGCATAAGATTTGGGAGCACCTTGAGCTCAATCGCCTCCCATTAAAAAAAAATGGATGATCAAAATAAAAGTCAGCACGAATCTCCGTGTATAGTTCAACGGATATAGCTTCGATTGAGCTATATTTATTTCCAATCAATTGAGAAATAGCAAATCCTATCATATAAGATTTTCACATCGGTTGATCATTTTCTGAGAGATCAAGAGCTTTTGCATATGTGATTTAAAGGGAGTTGTTTAGGGTTGTTGATGTTTATATGCTAAAACCGTTGCCTACATGAAAGATACTGGATTTGCTTCCAAGGAATGGCGTGAGGAGAATCATCATTGAGACTCACACAGCTTTGTTGACTGATTAGTTCGATGTAGCTTGTCATGGTGTGCTCTTTAGAGAGACCAAGCTCTTGTTGTTCTCTAGCTTTATCGAGTTAAGGTTATGTTGTAAGTGTGTGCAATTCCGTGGCTCGTGTTAATGCTACGCATGGTGCATGGTGCTCATATGGCCCATGGTGCAGTTATATACTGCCATGATCATGTACCGAATTTTTTGTATCCCCTCTGGTGGCCGCAATTTGTTGGCACCAGTTAGTTAATAAACCCACCGTTTTTATGTGACAAAGCTTTACTCATGAACCAAAAAGATTGTATCTCCATTTTATCATGATAGACATAAAATTTTCATATATAAGGTGTTTGAAATTTAGAGTATTTATAAACAAAAAAGTAAATAACAATGTGCAAAAAACGAAGATCAAGTGATCAAATGGTGCCTCATGGTGGTAATAGGTGTCGGCGGTGCATGGCATGAGGAGATGGGCGACAAAAAACTAGATATGGAATTGTTAAATTATGCGGAAAAAGATGACGTTTTTAATCGTTCCATGCTGACATATTATCATTCTAGGACACTTTTTAAGTATTTATTTATCAATTTATAATATTTTTTAGCACTAACCTATTGACACAGTGCCCAGTGTCAGTTCCTGTTTTCTACGTATTTTTGTTTTTTCAGAGTTACCATACCAAACGGAGTCCAATTGTCACGAAATTTTTTGATGATTTTTTATGGACCAATACAAGACCTAGAAGCTTCGGAGGAGGGCCATGTGGTGGCCCCCTGGAGCCTCTTCCAATGTCGTTCTCTGACCTATAAATTCTCATCTACCCTAGAAACACCAGAAGCGCTTCTGAAACACTTTTCCACCGCCGCAAGTCTCTGTTCTGACGGGAGGCCATCTACACCTCACTTCCGGCACCCTGTCGGAGGGGAGATCGATCACAGAGGGCCTCTTCATCAACCTTGTTGTCCTCACCATGATGTGTGAGTAGTTCACCACAGACCTACGGGTCTGTAGGTAGTACCTAGATGGCAATCTTTCTATATATACTAGATGACCCGTTGCACCAATGGCGCAAAGGCCGAGAGGGAGCCAAGTATTGAGAGAGCATTTTGATACGCAAGTGGCTACCGTTTTGTGTATTATTTTAGATGCTATAAAAGTGCGGTTTTTTTGTTTCAATTTTAGATAAATTCAGAGCAGAATGTTATTTATTTTAAGGCATGAGTAAGTCATTTGAAAAGCATTTCAATGTATGGAGATAAAAATAGAAAGTTGAACAATATGAAAATGAAAAAATTGATTCTTAAAAAGCCATGCATTTCTTTTCTACCAGGCAACCAGGCAAAATCAGGATAAACATAAAGAACGGATGATATTGGTAGGTCTTTTACAAAAACAAATTAATTATACGTGCATCGAACATTGAATTTTGGTGGCGATTGTTAACTTTGATTTGATGGACTTAAAATTTAGCTGGCGATTGTGAATTTAAATTTTCTGATGAGTTTCTACTTTTATTTACAGAAGGGCAGAAAGAATCTTCAATGATGGACTGGAGCAGGGAATGAAGAGAAAAAATAAGCATGTATACTTTGTGAGATAAATCAGCAAAGTAAGGCTTTTATGTTTGCAAATTTAGCAGCAAATAGAAGACATAAGAAGGCACACACATTATAGCAACAACCATAAGACTTGGATTAAGAAGCATAGCCTAACGATATTTACAGTGAGTACAAAGTGTCACGGGAGGGGGATAAGGCAGAAAGGGCCAATGGCGATATTTACAACGCATAGTACTTGATTTGTTCGACGATCTAAATAGAGGAATTGTCTAGAAAGTAGGTTGACATAGTTCTGCGGGTGTCAAATCCTTGTCTTACAAGGCCGCACAAAATAAATTTGGTACATGCCCAAAAGTGTGCTAAGTTAACGATCCTCAAACCCGATGGCTAGACCATTGCCGCGACGCAGCAGAGCTAAGAAGCTCTTGTTGGGAGACGTAGTAGTAAATCAAAATTTTCCTACGTTCACCAAGATCTATCTATGGAGAAACCAGCAACGAGAGGGGAGAGATTGCATCTTCATACCTTTGAAGATCGCTAAGCAGAAGCGTTACAAGAACGCGGTTGATGGAGTCGTACTCGCAGCGATTCAGATCGCGGTAGATCCGATCAAGTGCCGAACGGACGGCACCTCCGCGTTCAACACACGTGCAGCCCGGTGACGTCTCCAACACCTTGATCCAGCAAGGAGGAAGGAGAGGTTGGGGAAGGGCTCCAACAGCAGCACGACGGCGTGGTGGTGGTGGAGTAGCAAGGTATTCCGACAGGGCTTCGCCTAAGCGCTGCGGAGGAGGAAGAAGAGAGGTAGGGCTTCGCCGTGAGAGAGAGAGATCAAATCCTGTCTCAAAACATCCAAAACCTCAAGTATATATAGGAGGAGGGACGTGGAGGGCTGGCTTGGCCTCTACTCCAAAGAGGAGATGGCCGGCTGAATTAAAGGGAGAGTCCACCTCCCACAAGGGAGGTGGATCTCCTCCTTTTAAATCCTTTTTGCCTTATCTCCTTATCTCCAGCCGCATGGGCCTTTAGCAAAAGTCTTGCCCAGCCCAATAAGGGCTGGCACACTTTATCTAACAGCCCATGTGGTCCTTTGGTCATCACACCCCTCCCGGGAGTCCTCCGGCACCCTCCCGGCACTCCCGGTACACTACCGATGAGCCCGAAAACTTTCCGGTGACCAAAACTGGACTTCCTATATATCAATCTTTACCTCCGGACCATTCCGGAGCTCCTCGTGACGTCCGGGATCTCATCCGGGACTCCGAACAACCTTCGGTAATCACGTATACCTTTTCCCTATAACCCTAGCGTCATCGAACCTTAAGTGTGTAGACCCTACGGGTTCGGGAGACACGTATACATGACCGAGACACCTCTCCGGCCAATAACCAACAGCGGGATCTGGATACCCATGTTGGCTCCCACGTACTCCACGATGATCTCATCGGATGAACCACGATGTCAGGGATTCAATCAATCCCGTATACAATTCCCTTTGTCTATCGGTATGGTACTTGCCCGAGATTCGATCGTCGGTATCGCCATACCTTGTTCAATCTCGTTACCGGCAAGTCTCTTTACTCGTTCCGTAACACATCATCCCGTGGCTAACTCCTTAGTCACATTGAGCTCATTATGATGATGTCTTACCGAGTGGGCCCAGAGATACCTCTCCGTCACACGGAGTGACAAATCCCAGTCTTGATTCGTGTCAACCCAACAGACACTTTCGGAGATACCCGTAGCGTACCTTTATAGCCACCCAGTTACGTTGTGACGTTTGGCACACCCAAAGCATTCCTACGGTATCCGGGAGTTACACAATCTCATGGTCTAAGGAAATGATACTTGACATTGAAAAGCTTTAGCAAACGAACTACACGATCTTGTGCTATGCTTAGGATTGGGTCTTGTCCATCACATCATTCTCCTAATGATGTGATCCCGTTATCAACGACATCCAATGTCCATGGTCATGAAACCGTGACCATCTATTGATCAACGAGCTAGCCAACTAGAGGCTCACTAGGGACATGTGATGGTCTATGTATTCACACATGTATTACGGTTTCTGGTTAACACAATTGTAGCATGAATAATAGACAATTATCATGAACTAGGAAATACAATAATAACCATTTTATTATTGCCTCTAGGGCATATTTCCAACAGTCTCCCACTTGCACTAGAGTCAATAATCTAGTTACATTGTGATGAATCGAACACCCATAGCGTTCTGGTGTTGATCATGTTTTGCTCGTGAGAGAGGTTTAGTCAACGGATCTGCGACATTCAGATCCGTATGCACTTTACAAATATCTATGTCTCCCTCCTGAATGTAATCACGGATGGAGTTGAAGCGGCGCTTGATGTGTCTTGTCTTCTTGTGAAACCTGGGCTCCTTCGCAAGGGCAATAGCTCCAGTGTTGTCACAGAGTAGAGTCATCGGGCCCGACGCATTTGGAATCACTCCTAGGTTGGTGATGAACTCCTTCATCCAGACTCCCTCCTTTGCTGCTTCCGAAGCAGCTATGTACTCCGCTTCACATGTAGATGCCGCCACGACGCTTTGCTTGCTGCTACTCCAGCTGACTGCCCCTCCATTCAAAATATACACGTATCCGGTTTGCGACTTAGAGTCGTCCGGATCTGTGTCGAAGCTAGCGTCGACGTAACCCTTTACGACGAGCTCTTCGGCACCTCCATATATGAGAAACATGTCCTTTGTCCTTTTCAGGTACTTCAGGATATTCTTGACCGCTGTCCAGTGTTCCGCTCCGGGATCACTTTGGTACCTCCCTACCAAACTTATGGCAAGGTTCACATCAGGTCTGGTACACAGCATGGCATACATGATAGAGCCTATGGCTGAAGCATAGGGGATGACACTCATCTCTTCTCTATCCTTTGCCGTGGTCGGGCATTGAGTCGTACTCAATCTCACACCTTGCAACACAGGCAAGAACCCCTTCTTGGACTGATGCATATTGAACTTCTTCAATATCTTTTCAAGGTATGTGCTTTGTGAAAGACCAATGAGGCGTTTCGATCTATCTCTATAGATCTTAATACCTAATATGTAAGCAGCTTCTCCAAGGTCCTTCATTGAAAAACACTTATTCAAGTAGGCCTTGATACTTTCCAAGAGTTCTATATTATTTCCCATTATCAGCATGTCATCAACATACAATATAAGAAATGCTATAGAGCTCCCACTAACTTTCTTGTAAATACAAGGTTCTCCATAAACCTGTACAAACCCAAACACTTTAATCACCTCATTAAAGCGAATGTTCCAACTCCGAGATGCTTGCACCAGCCCATAGATGGAGCGCTGGAGCTTGCATACCTTGTTAGCATCTTTAGGATCGACAAAACCTTCCGGCTGCATCATATACAGTTCTTCCTTGAGGAAGCCATTAAGGAATGCCGTTTTGACGTCCATTTGCCAGATCTCATAATCATAAAATGCAGCAACTGCTAACATGATTCGGACTGACTTTAGCATCGCTACGGGTGAGAAAGTCTCATCGTAGTCAACTCCTTGAACTTGTCGATAACCCTTAGCGACAAGCCGAGCTTTATAGGCGGTGACATTACCGTCCGCGTCAGTCTTCTTCTTAAAGATCCATTTGTTTTCAATGGCTCGCTTATCATTAGGCAAGTCCACCAAAGTCCATACTTTGTTCTCATACATGGATCCTATCTCGGATTTCATGGCCTCAAGCCATTTGTTGGAATCCGGGCCCGCCATCGCTTCTTCATAGTTCGAAGGTTCACCGTTGTCCAACAACATGATCTCTAGGACAGGATTGCCGTACCACTCTGGTGCGGAACGTGTCCTGGTGGACCTTCGAATAGCAACTTGATCTGAAGTTTCATGATCATCATCATTAACTTCCTCTCTAGCCGGTGTAGGCTCCACAGAAACAACTTCCTGTGCTGCGCTACTCTCCGGTTCGAGTGGAGGTACAATTTCCTCATCAAGTTCTATTTTCCTGCCACTTACTTCTTTCGAGAGAAACTCTTTCTCGAGAAAGGATCCATTCTTGGCAACAAAGACTTTGCCTTCGGATCGTAGGTAGAAGGTATACCCAATAGTCTCCTTGGGATATCCTATGAAGACGCACTTTTCTGCTTTGGGTTCGAGCTTCTCAGGTTGAAGTTTCTTCACATAAGCATCGCATCCCCAAACTTTTAGAAACGACAGCTTAGGTTTCTTTCCAAACCACAATTCATACGGTGTCGTCTCAACGGATTTAGACGGTGCCCTATTTAAAGTGAATGCGGCAGTCTCTAATGCATATCCCCAAAATGATAGCGGTAAGTCGGTAAGAGACATCATAGATCGCACCATATCCAATAGAGTGAGATTACGACGTTCAGACACACCATTTCGCTGGGGTGTGCCGGGCGGCGTGAGTTGTGAAACAATTCCACATTTCCTAAGGTGCGTGCCAAACTCGTGACTTAAATATTCTCCACCACGATCAGATCGTAGGCATTTTATTTTCCTGTCACGTTGATTCTCGACCTCACTCTGAAATTCCTTGAACCTTTCAAAAGTTTCAGACTTGTGTTTCATTAAGTAGACATAACCATATCTACTCAAGTCATCAGTGAGGGTGAGAACATAACGGTAGCCACCGCGAGCCTCGACGCTCATTGGACCGCATACATCGGTATGTATTATTTCCAACAAGTCAGTTGCTCGCTCCATTGTTCCGGAGAACGGAGTCTTGGTCATCTTGCCCATGAGGCATGGTTCGCATGTGTCAAATGATTCGAAATCAAGTGACTCCAAAATTCCATCAGCATGGAGCTTCTTCATGCGTTTGACACCAATATGGCCAAGACGGCAGTGCCACATGTAAGTGGGACTATCGTTATCAACTTTACACCTTTTGGTACTCACACTATGGACATGTGTAACATCACGTTCGAGATTCATCAAAAATAAACCATTGACCAGCGGGGCATGAGCATAAAACATTTCTCTCATATAAATAGAACAACCATTATTCTCGGATTTAAATGAGTAGCCATCTCGCATCAAGCGAGATCCAGATACAATGTTCATGCTCAAAGCTGGTACTAAATAACAATTATTAAGGTTTAAAACTAATCCCGAAGGTAGATGTAGAGGTAACGTGCCGACGGCGATCACATCGACCTTGGAACCATTCCCGACACGCATCGTCACCTCATCCTTGGCCAGCCTCCGCTTATTCCGCAGCTCCTGCTTGGAGTTACAAATGTGAGCAACTGCACCGGTATCAAATACCCAGGAGCTACTACGAGCGCTGGTCAAGTACACATCAATAACAAGTATATCACATATACCTTTAATGTTGCCGTCCTTCTTATCCGCTAAATACTTGGGGCAGTTCCGCTTCCAGTGACCGGTACCCTTGCAATAAAAGCACTCAGTCTCAGGCTTGGGTCCATTTTTCTTCTTCTTCCCGGCAACTTGCTTACCGGGCGCGGCAACAGCTTTGCCGTCCTTCTTCTTGAAGTTCTTCTTACCCTTGCCTTTCTTGAAACTAGTGGTCTTATTCACCATCAACACTTGATGCTCCTTTTTGATCTCGACCTCCGCTGATTTCAGCATCGAGTACAACTCAGGAATGGACTTCTCCATACCTTGCATGTTGTAGTTCATCACAAAGCTCTTGAAGCTAGGTGGAAGCGACTGGAGGATTCTGTCAATGACCGAGTCATCCGGGATATTAACCCCCAGCTGAGTCAAGCGGCTGTGTAGCCCAGACATCTTGAGGATGTGCTCACTGACAGAACTATGCTCCTCCATCTTACAGCTGAAGAACTTGTCGGAGACATCATATCTCTCGACCCGGGCATGAGCTTGAAAAACCAGTTTCAGCTCCTGGAACATCTCATATGCTCCGTGTTGCTCAAAACGCTTTTGGAGCCCCGGTTCTAGACTGTAAAGCATGCCGCATTGAACAAGGGAGTAATCATCGCAGCGTGATTGCCAAGTGTTCATAACATCTTGTTCCGCTGGGAGAACGGGTGCGTCACCTAGCGGTGCATCTAGGACATACAATCTCTTGGAAGCTATGAGGATGATCCTCAAGCTACGGACCCAGTCCGCATAGTTGCTTCCATCATCTTTCAGCTTGGTTTTCTCTAGGAACGCGTTGAAATTGAGGGTGACATTCGCGTTGGCCATTGGATCTACATCATAGATTGTAAAGACAATTTTAGACTAAGTTCATGATAATTAAGTTCACTTAATCAAATTAATGAACTCCCACTTAGACAGACATCTCTCTAGTCTTCCAAGTGATACATGATCCATGTCAACTAGCCCGTGTCCGATCATCACGTGAGACGGACTAGTCATCCATGGTGAACATCTTCATGTTGATCGTATCTTCTATACGACTCATGTTCGACCTTTCGGTCTTCCGTGTTCCGAGGCCATGTCTGTACATGCTAGGCTCGTCAAGTCAACCTAAGTGTTTCGCGTGTGTAAATCTGGCTTACACCCGTTGTATGCGAACGTTAGAACCTATCACACCCGATCATCACGTGGTGCTTCGGAACAACGATCCTTAGCAACGGTGCACAGTTAGGGTGAACACTTCTCTTGAAATTTTATTGAGAGATCATCTTATTTACTACCGTCGTTCTAAGCAAATAAGATGTAAACATGATAAACATCACATGCAATCAATATAGTGACATGATATGGCCAATATCATTTTGCTCCTATGATCTCCATCTTCGGGGCACCATGATCATCACTGTCACCGGCACGACACCATGATCTCCATCATCATGATCTCCATCATTGTGTCTTCATGAAGTTGTCTCGCCAACTATTACTTCTACTACTATGGCTAACGCTTAGCAATAAAGTAAAGTAATTACATGGCGTTTATGATTGACACGCAGGTCATACAATAAATAAGACAACTCCTATGGCTCCTGCCGGTTGTCATAATCATCGACATGCAAGTCGTGAATCCTATTACAAGAACATGATCAATTCATACATCACAATGCATCACATCACATCCTTTGGCCATATCACATCACAAGGCACATGCTGCAAAAACAAGTTAGACGTCCTCTAATTTGTAGTTGCAAGTTTTTACGTGGCTGCTATAGGTTACTAGCAAGAACGTTTCTTACCTACGTCAACACCACAACGTGATTTGCCAATTGCTATTTACCCTTCATAAGGACCCTTTTCATCGAATCCGATCCGACTAAGGTAGGAGAGACAGACACCCGCTAGCCACCTTATGCATCTAGTGCATGTCAGGCGGTGGAACCGGTCTCACGTAAGCGTACGTGTAAAGTTGGTCCGGGCCGCTTCATCCCACAATACCGCCGAATCAAGATAAGACTAGTAGCGGCAAGCAAATTAACAAACTCGACGCCCACAACTGCTTTGTGTTCTACTCGTGCATAGATTCTACGCATAGACCTAGCTCTGATACCACTGTTGGGAGACGTAGTAGTAAATCAAAATTTTCCTACGTTCACCAAGATCTATCTATGGAGAAACCAGCAACGAGAGGGGAGAGATTGCATCTTCATACCTTTGAAGATCGCTAAGCGGAAGCGTTACAAGAACGCGGTTGATGGAGTCGTACTCGCAGCGATTCAGATCGCGGTAGATCCGATCAAGTGCCGAACGGACGGCACCTCCGCGTTCAACACACGTGCAGCCCGGTGACGTCTCCAACACCTTGATCCAGCAAGGAGGAAGGAGAGGTTGGGGAAGGGCTCCAACAGCAGCACGACGGCGTGGTGGTGGTGGAGTAGCAAGGTATTCCGACAGGGCTTCGCCTAAGCGCTGCGGAGGAGGAAGAAGAGAGGTAGGGCTTCGCCGTGAGAGAGAGAGATCAAATCCTGTCTCAAAACATCCAAAACCTCAAGTATATATAGGAGGAGGGACGTGGAGGGCTGGCTTGGCCTCTACTCCAAAGAGGAGATGGCCGGCTGAATTAAAGGGAGAGTCCACCTCCCACAAGGGAGGTGGATCTCCTCCTTTTAAATCCTTTTTGCCTTATCTCCTTATCTCCAGCCGCATGGGCCTTTAGCAAAAGTCTTGCCCAGCCCAATAAGGGCTGGCACACTTTATCTAACAGCCCATGTGGTCCTTTGGTCATCACACCCCTCCCGGGAGTCCTCCGGCACCCTCCCGGCACTCCCGGTACACTACCGATGAGCCCGAAAACTTTCCGGTGACCAAAACTGGACTTCCTATATATCAATCTTTACCTCCGGACCATTCCGGAGCTCCTCGTGACGTCCGGGATCTCATCCGGGACTCCGAACAACCTTCGGTAATCACGTATACCTTTTCCCTATAACCCTAGCGTCATCGAACCTTAAGTGTGTAGACCCTACGGGTTCGGGAGACACGTATACATGACCGAGACACCTCTCCGGCCAATAACCAACAGCGGGATCTGGATACCCATGTTGGCTCCCACGTACTCCACGATGATCTCATCGGATGAACCACGATGTCAGGGATTCAATCAATCCCGTATACAATTCCCTTTGTCTATCGGTATGGTACTTGCCCGAGATTCGATCGTCGGTATCGCCATACCTTGTTCAATCTCGTTACCGGCAAGTCTCTTTACTCGTTCCGT
Source organism: Hordeum marinum (assembly GCA_022496015.1). NCBI lineage: Eukaryota > Viridiplantae > Streptophyta > Magnoliopsida > Poales > Poaceae > Hordeum > Hordeum marinum. The sequence goes on from CM039675.1 coordinate 64,901,161, forward strand.
AACACATCATCCCGTGGCTAACTCCTTAGTCACATTGAGCTCATTATGATGATGTCTTACCGAGTGGGCCCAGAGATACCTCTCCGTCACACGGAGTGACAAATCCCAGTCTTGATTCGTGTCAACCCAACAGACACTTTCGGAGATACCCGTAGCGTACCTTTATAGCCACCCAGTTACGTTGTGACGTTTGGCACACCCAAAGCATTCCTACGGTATCCGGGAGTTACACAATCTCATGGTCTAAGGAAATGATACTTGACATTGAAAAGCTTTAGCAAACGAACTACACGATCTTGTGCTATGCTTAGGATTGGGTCTTGTCCATCACATCATTCTCCTAATGATGTGATCCCGTTATCAACGACATCCAATGTCCATGGTCATGAAACCGTGACCATCTATTGATCAACGAGCTAGCCAACTAGAGGCTCACTAGGGACATGTGATGGTCTATGTATTCACACATGTATTACGGTTTCTGGTTAACACAATTGTAGCATGAATAATAGACAATTATCATGAACTAGGAAATACAATAATAACCATTTTATTATTGCCTCTAGGGCATATTTCCAACAGCTCTTCCCAGCAAAATATCCTTCTAGTGGTGAACTTCGCTTGATATGAAAGCAGGTCACAGAACATACCCTGGTCAAGAATAGGAATTATAGTTATTAGTATATTGCAATATATTATCTATCCCGGCTGTAGGGGAAATATGATCTAACAAGTGCTGGACATATCGTATGTACATACCGAGCCTAGTTCATGGAAGAACTACTGCCTCGCTTTCTTCAGTGCGCCGGCTCCCTTGCCAATAGTGTTCGTCCTGAGTTTTGTTCATCAGTACAAAGAAGAGATATGTTAACTTTTTGTCCTCAACATAAGAAGCCTAGAGCTAAAGAATCTAATTAAAGCAATAACGACATGAACATTTGACAAAGAAAGCAATAGGCAATATAAATAACCAGAAGAAAAATTGATTCTTATTACATAGTAAACTCCATTACATGGTTAATTAATTTACATGTGTGAATCAAGTTAATTTGAATGCAACAGCAAGGTTTTATGTACACATGCAAAAGTAAAGAAGCAAGAATGCACTTTAGATCCTGAGAGTAAAAGGATATTTTACCGGGGCTCTGATCAATTTGAAGATAGCAGTGATTGGAAAGAAAGTTCGATAAAAATGGCATCATATGTATTAATCAAGAAGAAAACAGTTTTGAATTCTATAGAGATGCATGTTTTGTTGGAAATATGCCCTAGAGGCAATAATAAAATGGTTATTATTGTATTTCCTTGTTCATGATAATTGTCTATTGTTCATGCTATAAATGTGTTAACCGGAAACCATAATACATGTGTGAATACATAGACCACAATATGTCCCTAGTGAGCCTCTAGTTGACTAGCTCGTTGATCAATAGATGGTCACGGTTTCATGGCCATGGACATTGGATGTCATTGATAACGGGATCACATCATTAGGAGAATGATGTGATGGACAAGACCCAATTCTAAGCATAGCACAAGATCGTGTAGTTCGTTTGCTAAAGCTTTTCAATGTCAAGTATCGTTTCCTTAGACCATGAGATTGTGCAACTCCCGGATACCGTAGGAATGCTTTGGGTGTGCCAAACGTCACAACGTAACTGGGTGGCTATAAAGGTGCACTACGGGTATCTCCGAAAGTATCTGTTGGGTTGGCATGAATCGAGACTAGGATTTGTCACTCCGTGTGACGGAGAGGTATCTCTGGGCCCACTCGGTAAGACATCATCATTATGAGCTCAATGTGACTAAGGAGTTAGTCACGGGATGATGTATTACGGAACGAGTAAAGAGACTTGCCGGTAACGAGATTGAACAAGGTATGGGGATACCGACGATCGAATCTCGGGCAAGTATCATACCGATAGACAAAGGGAATTGTATACGGGATTGATTGAATCCTTGACATCGTGGTTCATCCGATGAGATCATCGTGGAGTACGTGGGAGCCAACATGGGTATCCAGATCCCGCTGTTGGTTATTGACCGGAGAGGTGTCTCGGTCATGTCTACGTGTCTCCCGAACCCGTAGGGTCTACACACTTAAGGTTCGATGACGCTAGGGTTATAGGGAAAAGGTATACGTGATTACCGAAGGTTGTTCGGAGTCCCGGATGAGATCCCGGACGTCACGAGGAGCTCCGGAATGGTCCGGAGGTAAAGATTGATATATAGGAAGTCCAGTTTTGGTCACCGGAAAGTTTTCGGGCTCATCGGTAGTGTACCGGGAGTGCCGGGAGGGTGCCGGATAACCCCCGGGAGGGGTGTGACGACCAAAGGACCACATGGGCTGTTAGATAAAGTGTGCCAGCCCTTATTGGGCTGGGCAAGACTTTTGCTAAAGGCCCATGCGGCTGGAGATAAGGAGATAAGGCAAAAAGGATTTAAAAGGAGGAGATCCACCTCCCTTGTGGGAGGTGGACTCTCCCTTTAATTCGGCCGGCCATCTCCTCTTTGGAGTAGAGGCCAAGCCAGCCCTCCACGTCCCTCCTCCTATATATACTTGAGGTTTTGGATGTTTTGAGACAAGATTTGATCTCTCTCTCTCACGGCGAAGCCCTACCTCTCTTCTTCCTCCTCCGCAGCGCTTAGGCGAAGCCCTGTCGGAATACCTTGCTACTCCACCACCACCACGCCGTCGTGCTGCTGTTGGAGCCCTTCCCCAACCTCTCCTTCCTCCTTGCTGGATCAAGGTGTTGGAGACGTCACCGGGTTGCACGTGTGTTGAACGCGGAGGTGCCGTCCGTTCGGCACTTGATCGGATCTACCGCGATCTGAATCGCTGCGAGTACGACTCCATCAACTGCGTTCTTGTAACGCTTCCGCTTAGCGATCTTCAAAGGTATGAAGATCCAATCTCTCCCCACTCGTTTGCTGGTTTCTCCATAGATAGATCTTGGTGACACGTAGGAAAATTTTGATTTACTACTACGTCTCCCAACAGTGGCATCATGAGCTAGGTCTATGCGTAGAATCTATGCACGAGTAGAACACAAAGCAGTTGTGGGCGTCGAGTTTGTTAATTTGCTTGCCGCTACTAGTCTTATCTTGATTCGGCGGTATTGTGGGATGAAGCGGCCCGGACCAACTTTACACGTACGCTTACGTGAGACCGGTTCCACCGCCTGACATGCACTAGATGCATAAGGTGGCTAGCGGGTGTCTGTCTCTCCTACCTTAGTCGGATCGGATTCGATGAAAAGGGTCCTTATGAAGGGTAAATAGCAATTGGCAAATCACGTTGTGGTGTTGACGTAGGTAAGAAACGTTCTTGCTAGTAACCTATAGCAGCCACGTAAAAACTTGCAACTACAAATTAGAGGACGTCTAACTTGTTTTTGCAGCATGTGCCTTGTGATGTGATATGGCCAAAGGATGTGATGTGATGCATTGTGATGTATGAATTGATCATGTTCTTGTAATAGGATTCACGACTTGCATGTCGATGATTATGACAACCGGCAGGAGCCATAGGAGTTGTCTTATTTATTGTATGACCTGCGTGTCAATCATAAACGCCATGTAATTACTTTACTTTATTGCTAAGCGTTAGCCATAGTAGTAGAAGTAATAGTTGGCGAGACAACTTCATGAAGACACAATGATGGAGATCATGATGATGGAGATCATGGTGTCGTGCCGGTGACAGTGATGATCATGGTGCCCCGAAGATGGAGATCATAGGAGCAAAATGATATTGGCCATATCATGTCACTATATTGATTGCATGTGATGTTTATCATGTTTACATCTTATTTGCATAGAACGACGGTAGTAAATAAGATGATCTCTCAATAAAATTTCAAGAAAGGTGTTCACCCTAACTGTGCACCGTTGCTAAGGATCGTCGTTCCGAAGCACCACGTGATGATCGGGTGTGATAGGTTCTAACGTTCGCATACAACGGGTGTAAGCCAGATTTACACATGCGAAACACTTAGGTTGACTTGACGAGCCTAGCATGTACAGACATGGCCTCGGAACACGGAAGACCGAAAGGTCGAACATGAGTCGTATAGAAGATACGATCAACATAGAGATGTTCACCATGGATGACTAGTCCGTCTCACGTGATGATCGGACACGGGCTAGTTGACATGGATCATGTATCACTTGGAAGACTAGAGAGATGTCTATCTAAGTGGGAGTTCATTAATAATTTGATTAAATGAACTTAATTATCATGAACTTAGTCTAAAAATGTCCTTGCAAATTATGTCGTAGATAGCTCGCGCTGTAGCTCCCCAGTTTTATTGATACAATCCTAGAGAAAAGTAAGTTGAAAGTTGATGGTAGCAATAATGCGGACTGGGTCCGTGATCTGAGGATTGTCCTCATTGCTGCACAGAAAGCTTATGTTTTTGATGTACCGCTAACTGCATCACTCCCTCAAGCGTTGTCTGTAGATGTTGTGAACATATGACAGGCACTTTTTGATGACTACGTGATAGTTCAGTGCGTCATGCATTACGGCTTAGAATTGAGGCTTCAAAATGTTTTGAACGTCACAGAACATATGAGATGTTCTAGGAGCTGAGATTGTGATCTCAAGCTCGTGCCTATGTTGAGAGGTATGAGACCTCCAACAAGATTCTTTGCCTGCAAGATAAAGGAGAATAGCTTAATCGGTGAGCGTGTTCTCAGATTGTCTGGGTGCTACAATCACTTGAATCAAGTGGGAGTTAATCTTCCAGATGAGATAGTGATTAATGCAGTTCTCCAAGTCACTGCCACCAAGCTACTAGAGCTTCGTGATGAACTATAACATGCCAGGGATGGATAAGATGATCCCTGAGTTGTTCGTGATGTTTGACACCACGAAGGTAGAAATCAATAAGGAGCATCAAGTGTTGATGGTTAAGTGAAAACCACTAGTTTCAAAAGGGGCAAGGGCAAGAAGGGAAAAACTTCAGGAATGGCAAGCCAGTTGTTGCTCTAGTGAAGAAACCCAAGGTTGAGCCCGAACCCGAGACTAAGTGCTTCTGTTATGAGGAGAATGTTCGCTGAAGCGGAAAAACCCTAGATGATTGGTAGATAAGAAGGCTGGTAATGTCAATGGAAGTATATTTGATATACGTGTTAGTGATGTGTACCTTGCTGGTACTCCTAGTAGCACCTGGGTATTAGATACCGGTTCGGTTGCTAAGTGTTAGCAACTCGAAATAAAAGCTACGGAGTAAATGGAGACTAGCTAGGTGAAAGGTGACGATGTGTGTTGGAAGTATTTCCAAGATTGATGTGATCACCATCGCACGCTCTCTCTACCTTCAGGATTTGTGATAAACCTAAATAAATGTTATTTGGTGTTTGCGTTGAGCATAAACGTGATTAGATCATGATTAGTGCGATACGGTTATTCATATAAGTTAGAGAATAATGGTTATTCTGTTTACATGGATAATGCCTTCAATGGTCATGCACCCACTCGAAATGGTTTATCGAATCATGATCGTAGTAGTACACATATTCATAACATTGGTACCAAAAGATACAAAGTTAATAATGATAGTACCACATGCTTGTGGCACTGCCACGTAATGTCATATTGGTATAAATCGCATGAAGAAACTCCATGATGATGGATGTTTTTTGACTCACTCGATTTCGAATCGGTTGAGACATGCGAGCCATGCCTCTTGAGCAAGATGACTGAGACCCCGTCATCCAATATGATGGAGCGGGCAAGTGGCTTATTGGAATTAATACATGTTGATGTATGTGGTCCAATGAGTGTTGAAACACACAGTGGATATCGTTGTTTTTCTTTACCTTCACTGATGATTTGAGTAAATATGGGGATATTTACTTAATGAAACACGAATCTGAAATGTTTGAAAGGTTCAAGGAGTTTCAGAGTGAAGTTAAAGATCATCGTGACAAGAAGATAAATGTCTATGATATGATCATGGAGGTGAATATCTAAGTTACGAGTTTGGTATGCAATTTTAGACAATGTGGAAATTGTTTCACAGCTCACGCCTCCTGGAACACCATAGTGTGATGGTGTGTTCGAACGTCGTAGTCGTGCTCTATTGGATATAGTGAGTACTATGATGTCTCTTATCGTTTTACCACTATCGTTATGGGGTTATGCATTAAAGACAAATCCATTCACTTTAACAGGGCACCATCTAGGTCTGTTGAGATGACACCGTGAGAATTATGGTTTGACAGAAGCCTAAGCTGTCATTTCTTAATGTTTGGGGCTGCGACGCTTATGTGAAAATGGGTTTTTCACCTAGCGAGCTCGAACTCAAAGCAGACAAATGCATCTTCATAGAATACCCTAATGAGACATTGGGTATACCTTCTATCTCAGATCCAAGCGCAAAAGGTGTTTGTTGCTAAGAACGGGTCCTTTTTTGAGAAAGAGTTTCTCTCGAAAGAATTGAGTGGGAGGAAGATAGAACTTGATAAGGTTGTTGAACCTTTGTTTCAACCAGAGAATAGCGCAACACAGAAAGATGTTTCTGTAGAGCCTACTTAGTTGAAAAGGAAGTTAATGATGATGATCATGAAGCTTCGGATCAAGTCACTATCGAACCTCGTAGGTCGACAAGGACGCGTACTGCTCCTGAGTAGTACGACAACCCTGTCTTGGAAATCATGTTGTTGGACAACGATGAACCTACGAACTATGGAGAAGCGATGGTGGGCCCGGATTCCAACAAATGGCTAGGAGCCATGAAATCCGAGAAAGGATCCATGTATGAAAACCAAGTATGGACTTTGGTAGACTTGCCTGTTGAATGGCGGGTCATTGAGTACAAATGGACCTTTGAGATAAACATAGACGCTAATGGTGAAATGTCACCATTTATAAAGCTCGACTTGTCGCAAAGAAGTTTCCGCCAAGTTCAAGGAGTTGACTGCAATGAGATTGTCTCATCTGTAGCGATGCTAAAAGTCTATTAAAATTTTGTTAGCAGTTGCTGCATTTTTCGATTATGAAATCTGGCAGATGGATGACAAAACAAGGTTTCCGTAATGGTTTCTGTGAGGAAGAGTTGTATGTGATACAACCAGAAGGTTTTGTCAATCCTAAGGATGCTAATAATATGCAAACTCCAGCGATCCTTCTATGGACTGGAGCAAGCATCTCGGAGTTGGAATATATGCTTTGATGAGGTGATCAAAGTGTTTAAGTTTATACAAAGTTTATGAGAAACTTGTATTTGCAAGAAGGTGAGTGGGAGCACTATGGAATTTCTTATAAGAATATGTAGTTGACATATTATTGATCGGAAATGATGTAGAATTTCTGGAAGAGCATGAAGGGTTGTTTGAAAAGTTTTGTTTTTCAAAGGAAGACCCAGATAAAGCTACTATTTTATTGAGCATCAAGATCTATAGGGATAGATCTATTCGCTTGATAAGTTTTTTTCGACGAAGACATACCTTGACAAGTTTTTGAAGGAGTTCAAAATAGATGGGTCAAAGAAGGAGTTCTTGACTGTATTGTAAGGTGTGAAATTGAGTAAGACTCAATACCCGACCACGGCAGAAAATAAAGAAGAGATGAGTGTCATCTCCTATGCTTTAGCCATAGGCTCTATATAGTATGCCATGCTGTGTACCGCACCTGTGTGTGCCTTGCCATGAGTCTGTCAAGGGGTACAAGAGTAATCCAAGAGTGGATCACTAGACAGCGGTCAAAGTTAGCCTTAGTAACTTGAGAACTAAGGAAATATTTCTCGATTATGGAGGTGATAAAGAGTTCATCGTAAAGTGTTACGATGATGCAAGCTTTAAAACCAATCCGGATGACTCTTAGTAGAAATCCAGCTACGTATAGTGGAGCAGCCATTTGGAATAGCTCCAAGTGGAGCATGGGAGTAGTATCTACAAATATGACATGGAAAGTTTGTAAGGTACACACGGATCTGAATGTCGCAGACCCGTTGACTAAAACCTCTTTCACGAGCAGGACATGAACAAACCCCAGAACTTATTGGGTGTTAATCACATGATGATATGATCACATGGTGATGTAAGTGTTAATCACATGGTGATGTGAACTAGATTATTGACTCTAGTGCAAGTGGGAGACTGTTGGAAATATGCCCTAGAGGCAATAATAAAATGGTTATTATTGTATTTCCTTGTTCATGATAATTGTCTATTGTTCATGCTATAAATGTGTTAACCGGAAACCATAATACATGTGTGAATACATAGACCACAATATGTCCCTAGTGAGCCTCTAGTTGACTAGCTCGTTGATCAATAGATGGTCACGGTTTCATGGCCATGGACATTGGATGTCATTGATAACGGGATCACATCATTAGGAGAATGATGTGATGGACAAGACCCAATTCTAAGCATAGCACAAGATCGTGTAGTTCGTTTGCTAAAGCTTTTCAATGTCAAGTATCGTTTCCTTAGACCATGAGATTGTGCAACTCCCGGATACCGTAGGAATGCTTTGGGTGTGCCAAACGTCACAACGTAACTGGGTGGCTATAAAGGTGCACTACGGGTATCTCCGAAAGTATCTGTTGGGTTGGCATGAATCGAGACTGGGATTTGTCACTCCGTGTGACGGAGAGGTATCTCTGGGCCCACTCGGTAAGACATCATCATTATGAGCTCAATGTGACTAAGGAGTTAGTCACGGGATGATGTATTACGGAACGAGTAAAGAGACTTGCCGGTAACGAGATTGAACAAGGTATGGGGATACCGACGATCGAATCTCGGGCAAGTATCATACCGATAGACAAAGGGAATTGTATACGGGATTGATTGAATCCTTGACATCGTGGTTCATCCGATGAGATCATCGTGGAGTACGTGGGAGCCAACATGGGTATCCAGATCCCGCTGTTGGTTATTGACCGGAGAGGTGTCTCGGTCATGTCTACGTGTCTCCCGAACCCGTAGGGTCTACACACTTAAGGTTCGATGACGCTAGGGTTATAGGGAAAAGGTATACGTGATTACCGAAGGTTGTTCGGAGTCCCGGATGAGATTCCGGACGTCACGAGGAGCTCCGGAATGGTCCGGAGGTAAAGATTGATATATAGGAAGTCCAGTTTTGGTCACCGGAAAGTTTTCGGGCTCATCGGTAGTGTACCGGGAGTGTCGGGAGGGTGCCGGATAACCCCCGGGAGGGGTGTGACGACCAAAGGACCACATGGGCTGTTAGATAAAGTGTGCCAGCCCTTATTGGGCTGGGCAAGACTTTTGCTAAAGGCCCATGCGGCTGGAGATAAGGAGATAAGGCAAAAAGGATTTAAAAGGAGGAGATCCACCTCCCTTGTGGGAGGTGGACTCTCCCTTTAATTCGGCCGGCCATCTCCTCTTTGGAGTAGAGGCCAAGCCAGCCCTCCACGTCCCTCCTCCTATATATACTTGAGGTTTTGGATGTTTTGAGACAAGATTTGATCTCTCTCTCTCACGGCGAAGCCCTACCTCTCTTCTTCCTCCTCCGCAGCGCTTAGGCGAAGCCCTGTCGGAATACCTTGCTACTCCACCACCACCACGCCGTCGTGCTGCTGTTGGAGCCCTTCCCCAACCTCTCCTTCCTCCTTGCTGGATCAAGGTGTTGGAGACGTCACCGGGCTGCACGTGTGTTGAACGCGGAGGTGCCGTCCGTTCGGCACTTGATCGGATCTACCGCGATCTGAATCGCTGCGAGTACGACTCCATCAACCGCGTTCTTGTAACGCTTCCGCTTAGCGATCTTCAAAGGTATGAAGATCCAATCTCTCCCCACTCGTTTGCTGGTTTCTCCATAGATAGATCTTGGTGACACGTAGGAAAATTTTGATTTACTACTACGTCTCCCAACATGTTTTCTATGTCAAAGAAGGCATTGTAAAGGAAGAATAAGAGATGTGGCAGCATGTCCTATATCGAAGAAGTTGAATGGAACAGTGTATGAGTATTTACCTCTTGGTTTTAGTGTGGTCAGGAAGGACATTTATTGGATCTTTAGCAGCTGCAACATTAGCTTCTTTTCAACCTATTTAGTTTGTTGCCATTAGGTATTATTGTAAATGAAAAATAATCAGTGTAGAAGAGGAAAGCACGAACTTTTGACTCAGATGCAGATTGAACAACATTTTCAGTAGGAGTGACTTCTTCAGCGTGAGGAGCCACCTTGGCAGCAGGATCAATCCCTTCATCCTGGGCAGCCACCTTGGCAGCAGAGGCAGACTGTCCTATGTCCTTAGGTTTGGAGGGCTCAGTAAAAAGTTTGCGTCGAGCTTTTGTTGGGCAAGGTGATTTGCTGCTTAAAAAACAATCATCATTAACAGGAAAAAAAGAATTGTCGGTATGCATGGCAAGACAAAAACAGGGCCTATACCTAGGTGTTTTAGGCATAATAGCCTGTCGTTTTCCTTTGAACGTAGATATAGGAGTGTTCATCTTTCAAATAAACAATAAATGAGTTAAATAATTGAAAGGGAAATTGAAAAGGGAACCAACAATTGGTGTATCTCATCGAGAGGCAGCACTTGAAGCATAGATGATCCGCCAGGGAAGGAGTCAAGAATGGACACCGCCGTGCCTGAGCCCTCAGTAGAAGACGATGCCCCAGATGAATGTGGTGCACCACCAGATCCCAAGGGTGCAAGTTCAGGCTTAAAGGTTTCATCAACCCTGCTAACTTGGAAAGACAACTCGGTGCTTGCAGGCTGGAAGCTCTTGGTGGAGATGCTAATGACAAGCCTATATTTCTGGGTAATAAGGCGGGAAATCTCAATAGGTAAGCCTACATCGCTGCCTCCTATCTGAGTAAGGTTGAGGGCGCTTGTAAAACCCGGGTATTTGCGGTGAATCAAAGTCATCAGCGGCTTCCCAACAATACTTTTTGCAGCTCTATCAAAGAACATAAATTCTGCCTCAGCTGTGCCATCAGTTCCGAAAGTGCATAGACAATATCTAGACATTACAAAGTAAATCAATTCAGAAGCAATCTAGCAGATAGATCAGAACAAGAACTCATGTGAAAAAGCACTCATGAGGGATCTGCGTTGATAGAAGGGAAAGTTTGGTCTGAGCATCGGTATTGCCTTCCAGAGGTATAGGCTATTTTATGGCATTCCCGGCATGAGAGAAACCACCAGCGATTGTCAGCGCCCAGGTTTCTAATAACAACCGTCACTAGAAACTGTTTTTTCTGCATTTAACGAGGGCAGAAAGTGAGTGAGAAAGAAGATAAGTAGAGATAAGTAAGAGCATAGAAGAAATAAAGAGAGAGTACCGTATTTTCAAACGGGTCGATAGCAAGCAGCTGTTGAACACTCAGCTCAATAGGAGGTTCACGAGCAGGTGTTGCAACCATTGCCTGTTATCCTGGAATATGAGCAGTAACAGGACCAAGACCTTTTGGAAGGCTGGATAAAAAAGGGTGTTTGTAAAACAAATTAAATGCGTGTATAACATCTTGATGAATAGCAAGCATACAGAGAGATAAAATACCTAGCATGGAAGACATTCATCTCCGGTAAGTCCTCGTTAATATACCAGCAACATGAAGAGCTACCACTCAGTCCTTTAATACCTATCAAGAAAAAAAGGTAAGTAAAGATGTGCATGAAGATGATAGAACAAATAACGGGGAAAGCAAATCATAGATTAAAAAACCACCTCGGTACATTTTTGGCAGTGTCCCTACAAAGATAGCAATGACAGGCCCTGATTCACTTTCAGAACGGACCTCTTCTACCTCAAACTCATGAGCTCGAGCACCCCAGAGAACAATTTTGATCTCATTACCTCTATATCTCAACAGAAGGAAGTTAAGAAAGGGAAAGGGGAGAAGACAAGGGAAATGAAGAAGAAACAAAGAAGCAACTTACGATTGATCTTGGAGAACTATAGTCCTGGTATCTAAAGGTTTAGGTTGGTACTGAGAGTGGACAACGACTATATCTGTGACCGCGGTAATTCGGCCAATGACATCTGTAAATAGCAAAACAAACTTAAGATGATAGGATGAAAGAGCAAGAGTTAACAAGGCAGAAACAAGGGCAGTATGGAATGACTAACCGAGGAAGCGAGGAGTGTGTGGGCCTGGCACTGGTATATCTGAGAATGGTAGGAGGTTGTAAGTGCAGTATGGGTAGCCTTCGTTATCATCCGGCTGAGGAACAATAGTAGTAAAGCGAGTGAATTGCATCATGTATGGGCTTTCAATAGCCCTGTAGCTCTGCTTTGATTGTTTGCACATGAACCTCTTGATTAGATAAACATTGCCTTCATGCAAGATATTTTTCCAACGTTCCGATGGCGCAGGAGGAATCTGGCCATACATGTGGGTGCCCTACACATTTGCATTGGAAATTAGAGACACGGAGGAATAACAACATTTGAGCACATGTGTTACGATAGCAAACAAACCTCTTGGTCAAGGACCACAATGCCAGTATACATAATTGCACCATCGTCAGTCCCACCTCGGTAATGCCAGATGTGAGACACCAGGACCTTCGCATCCCAGAACATCTCTTTACCATGGATCTGTGAGAGAAGGCTGATCTTTTCATTCGACATCTGTAGCATTAAAACAAGAACAGAGTCTAAAAATATGCATAGAAGGAGAAAAAATATTGAATGTAAGGATGGAATTAGTATGGACTCACTTGATAAGATGTGAAATAAAAATTAAGGGAATAGAAGGCAGCAGGTAAAGCAACCATCACATCTGATTTGGAAAGTATTTTAAATAGTAAATTGCAAAACCCGGTAAATAGGGCAAAAAAGGCGAGGGAGATGTAACAACTGCATCTTTAGCATAGGAAAGGCATGGAGATCATCAAAACACATATAGGCAAAAGTTTATGGCATATATATCATAGGCTATTGTTAGCAGTACTTATTGAATGGAGCGGTAAATCTCAGGGAACACAATGTTCCTTGTTTGAGAAGTAGTTTTATCATCCTCTCCTTTGATCAAGATTTTCAATGATTTCTTTGAAGTAACACGCGATACTGCCACGTAAAGGTGTCCGTGTGTGAACACAGGCGTATCCAAGTACAAACCAACATTTGAAAGAGTTTGCCCTTGACTTTTGTTAATGGTCATTGCATAGGACACTCTAACAGGGAATTGACGACGATGCAGAGTGAAAGGCCATTTAGGATTCTTTGTGGTTAGGCCTATTCTTGGAATGAACACAATATCACCTATATTTGAACCAGTGATGATAGCTGCCCCAATAATCTTATCAGCAAGCTTTGTGATTATAAGTCTTGTCCCATTACATAAACCTGTTGATTGGTTTAGATTTCTCAAAAGCATGATGGGGACACCAACCTTTAGTATCAATCTACGGTATGGGAAGTTATTGATTTTAATCCCATTCATGTATTCGATGGGATAGAAAGCATCTTGATTGCGAACTGCATCAGCTGAATTCCCTATAGTATCACAGCTTAGGTACTCTCTCTCACTGGTAGGCAGCAAAGCTAGAACACGCTCATTTATTTTTTCAGCCATTTCATTCGTTGGTGTTAAAATTGCCCTTTCTTTCAGATAATCAACATCAGAATACCTGGTAGGTATATCTTTGTATACAGCCTGAACAATAGCATCAATTTTATCACCATTAGTGTGTATTAAAAACTCATCAGGAATAGTTATCCAAGATGGATCTGACTCCCCCTCACGGGCTACAGTAGGTGTTGTGCCATCGCCTAAACTAAGAACCCACCTAGCAAAGGCAGCCACTTCAGACTGAAGAATTGGATCATTTGTATGTGCAGCTAAGTGCATGTTAATGTTCAGGTGCAGAACATCTACAATACTCCATAGAGGAGAGTTAGTGATTGCAGCAGCAAGAATCTGTGCTCGAGATCCACCCTCAATGACAGGTAATATCTGCCTAAGGTCTCCACCCAATACAACAACCTTGCCACCAAAAGGAATTTCAGCTAAAGCAGGGTTGTTCGCAAACAGAACATCACGGAATGATCGGTCTAGTGCCTCAAAGCATTTCCTATGGGACATCAATGTCTCATCCCATATAATAAGATCAACTGATTCAATTAGAGTGGAGAGCATTGTTGATCGTTTAATTTCACAAGTACCATGTTCAGGTAGGTCAATGGGTATTTTGAACCTAGAATGTGTTGTTCTGCTAGCAGGCAAAAGCAAGGCAGCAACCCCTGAGGATGCAACCGACAGGACCACTCTCCTACTACCTCTAAGATAAGCATCAAGCGCATTCCAGAGAAATGTCTTCCCAGTACCACCATACCCAGAGACAAAGAAAAAACCAGGTTTTCCAGATTTAATGCGATCAATTATAGCCGAGTAAGCATGCAGCTGGTCTTTGTTTAATTCATGGTACATCATTTCAGCCTTTTTTAGAAGGCTAACAACATCAACGTCTAGTGCATCGGAAAGCATATCAGTTTGTAGAGGAGCATCATGGCATGCAGATTTCAAGGGTAACCTGTGATCTAGGATGCATGAACTATTTTTAGCAAATATAGCAGCCAATTCATCAAGCAGCATGTCTCTTAACCCAGCAGCAGGAACAACATATGTAAAATCATTTCTAAACTGCTGAATTCTATACTGGATATCATCGCCTAAGTAAATTTCATACTTTTGAAAGAAGACTGCCTCATCATTAACAGCACAATGGAGTATCATAGTAACAAATAGCTGACGCAACTGATTTCCCATACCCCATTTAATAGCTTCATCAAAAGCATTATACCACTCTATGTCATCGCCAAGCAAACCTCTCGCTGCACATGCTTCTCTGAACGTTGAATATAAAATGCCATTGTAAGTCCTAACATCCTCATAGCATGTGGCACCTTTGACAATCATAAGTAACATTCTAAAATAGAAAATTTCTCCGCTCGCTGGATGCACCGAATATATTCTACCAATTTTATCGCTTCTTATTCTAGGTTTCCATCTTTTGTCCTCAGGAATCCATGACCATCTAGTAGGGAAATCACAGTAAGTTAATGACCTAGCTGCAGGGTGAAGACTGTTTGCTACAAACCATTCTGTTAGCACTGTTTTTTGCATCCAGGCATTATTAACCACTGAATCTAAAGTTGCATGTGTACGAAAGCGCACAATATGCATATTTAGGAGATGAACAGGCAGCCTCTCAACAGACGGTGTTTTACCATGTATGTCATAGCCGTAAACCCTCCAAAAAGAATCATAATCAACTATATAACGACACTCTCTATATTCTTTGATCTCATCAACATCCTGGTCAAAGTCACGCCTAACATTCTCAAACAAGGTTTTTGATTTGTCTGGCCCTTTGGTAACGTATTTATATAGGTACTTGATAACATATGTTCTATTACACCACTCAACATTAATACGTGCTTGCCACTTTTTTAATATAAGCATGTTATATGGAACCACATGTCTATTATCAAGCCTGACATTGTTCTTCATCACAAAACGACCATTGTCAGGACGCCTATACAAAGGAAATCCACTCTCATCAATGGAAGTTTCATCCAGGAATGTTTTGGGGAACTTTTTTGAGCAAACACCCTTTTTCATGCAAGGGCATTTTGGGTCATCAATGCCACAGGGTCCATGCATCATAAACTCAGCGACAAGAGCATATCCCAAAGGATCCTGTACAGGATCAGGGATCTCAGCCGAGGTATAAGAATTTATAAGAGATGTTGTGACAACTATATCGTCGTCCTTCTTTTGCCAAACAAGAATGTGTGCGTGCGACAACCCCCTCTTTTGAAACTCAATAGTATGCAGAACTGGAAATAGTTGAGGAAGGTGTCAAAAACTCTAAGAAAGAGACAAGTAGAATGGACGCAAATGGAAAGAGGCAGACAAGGGGCAGTACCGGCAACAACAGGATCAAAAGCATTTCCTTTTTTAATTCGATGAAGATACTGGACGAGCTTCATGTGGTACACCCTTACAGCAATGTCAGCCCTATCTGATGTTGTTTGCCCAGGTTCAACAGAATCAAGTATTTCTTCCCACTTTGGGTTACACGTAAAAGTTGTAAAGATATCAGGTGACCCATGAACACGCGACACAGCAATAGCATCTTGGAAATTTTCATACATGTACCGGCGACCACCAGTGTAAGTTGATGGCATGATATTCTTTTTGCCAACTTCTGACCCACCAACCATACCCTGGTCTACTGCATCAAGAACACCCTGTAGTTTTTCAGCCCTCATCTTGTCGTTACATTTAAGAATAAAATTGAGCCGGCATTCATCAATGCAAGCTCGGAAATCAACTACAGCATGTGATGATAACATGCCACAACATAGGTATGGGTTGTGCTGATGTGGTTTATAGTGTGAACAAAAGCAATAGAAGTCTTGCATGGTCATTTTAACCCTCTTGTTCGGGTCATCAACATCAGCACCTATGTAGCGCACACCAAGCTGGAAGCCACGCTCACCATACGGAAACAGTAAAGGGTATTGCAGAGACATGTAAGCAGTATCTAAAGAAGAAATACAGTGGAGCCGGTCTGCTTTACTGCGTATTATTAGATCTCTACACGGCGCTTCTAATGTAAACTCACCATAAACCAAAGCTGCTAGCTCATCTATTGCAGGTAAGCTAAATTGTGGGCTATCATTTTCACCAGGAGCTATAAGCCTTATTGAAATGACCTCATGTTTATTTTTTTCCAATATCTCGCTATCCATACGAAAAAAAATTACCAGAGAATTATTTGCATCAAGCATCTGCATAAGACCCTTCACAATGTCCTTATCTAACCCAGCGTCAGTTTCATCGTGGTAGTTCAAGGCCTGGATTCTATTATTAATTTCATTTTCTCTGTCATGTATATATAACTCTGCATATTTAGGGGAATCACCTTCATCTGGAAGCAGCGAGCCTATACGATGACAGACCTGACCATTAATTTTTTTTAAAAATTGGACCTCCACCATCGTTAATAGACCGGTCAATTTTCGCCCCCATCGATGTAAAAGCAAACAGACAATTGTACTGCCTTATTTGTTTAATAAATCTTAGGCTGTGGGGCGGGCCTTTATAGTCTAGCAGGGCTGCTAAGAACGGGGGTGGTTTTTTAAAGGGGTCAATGAAGACTTTCCCAGTCTTACAACAGTTGTTGTAAATTACTCGTCTTTTTGTAATAGCGGACTGCAACTTCACCCTCTCACGCCACCAAAAGCTAGCCTGGCAACGGTTGCACCGGTAGTCTGGGCGTCCGTAGTATGACCTTTTTGGATAAAAAGCTGCAGGAAAGGCGGATGGAACTAAGACAATTGACATCGGGAAGGCAGAAACAAACGTTGATGACAAGCACACAGACATACCTTTAAGTATGTCCACTTCATTGGGAGAAAAATCAACCCAATGAGGATGCAGAGGTGATGAAAGTACATGCTCTGCCAGACCCACAGAAAGGAAATACTAACACACCAGAGAGGAAAGAAATCTACGGAAAACGAAGGGAAATATGAACTGATCACCCTTGTTATGAGCGCGTAGCCTTTTCAACAAGAACCTACACCTCTTACAATTCCGTGTAGTCTCAATAGAAGTAAGGAAGGGGAAAAAGCCATCTCCTACGTATATAGAAAAAAGAGCAAACTAAGGGAACAAGAACTGCCTATGAACATGTGGCCACCAGAATACACGGTAGGAAAAGGTGAACAGAACATACGCTTTCTCTTTCGAACAAGGGGAATGTCATGTCTAATTGGGATAAGAGGCAAAGCAGTGGCAGCAATAGCAGACCAGCGTGGAGGGACCGCACGACCCGAAACAGGCCTGGCCACAAGAGGCAAAGCAGCTACAGCACGAGAAGCCCGACGTGGAGGAACAGGATGACTCGAAGCAGAAGCACGTCCCAAAGGACCACCCCGCCGTGCAGGAGCAGCAACACGCGGAGGCATACCGTGGGAAAAGGAACTAAAAGAACAAAAACATATACACCATGGTGCTGCAACATAAAAGCAGACAAGTACCAACAAAACCTTGAAATTCCTTTGACTGGAAACAAACGAGAGAAAAACAGTATGCGAACGATAAAAGATAACGGCATCGGCAAAGTAACAAGACGCGTCAACACAGCCAAAGTATATTAGCTGGACCTAGAAGCAGTTAGTACAATATGATCACCAAATAAATAGAAGAATAAGACTACAACAACACCATACGCAAAGTAAATAGAAGAAACAGATGCTAGAAGTCTGAGTACATTGACGCTAGATTAGGAGGAGGCCGGGGCTGGCCACAGAAGACACTAATAGACGAGTATGTGATAGATGAGCGTGTGCAAGCAAGAACCCTCTCCAAATAGGATGCATAGCAAACAGCTGATGCAGCAACTACAAACGCAGCATGTCCACAATTTCTGTAGATAACAGCACATTCGTAGTTGTAATCTCTAACAACAAAGCCGTATAAGCTTTGTACAAATTTGATTGCCTGAAGAGCAGCCTGCTTGTACGCTTCTGCATAACCTAGACATGCAGGACTCCCCAAAAAACTTCTCCGTGATGTCACCAGGACACCATCCCCCGAAATTTCAACCTCTACCCCAGCAAGCACATCACCATTCCCATTGACCCCACACAAATAGCTAGGAGTAGGAAGCCCATAGTGCGCCGCCACGGTTTCTAGAATTGGCACAACGAAAGATACTACACCATACATCCTGAGCATAGGAAAGAACGATAAAATAGAAACTAACCAGTAACCAGTAACGCACAAGAACATTTAGTAAAATCAACCATAAGGAAGGATCAATAACAAATAACAGTAGACAGAAACACGAGAGTACACAACGCATAGGACACACATAGTTAGAACCAAGTGTAAGACTGAATTTTGAAGGAGTACAACACCATAAAGGGCAAGGAAGGAGATGGAACCTTGGGCAGACGAAACAACCAGCTGCGACAGAGACTTCGTGACACGGAAGCGAGAAGAGCCGTTGATCGTCCAACCGAACGTCACAAAGGAAAACCTGCACATGCAAAAACAAGCATACGTAAGCAAGCGCATATCAACCCACAGACTCGCCTCCCAGAAGGCATTTCTTTGCAACATCTTAGTCCTACATCAACAAGTACATGAATAAAAACAAATATGGCAGACCATAGACCAACCACACAGGAAGAACTAAGACAAATAAAGGCGACGACTGCAACATACAGAGACAAAAGAAAGAACAAAAAGCAGGCAAAGAAACAGGAGCATTAAAACGGATGCATAGGAATAGTAGCATTAGACCAGATACACACGAGCATTGAATCAAATAGGAGCACTAAAACAGATGCACAGGAGCACCAGCATTAAACCAGATACACATGAGCATTAAATCCCAGGTAGGCCGGATACCCAAAAAACAGAGCCCAGGTGTGGCATGCCTCATGTCCATCTAGACCTCAAAGCGATGCAAATGCTGTTGGAAATATGCCCTAGAGGCAATAATAAAATGGTTATTATTGTATTTCCTAGTTCATGATAATTGTCTATTGTTCATGCTATAATTGTGTTAACCGGAAACCGTAATACATGTGTGAATACATAGACCACAACGTGTCCCTAGTGAGCCTCTAGTTGGCTAGCTCGTTGATCAATAGATGGTCTCGGTTTCATGACCATGGACATTGGATGTCGTTGATAACGGGATCACATCATTAGGAGAATGATGTGATGGACAAGACCCAATCCTAAGCATAGCACAAGATCGTGTAGTTCGTTTGCTAAAGCTTTTCAATGTCAAGTGTCATTTCCTTAGACCATGAGATTGTGTAACTCCCGGATACCGTAGGAATACTTTGGGTGTGCCAAACGTCACAACGTAACTGGGTGGCTATAAAGGTACGCTACGGGTATCTCCGAAAGTGTCTGTTGGGTTGACACGAATCGAGACTGGGATTTGTCACTCCGTGTGACGGAGAGGTATCTCTGGGCCCACCCGGTAAGACATCATCATTATGAGCTCAATGTGACTAAGGAGTTAGTCACGGGATGATGTATTACGGAACGAGTAAAGAGACTTGCCGGTAACGAGATTGAACAAGGTATGGGGATACCGACGATCGAATCTCGGGCAAGTACCATACCGATAGACAAAGGGAATTGTATACGGGATTGATTGAATCCCTGACATCGTGGTTCATCCGATGAGATCATCGTGGAGTACGTGGGAGCCAACATGGGTATCCAGATCCCGCTGTTGGTTATTGGCCGGAGAGGTGTCTCGGTCATGTCTACGTGTCTCCCGAACCCGTAGGGTCTACACACTTAAGGTTCGATGGCGCTAGGGTTATAGGGAAATAGTGTACGTGGTTACCGAAGGTTGTTCGGAGTCCCGGATGAGATCCCGGACGTCACGAGGAGTCCCGTAATGGTCCGGAGACGAAGATTGATATATAGGAAGTGAGGATTTGGTTACCGGAAGTGTTCCGGGTGTCACCGGTAGTGTACCGGGACCACCGGAAGGGTTCCGGGGGTCCACCAAGTGGGCCCACCTGCCCCGGAAGGTTCCGTGGGCTAAGAGTGGGAGGGAGCCAGCCCCTAGGTGGGATGGTGCGCCTCCCACCCCAGCCCAAGGCGTGGCAAAGGTGGAGGGGGGCAAACCCTAGGCTTAGATGGGCCTTAAGGCCCACCCTAGGGCGCCCCACCTCTCCCTTGCCCTAGCCGCCGGCCAGATGGCATCTGGTGGCTGCCGCCACCCCTAGGGTGGAACCCTAGGGCGCAGCCACCCTTCCTCCCTCTCCCCTATATATAGTGGAGGTATTTGGGGCTGCACAATACACGGTTCTCCCTTTCTCTCTGGTGCAGCCCTACCTCCTCCTCCCCTCGTTCTCCGTAGCGCTTAGCGAAGCTCTGTCGGAGTACCACGCAGCTCCACCGCCACCACGCCGTCGTGCTGCCGGAGCTCTCCCTCAACCTCTCCTCCCTCCTTGCTGGATCAAGGCGTAGGAGACGTCACCGGGCTGCACGTGTGTTGAACGCGGAGGTGCCGTCCGTTCGGCACTTGATCGGATCTACCGCGATCTGAATCGCTGCGAGTACGACTCCATCAACCGCGTTCTTGTAACGCTTCCGCTTAGCGATCTTCAAAGGTATGAAGATCCACTCTCCCCTTGCTCGTTGCTGGTTTCTCCATAGATGGATCTTGGGGAACGCGTAGGAAAAAATTTGATTTACTACTACGTCTCCCAACAGTGGCATCATGAGCTAGGTCTATGCGTAGAATCTATGCACGAGTAGAACACAAAGCAGTTGTGGGCGTCGAGTTTGTTAATTTGCTTGCCGCTACTAGTCTTATCTTGATTCGGCGGTATTGTGGGATGAAGCGGCCCGGACCAACTTTACACGTACGCTTACGTGAGACCGGTTCCACCGCCTGACATGCACTAGATGCATAAGGTGGCTAGCGGGTGTCTGTCTCTCCTACCTTAGTCGGATCGGATTCGATGAAAAGGGTCCTTATGAAGGGTAAATAGCAATTGGCAAATCACGTTGTGGTGTTGACGTAGGTAAGAAACGTTCTTGCTAGTAACCTATAGCAGCCACGTAAAAACTTGCAACTACAAATTAGAGGACGTCTAACTTGTTTTTGCAGCATGTGCCTTGTGATGTGATATGGCCAAAGGATGTGATGTGATGCATTGTGATGTATGAATTGATCATGTTCTTGTAATAGGATTCACGACTTGCATGTCGATGATTATGACAACCGGCAGGAGCCATAGGAGTTGTCTTATTTATTGTATGACCTGCGTGTCAATCATAAACGCCATGTAATTACTTTACTTTATTGCTAAGCGTTAGCCATAGTAGTAGAAGTAATAGTTGGCGAGACAACTTCATGAAGACACAATGATGGAGATCATGATGATGGAGATCATGGTGTCGTGCCGGTGACAGTGATGATCATGGTGCCCCGAAGATGGAGATCATAGGAGCAAAATGATATTGGCCATATCATGTCACTATATTGATTGCATGTGATGTTTATCATGTTTACATCTTATTTGCTTAGAACGACGGTAGTAAATAAGATGATCTCTCAATAAAATTTCAAGAGAAGTGTTCACCCTAACTGTGCACCGTTGCTAAGGATCGTTGTTCCGAAGCACCACGTGATGATCGGGTGTGATAGGTTCTAACGTTCGCATACAACGGGTGTAAGCCAGATTTACACACGCGAAACACTTAGGTTGACTTGACGAGCCTAGCATGTACAGACATGGCCTCGGAACACGGAAGACCGAAAGGTCGAACATGAGTCGTATAGAAGATACGATCAACATGAAGATGTTCACCATGGATGACTAGTCCGTCTCACGTGATGATCGGACACGGGCTAGTTGACATGGATCATGTATCACTTGGAAGACTAGAGAGATGTCTGTCTAAGTGGGAGTTCATTAATTTGATTAAATGAACTTAATTATCATGAACTTAGTCTAAAATTGTCTTTACAATCTATGATGTAGATCCAATGGCCAACGCGAATGTCACCCTCAATTTCAACGCGTTCCTAGAGAAAACCAAGCTGAAAGATGATGGAAGCAACTATGCGGACTGGGTCCGTAGCTTGAGGATCATCCTCATAGCTTCCAAGAGATTGTATGTCCTAGATGCACCGCTAGGTGACGCACCCGTTCTCCCAGCGGAACAAGATGTTATGAACACTTGGCAATCACGCTGCGATGATTACTCCCTTGTTCAATGCGGCATGCTTTACAGTCTAGAACCGGGGCTCCAAAAGCGTTTTGAGCAACACGGAGCATATGAGATGTTCCAGGAGCTGAAACTGGTTTTTCAAGCTCATGCCCGGGTCGAGAGATATGATGTCTCCGACAAGTTCTTCAGCTGTAAGATGGAGGAGCATAGTTCTGTCAGTGAGCACATCCTCAAGATGTCTGGGCTACACAGCCGCTTGACTCAGCTGGGGGTTAATATCCCGGATGACTCGGTCATTGACAGAATCCTCCAGTCGCTTCCACCTAGCTTCAAGAGCTTTGTGATGAACTACAACATGCAAGGTATGGAGAAGTCCATTCCTGAGTTGTACTCGATGCTGAAATCAGCGGAGGTCGAGATCAAAAAGGAGCATCAAGTGTTGATGGTGAATAAGACCACTAGTTTCAAGAAAGGCAAGGGTAAGAAGAACTTCAAGAAGGACGGCAAAGCTGTTGCCGCGCCCGGTAAGCAAGTTGCCGGGAAGAAGAAGAAAAATGGACCCAAGCCTGAGACTGAGTGCTTTTATTGCAAGGGTACCGGTCACTGGAAGCGGAACTGCCCCAAGTATTTAGCGGATAAGAAGGACGGCAACATTAAAGGTATATGTGATATACTTGTTATTGATGTGTACTTGACCAGCGCTCGTAGTAGCTCCTGGGTATTTGATACCGGTGCAGTTGCTCACATTTGTAACTCCAAGCAGGAGCTGCGGAATAAGCGGAGGCTGGCCAAGGATGAGGTGACGATGCGTGTCGGGAATGGTTCCAAGGTCGATGTGATCGCCGTCGGCACGTTACCTCTACATCTACCTTCGGGATTAGTTTTAAACCTTAATAATTGTTATTTAGTACCAGCTTTGAGCATGAACATTGTATCTGGATCTCGCTTGATGCGAGATGGCTACTCATTTAAATCCGAGAATAATGGTTGTTCTATTTATATGAGAGAAATGTTTTATGCTCATGCCCCGCTGGTCAATGGTTTATTTTTGATGAATCTCGAACTTGATGTTACACATGTCCATAGTGTGAGTACCAAAAAGTGTAAAGTTGATAACGATAGTCCCACTTACATGTGGCACTGCCGTCTTGGCCATATTGGTGTCAAACGCATGAAGAAGCTCCATGCTGATGGAATTTTGGAGTCACTTGATTTCGAATCATTTGACACATGCGAACCATGCCTCATGGGCAAGATGACCAAGACTCCGTTCTCCGGAACAATGGAGCGAGCAACTGACTTGTTGGAAATAATACATACCGATGTATGCGGTCCAATGAGCGTCGAGGCTCGCGGTGGCTACCGTTATGTTCTCACCCTCACTGATGACTTGAGTAGATATGGTTATGTCTACTTAATGAAACACAAGTCTGAAACTTTTGAAAGGTTCAAGGAATTTCAGAGTGAGGTCGAGAATCAACGTGACAGGAAAATAAAATGCCTACGATCTGATCGTGGCGGAGAATATTTAAGTCACGAGTTTGGCACGCACCTTAGGAAATGTGGAATTGTTTCACAACTCACGCCGCCCGGCACACCCCAGCGAAATGGTGTGTCTGAACGTCGTAATCGCACTCTATTGGATATGGTGCGATCTATGATGTCTCTTACCGACTTACCGCTATCATTTTGGGGATATGCATTAGAGACTGCCGCATTCACTTTAAATAGGGCACCGTCTAAATCCGTTGAGACGACACCGTATGAATTGTGGTTTGGAAAGAAACCTAAGCTGTCGTTTCTAAAAGTTTGGGGATGCGATGCTTATGTGAAGAAACTTCAACCTGAGAAGCTCGAACCCAAAGCGGAAAAGTGCGTCTTCATAGGATATCCCAAGGAGACTATTGGGTATACCTTCTACCTACGATCCGAAGGCAAAGTCTTTGTTGCCAAGAATGGATCCTTTCTCGAGAAAGAGTTTCTCTCGAAAGAAGTAAGTGGGAGGAAAATAGAACTTGATGAGGAAATTGTACCTCCACTCGAACCGGAGAGTAGCGCAGCACAGGAAGTTGTTTCTGTGGAGCCTACACCGGCTAGAGAGGAAGTTAATGATGATGATCATGAAACTTCAGATCAAGTTGCTATTCGAAGGTCCACCAGGACACGTTCCGCACCAGAGTGGTACGGCAATCCTGTCCTAGAGATCATGTTGTTGGACAACGGTGAACCTTCGAACTATGAAGAAGCGATGGCGGGCCCGGATTCCAACAAATGGCTTGAGGCCATGAAATCCGAGATAGGATCCATGTATGAGAACAAAGTATGGACTTTGGTGGACTTGCCTAATGATAAGCGAGCCATTGAAAACAAATGGATCTTTAAGAAGAAGACTGACGCGGACGGTAATGTCACCGCCTATAAAGCTCGGCTTGTCGCTAAGGGTTATCGACAAGTTCAAGGAGTTGACTACGATGAGACTTTCTCACCCGTAGCGATGCTAAAGTCAGTCTGAATCATGTTAGCAGTTGCCGCATTTTATGATTATGAGATCTAGCAAATGGACGTCAAAACGGCATTCCTTAATGGCTTCCTCAAGGAAGAACTGTATATGATGCAGCCGGAAGGTTTTGTCGATCCTAAAGATGCTAACAAGGTATGCAAGCTCCAGCGCTCCATCTATGGGCTGGTGCAAGCATCTCGGAGTTGGAACATTCGCTTTAATGAGGTGATTAAAGCGTTTGGGTTTGTACAGGTTTATGGAGAACCTTGTATTTACAAGAAAGTGAGTGGGAGCTCTATAGCATTTCTTATACTGTATGTGGATGACATGCTGATAATGGGAAATAATATAGAACTCTTGGAAAGTATCAAGGCCTACTTGAATAAGTGTTTTTCAATGAAGGACCTTGGAGAAGCTGCTTACATATTAGGTATTAAGATCTATAG
Organism: Hordeum marinum; assembly: GCA_022496015.1. Lineage (NCBI taxonomy): Eukaryota > Viridiplantae > Streptophyta > Magnoliopsida > Poales > Poaceae > Hordeum > Hordeum marinum. The sequence goes on from CM039675.1 coordinate 64,926,779, forward strand.
AGATAGATCGAAACGCCTCATTGGTCTTTCACAAAGCACATACCTTGAAAAGATATTGAAGAAGTTCAATATGCATCAGTCCAAGAAGGGGTTCTTGCCTGTGTTGCAAGGTGTGAGATTGAGTACGACTCAATGCCCGACCACGGCAAAGGATAGAGAAGAGATGAGTGTCATCCCCTATGCTTCAGCCATAGGCTCTATCATGTATGCCATGCTGTGTACCAGACCTGATGTGAACCTTGCCATAAGTTTGGTAGGGAGGTACCAAAGTGATCCCGGAGCGGAACACTGGACAGCGGTCAAGAATATCCTGAAGTACCTGAAAAGGACAAAGGACATGTTTCTCGTATATGGAGGTGCCGAAGAGCTCGTCGTAAAGGGTTACGTCGACGCTAGCTTCGACACAGATCCAGACGACTCTAAGTCGCAAACCGGATACGTGTATATTTTGAATGGAGGGGCAGTCAGCTGGAGTAGCAGCAAGCAAGGCGTCGTGGCGGCATCTACATGTGAAGCGGAGTACATAGCTGCTTCGGAAGCAGCAAAGGAGGGAGTCTGGATGAAGGAGTTCATCACCGACCTAGGAGTGATTCCGAATGCGTCGGGCCCGATGACTCTACTCTGTGATAACACTGGAGCTATTGCCCTTGCGAAGGAGCCCAGGTTTCACAAGAAGACAAGACACATCAAGCGCCGCTTCAACTCCATCCGTGATTACATTCAGGAGGGAGACATAGATATTTGTAAAGTGCATACGGATCTGAATGTCGCAGATCCATTGACTAAACCTCTCTCACGAGCAAAACATGATCAACACCAAAATGCTATGGGTGTTCGATTCATCACAATGTAACTAGATTATTGACTCTAGTGCAAGTGGGAGACTGTTGGAAATATGCCCTAGAGGCAATAATAAAATGGTTATTATTGTATTTCCTAGTTCATGATAATTGTCTATTGTTCATGCTATAATTGTGTTAACCGGAAACCGTAATACATGTGTGAATACATAGACCACAACGTGTCCCTAGTGAGCCTCTAGTTGGCTAGCTCGTTGATCAATAGATGGTCTCGGTTTCATGACCATGGACATTGGATGTCGTTGATAACGGGATCACATCATTAGGAGAATGATGTGATGGACAAGACCCAATCCTAAGCATAGCACAAGATCGTGTAGTTCGTTTGCTAAAGCTTTTCAATGTCAAGTGTCATTTCCTTAGACCATGAGATTGTGTAACTCCCGGATACCGTAGGAATACTTTGGGTGTGCCAAACGTCACAACGTAACTGGGTGGCTATAAAGGTACGCTACGGGTATCTCCGAAAGTGTCTGTTGGGTTGACACGAATCGAGACTGGGATTTGTCACTCCGTGTGACGGAGAGGTATCTCTGGGCCCACCCGGTAAGACATCATCATTATGAGCTCAATGTGACTAAGGAGTTAGTCACGGGATGATGTATTACGGAACGAGTAAAGAGACTTGCCGGTAACGAGATTGAACAAGGTATGGGGATACCGACGATCGAATCTCGGGCAAGTACCATACCGATAGACAAAGGGAATTGTATACGGGATTGATTGAATCCCTGACATCGTGGTTCATCCGATGAGATCATCGTGGAGTACGTGGGAGCCAACATGGGTATCCAGATCCCGCTGTTGGTTATTGGCCGGAGAGGTGTCTCGGTCATGTCTACGTGTCTCCCGAACCCGTAGGGTCTACACACTTAAGGTTCGATGGCGCTAGGGTTATAGGGAAATAGTGTACGTGGTTACCGAAGGTTGTTCGGAGTCCCGGATGAGATCCCGGACGTCACGAGGAGTCCCGTAATGGTCCGGAGACGAAGATTGATATATAGGAAGTGAGGATTTGGTTACCGGAAGTGTTCCGGGTGTCACCGGTAGTGTACCGGGACCACCGGAAGGGTTCCGGGGGTCCACCAAGTGGGCCCACCTGCCCCGGAAGGTTCCGTGGGCTAAGAGTGGGAGGGAGCCAGCCCCTAGGTGGGATGGTGCGCCTCCCACCCCAGCCCAAGGCGTGGCAAAGGTGGAGGGGGGCAAACCCTAGGCTTAGATGGGCCTTAAGGCCCACCCTAGGGCGCCCCACCTCTCCCTTGCCCTAGCCGCCGGCCAGATGGCATCTGGTGGCTGCCGCCACCCCTAGGGTGGAACCCTAGGGCGCAGCCACCCTTCCTCCCTCTCCCCTATATATAGTGGAGGTATTTGGGGCTGCACAATACACGGTTCTCCCTTTCTCTCTGGTGCAGCCCTACCTCCTCCTCCCCTCGTTCTCCGTAGCGCTTAGCGAAGCTCTGTCGGAGTACCACGCAGCTCCACCGCCACCACGCCGTCGTGCTGCCGGAGCTCTCCCTCAACCTCTCCTCCCTCCTTGCTGGATCAAGGCGTAGGAGACGTCACCGGGCTGCACGTGTGTTGAACGCGGAGGTGCCGTCCGTTCGGCACTTGATCGGATCTACCGCGATCTGAATCGCTGCGAGTACGACTCCATCAACCGCGTTCTTGTAACGCTTCCGCTTAGCGATCTTCAAAGGTATGAAGATCCACTCTCCCCTTGCTCGTTGCTGGTTTCTCCATAGATGGATCTTGGGGAACGCGTAGGAAAAATTTTGATTTACTACTACGTCTCCCAACAAATGCATCCATCTAGAGCTGAGAGCGATGCAAATGCAAGCCCAGGCAAGAAGGCAACCTAATTAGACCAAGGCAATAAGTCAACCTAACCTAACCGAGGCAATCCACATCTCCATCTAGAGCCGAGAACAATGTAAATGCAAACCTAGGTAAGATGGCAACCTAATCAGACCAAGGCAATAAGCCAACCTAACCTAACCGAGGCAATCCACATCCAGTCACGCATCTTATTGAGCAGTTAATAAGCAGGGGAGCAGGCAAGGCCTCACCTCACAAACAAGAAAGAAGCAGCCGCACGGACGTCGACGACAAAGCAGACGCAGCAGCCCTACAAATGACAAGAAAGTAGAAGGAAGAAAAAAGAACATGTTAGCACAAGAAAGCAAAGAACCGGAGTCACGCATTTTATCGAGCAGTTGGTAAGCAGGGGAGCAGAGTAGACCTCACCTTACAAACAAGAAACAAGCAGGCGCACATGCGTAGACGGGGAAGCAGACACAACAACCCTACAAACGACAAGAAAGCAGCAGGGAGAAAGAAGAACAGATTAGCACAAGAAAGGGAAGAACTGGAGCCGCAAGAATCAGACGACGAACTCACCCTAACCAAACTCAACAGCAGCAACGCAAGGACCCATGGCGAAACAAGGTGACGAAGGGACAAACAAGCAGCAAGCTCGGGCGACGGTGATCGATTGGTAGCGACAATGGCGAAGGCGCAGATGGAAGGAAGTGAACAAGAGGCGGGGGCAGAGGAGGAGAGGAGAGAAGAAGAGGGGAAAACACCCCGGGCACCCTGGTCAAGAGCAGTAACAACAGCCGTTGTAACTCCTAGAGGAACCAAAAGAAATACACACACCGTAGCCGACGGATGGGACCAAGGGAAGGAAGGGGTCAGCTGCAGCGGGCCGAAGACAACCACCCCGTCGTAGCAGCACGCAGAAGCCGCCGAGCCACCTCTGTGCCGAGCCAGCCAGCGGGACCCTGACGACAGCACGCACAAGCAAAATAGCGAACGAACCCACGGCACTGGCATCTGGGCCCGCCGTCATTGAAGTGGAAGAGATGCCGCTGGGTGCACACGAGCACGGTAAAAAGAAACCTGGCAAAGCACGAGCAGCGCTGCCCAACCCACGAGGATGGTAAGGGAACGATCGATCGCCGCGCGGACACAGGAACGCACACACCATGCCGCTGCCTAACGGGCCCATGCGGAATGCTAGCCCATCCGTCAGCAGCTCAAACCAGATTATGCAGCGCAAAAGAAAACGGACGCCCAGATGTATGCCAGGGCAATCAAAAGGACGGTAAAAAACGCCAGCAGTGCACAGCATGCGGACCAGATTGATCTGAGACCGCGGTGGCTCTCGTTACGCGGGTAACACAGCAACATTTATATTGTCCATATATATATATATATATATATATATATATATATATATATATATATTGAATACAATGTTCATCGTATCTTTGCCTTGATCTATCCGACGTAATCCCTTTGTATGGTGTGTTTGTTGGAACCCGATGAATTGTGAGTTTATGTTCAGATTATTCATGAAAAGTATTTAAGTCAAATCTAATTACTATGATTCTTATTTGCACGATCATCATAGCTTCGTAATGCTATCCGATCTATTGAGATAGTTTGACCAACTAGATTGATATTTCACTGGGAGTGGTCCGTTTTAGTAGGTTTAACCTGACGAGTTTCTATATCCTAGTGACAGAATGGGACAAGTTGCGTCTTTGTGTTGTTGCTTCTAAGGATAAAACGATAGGGTTTATTCATATTAGTTGAATTTACTTTGTCTACATCATGTCATCGTTCTCCAAGCATTACTCTGTTTGTCATGAACTTAATGCGTAGAAAGGCAAGCATAGAAGCGCTCTTGAAATGAAGTAATACTAGTAGGTGCAGGCAGGAGTCGGCCTATTTGCTTATGGACGTGATGCTTATATACACATGATCATTGTCGTGAACATCGCATAATTATTCACTTTTCTATCAATTGTCCAACAGTAATTTGTTTATCCATCATATGCTTTGCTTACGAGAGATGCCACTAGAGAACTCTACGGTTCCCGGGTCAATTCACTGATAAATTAACAAACGCTATCATTACATTGCTGTTATTTATTACCTTTTATTTTATTTTGCACTTTACTATTACCTATAGTTATCTACACAACTCGTTTGCTTGCAAATAACAAGATCAGGGGGATTGCCAACCCTCTTGGCGACGTTGGGTGCAAGTTGTTTGTTCTTTTGTGTGCAGCCGCTGAAGACGGTTAAGGATTGATATTCATATTGGTTCGATAAACCTTGGTTTCAAAACTGAGAAAAACACTTACCCACTTTGTGTTGCGATTACCCATTCCTTTTCTCGGAAACTCAACGCAGATCACGAGTATCACCAGACATGATAGGGAAGTTATAACTCCCATTCTCACTAAACCTCAGTCATCTACTCCCTCCGTCCCAATACTGTGGGATGGAGGGAGTAGTCGTGTGCAATGCGGTGATGAAGTCTCACTTGTTTGAGGACCTTTTTCGATTGAGGAATTTTCATAGAACTACAATGGCCTTTTGATCAAACAAATGAGAGACTAACGAAATTTATGTTGCTGTTTTTGGCATTTTTGTTTCATAAAATTCTTAAGCAAAAACTAAGAAGTTGGTCATATGATTTTTCAAAAAGAAGGAAGTTAGTCATATGAGAAAAGATAGTTTGTGTTGTCCATGCACCTTCCCCATGTTCAAATTATTGTGAAATTCACGTAAACTATATCAAAAGGGACATGTTTTCATATTATTGTACTGATGTCATGTAAAACCCATTGGGTCATAACATCTCGGTCTTATCTCTTGATGTTACCTTATTTGAATAATATACAACTAGAAGGGTTGGGCACGCTTTGTTGTCCCGTTGAATTTGTGGGAATTTTTAAATTTGTTTACTCACTCTATTTCAAAATATATGGTGTGTTATTATTTTTTAAAGTCAAAATTCTTTAAGTTTGATCAAATTTGTAGAAAAATATATGAAAGAATATAATATCAAATTGGTGTTATTAGTTTCATCATGAAATGAATTTTCATATTTTTTGTTTAATATTGTGGATGTTGATATTTTTTACTCTGAACTTGGTCAAAATTAAAGAAATTTGATTTTCCAAAAAACTAATAACCCATATATTTTGGAACTGATGGAGTATTTAGTTTGACCGGTGAGGAAGACGATGGAGTGTGTTTTGTGTTTATTTATAATGCGGTTATTTGGTGGGCCTTTCATAATGTGATTTTGTGTTATCCGCTAATTAATTCATCTTTATGTGAGGATGTTTTTTCATCGTCGGTTGCATGTACAACATCACATGGTTGCACTTTTTTCTAGGTGATAAAAGTCTGCGAGGGGTTGATATATTTTTATAGACCGGTTGTTGCTGATTGATTTGAAAAATTGTTGACCCAAAAAATCGTAAACCAAATCCAAAATTGAATACCTCAATCTACCGAAAAATCTTTAAAATTAGGGAACATATGGAACTAAAATAATCAAATGGGAGAGCTCCTTAAAAAATTGTTGACTCGGTCAAAGTTGAACGATCCAATTCTAAATTGAAGCCTCGGTTAATTGTAATGATTTAAAAATTAGAAAGCATAATATATTGTACGATAACGGTCAATAATAAGTAAATAAATGAGCGAGTCTTGAGAAATCGTTGATCCGGTTAAAATTGGATAATCAAATTCTAATTGAAGACTTCAAATGATTGTGAGACCTCAAATCCTAAGAAGCTTAGTGATATAGTACGTGTGTTAGTGCCAATATAATCTATCTATCTCTCCCTCCCTACGGAAACTCGCTCTGATTAAGCTTAAGCCCGTTTCCTCGGTCAAGTGGAATTGAGTTCGTCACCGCATGGCGAGTAAAGTTACACTAGCTTCTATAGCTAATTTACCACATACTGTATTAGACTTCCCATAGGCGCGTGCAATTTACAACTTGTACTCCATAGGCATAGAGTTTTATAATGACTTGTGTTATTTTTTATTTGTAATGGGTTGGACAATGCATGAAACCTGCAACCTTGAGGACTCATTAGGAACGCGCGAGTAAGAAAACCATATATAGGAATAAAAGAGGAGTAGATGCAGAAAACAGAGGATTGGGTAACACGTATATTTTGTCAACATGGATGTTTTATTCACAGAAATTAGAAAAACACACAAGAAAAATGGTCAAAACAAAGTCAGACCACGTGAAAATATAGAACTAGAATGTTCTAAGTGCATGTAGAGTTTCTATGTTTTTTCACCTATCCAAAACTGTTAATAAAATTGAAGTAAATTACCCACCCTGTCATCCTAAAAAACATTTTATTAATTATTTCTATGATCTTTTCGTCTCTCATCAAAACTGCCCTCCTTAAATTTAAGAAACTACCCACTCTACCACCCTTAAATGAAAAAACTCTTCGTTAATTGCTTCTTAGATATTTTTTTTCCGCCTGTCATCAAAACTGCCCCTAAAGTTGAAGTAATTACCCATCCTGTCGCCCGTAAAGAAAAAAAATATTCGTTAATTGTTCACTGAATTTCCGTCTGTCATCGAAACTATCACTAAAGTTGAAGTAAATTATCCACCATGTCACCAGTAAAAGTGAATAAACGATCGTTTCTCTGAATTATTCGCACGTCATAGTGCCTTCAATATTTCCATCCATAGTAAGATTGGCCTTTTTATTTTCCTTCTAATACACACATAAATGATGCATTTAAAGAAAATACATGCATCAAGGATCAAATCCAACCTCGATCCACTGTGAGCACGTTAGAATGCAAGTGTCGTATGTTTGTATGCATGTCGGTTCATGCACAAATATTCAAATATGTGTATATGCATGAAGTGCGAATATTTGAAACTTGATTTCAAAACCACCATTTTGTTATGCCGTTGTAATGCATGGCCTCTTTTGCTAGTATAGGAATAAAAGAGGAATAGATGCAAAAAAAACAGAGGATTGGATGAGACATAAATTTTGTCAACATGAATGTTTGGTTCACAAATTAGAGAAACACACAAAGATGATCAAATCAAAGTCAGACCACACTGAAATAAAGAACTAGAATTTTATTGTGCCAAAGGAGCTTAGTCTCATTCTTCGCGCATAGGAATTTGAAAGAAAGTGCATGCAGAGTTCCTATGTTTTTCCTTTGAAAACGAGATCAAAGGAGATTTCCTTCATTTTTCTTTTACCCAATTTATTTGAACCAAAGGCATGAATAGTATCACTATAGGAAAAATATTATATTCTTGCATTTTCTCCACTTTTTCTTTGAATCAAAGCCCTGAACAGATTCAAAGGAATAGGAAAAAACGCAGAAATTCTGATAAAGATGGTCAAATCAAAGTCAAACCACATAAAGATGATAAAAAGAACGTGATTATGTTACTCCCTCCGATCTATATTAATTGTTGCTGCAGTGACTATTAATATGGAATAGAGGGAGTATTAGGATCATCTCTAACAGATCCCATATAAGTTGATTCTTAAAATGCGTATAAGGTGCATTGTAAGCCGTTTTTACGGTGCGAAATTGCCCCGCGCAAAGAAGACCTCGTAAATAAAATTGTATCGCATTATAGCTTATTTTTTTCCTTTTTCCTCCCGTCCCGGCAGAGCCCGTCTCCGGCCATGGGGTGCCTCGCCACGGAGGCCCGACTCACCCAGCGCTGCCCGTTCCCGTCCACGCGTGCGGTGAAGGAGCCTTGCGCCGCCTGCCCCAACCGCATGCTCCCTAGCGCGCTTGTCCATCCCGATTGAGCCCGACACAGTCCGCCATCGCGTGCGCGCTCCTCAACATGGTCGCGCGAGCTCCCAGGTGTCCCCTCCCCTGCCCTGCACAAGGACGGCCTCGCCTCGGAGATGGAGGTCGAGCCGACCGCAATTCAACCGACAGCGACAAATTCCAACGTGCAGCAGCTTCTTCCGACGTGCGGCGACAGATACCGGTGAGTTCTAGATAGATTCCAGCCAGTTCCGCGACAACACGTCTGCTCTGACAAGGTTTGACCAGTGTACAGGTTGAATCATATACTGCCTTGGAAACCGTATATATGAGGTTTACGAGTTGAACTATATACTGCCTTTAAAAAGTTTAAGGATCGAACGGGTTTTATAGGATTTGCTAGGCGGTTGCGTTTCTCAACCGAAACTACAGAACATCTTTTTTCTACGGGTTTGACCGCTATTAAAGGGTCAAAGAGATGCTCTAACATCTTAGTCTAGTCCTTCGAGCGTAGTAATTTGAAAAGGAGGTCCGAGTGACCTGTAAAATTCCTGTGTTTTTTCCTTCAATTTAAAATAGAGATCAAGGAAACTTACTTTATCTTTCTCATTTCTTTGAACCAAAATAGATAGGATTCGAGTAGCATTTTCATCCCGAGATCTGGTTTTCTCAGGATCTCGAGCAGGGATTCCAAACTCTCCCTGCCAAAACTTCGCGTGTGCAATGCCCCTAGATGCCATTACTGGCGGGGTCAGTTTCATTTGGAACAGGTTTAAATGTGCACAAATTTGAATAGGTGTGACGACCAGCATCCAGCAATCTCTACAGCAAACAAATCTATACACTCCACGGGTTCTCAACTAGCAAAATTACACAGGCAATTGTTTAGTAATCAGTATCCCCTCTCTTTCAAGAGCTACCACTCCAAAATAAATACTACTTCCTTTGTCCCTAAATATTTGTCTTTCTAGAGATTTCACTATGAACTACATACTGATGTATATAGACATAATTTAAAGTGTAGATTCACTCATTTTGCTCCGCATGTAGTCCGTAGTTGAATCTCTAGAAAGACAAATATTTAGGAACGGAGGGAGTAGATCAGATGAACATCCAGGAAAAGGATGCAACTCATGCACTACTAGCTTTCTCCAGAACCAAAAATACATACATGAATCCAGCTGCGGGAAATGCTGGAAAAGATCATACTTCAACTGTCAGCATGGATTCCCTTTTCCTTTTGTTTGGCAAGGTCAACATGGATTCTTCTGAGTAATCATTGTGAGCATCAGGCTCAGATACAAAAACCAAGTGAAGAGAAAACGACTGCAGACCAAGTAATAACGCCCATTTCTGCACCCTTGCCGGCCCCATTTCATAGCTGGCATTGCCAAAAATGAGGATTGCAGTCTTGTGCTGACAGCTTCTGGTATTAGCGGGACCGGATAAAGTACAAAAACAACACGTTAGAATTCAAATGGCTTGAGGTGGTGAGGAGAAGATGAGGGATGGCTTACAGTGAACTGATCTCCTCTATGTACAGATAGAAGAATCTTATGGGCCACTAAATGGCAGGTTCGGTATGTGTTCCAGGCATTGTTGATTTATCTGTGTCATCAACGAGTCGGCGGAATCGAGCCGCGAGTTCTTGGTAAAACTTCATATCTGACGGACTTACTCGGTCGATTGCCAACTTGAAGTGTGTAGTTTCTACTTCTGGGATGTCAAAGTTCTCCTGGTGAAAATGCAAATAGTTTATCAGCAAACTTCTAGTGAGAATACATCTAGTCATTATACACCAGAAAGGGAAAAGAGCAGGTAGCATACATCAAGAGCAGCTACAGCAGCTTCCCTGCAGACGAGCTTTATGTCGGCACCGGTGTAACCTTCTGTGAGTCTTGCGAGTTCGTTTAGATTGACATCGTGACAGCAGGGAATGCTGCGTGTGTGAATACGGAAAATATCTTCACGGTCAGCTTCATCTGGTGGCTGAACATCAAGCAGTCTATCGAAACGACCTAGTGCATACATCATTCATGAAGTTAAACCAACATGATATAGAAAGCATTGCATGTGTAACCCAAGCAAGGAACAAAGGCCATAAAATACATGTGCATAGTCCGTGTAGTTAAGATGGATGACCTGGTCTCAGAAGTGCAATATCAATTTTGTCAGGACGATTCGTAGCTGCAATAACAGTGACACCAATCTTTTGGTCCAAACCTGTTGCAATCAGAGTAATTATAAATGATTAAAACGTAACCGGCAAAGATCTTTAACATGAGTCCAGATCGTAGGTTATCAGCATTTCCAACTAAGAATGGAAAGACAAGCAAATAGCGCAGAACCTAGTAACTAATAAGATAGTAAGATACCTGGGCCTCAATTTTGACTAGTAATTATCGTCCCCATTAATGTTAGGTGCTCAGTTATGTGAACACCTTCGGTGCAGCAATAACATCCATTTTAATGAATGTAACCTAGGCTTCTTATATAAGATTATTCTGTTACTTGTATCAAGAGTGAACCACATGTGTGGAATCAACCAGTAGAACCTAAAGAAATACTAAAAAAACGTCATATCTAATATAATTTACATGCTTGACTGCTTGGTTTGTGTAACGATAGCTTGTGATCACAAAAGTAACCTACTTTCCAGTATTTAACTACTAATAGCAAATCAATGATGTGAGCAAATAAAGACTGAGGTAGCAAATGGCCAGTTGCTTGACTACCATCATGGACCAACCAACAGTCCCTAAGGAAGTACTAAGGCTTACCATCCATTTCCTGTAGCAGCTGACTGAGTACCCTATCAGCAACAGATATGCCATTACTTCCATGGCCACGGGTTACTGCAAGCCCATCTATTTCATCAAAAAATAATATTGCAGGCGCATTATCCTTCGCCTTCGCAAATAATGATCTCACTGCCTTTTCAGAGTCACCAACCCATTTGCTGAAAAGCTCAGGACCCTTAACTGCTAGGAAATTCATTTTTGCTTCAGAAGCTACAGCGCGAGCCATCAATGTCTTACTGCAACCTGGTGGTCCAATCATTAACAATCCTCTAGGAGGCCGGATCCCTAAGCGTTCAAATGCGTCTGGGCATTTCTGTGGCAACTGGATGGCTTCAATTAACTGCTTCTTGATCCTGGCTTGACCACCAACATCTTCTCATTGTACCTTCGGAAGCTCTAGCATTACCTGTACAGGAAATGATGGGAGGTATTACCATTGTGCTATGTTCTACAGATCACACATATTTTACCGATGTTGGTGTTTATTCCCCATAAGATAATAACACATGACAGAGCATATCAACCAACCAAATCAAGAGCAACTAACATTAAACCGGATCGTTATACCAGAACTTCATATCAATTGTCCTGAAATGTGCAAGTTTTAGTCTAGTTTTCACTGCTCGCCGGTTGTAATTCATGACACAGATATTGACACAAACATATGAAAAGAAAAAGAAAAAAAACAAGAGAGAAGAAGGGTTTCTTAGAAGATAAGAACTATTATGAGAGAAACCACAGCAGGTAATAAGAGAAGAAATCTGAAAAAGAAACACTAAATAAACATATAAGGTGGGTAAAAATGATACCTCACGCATTGCACTTGGTCTAATTTTCATTTTAGCTAGTTCAAAGTCATCTTTAGTTACCAACAATAGCAACTCATCTTTCTTATCATCCAGCTCGCTACTTTCCATGATATCACCTCTATTGGTCCAGCTATAATCCTCCACTGACATGGTTAACTTTGAGAGAGATGATGATAATGAGCTTATTTCATAACCCAAAAGGCCATCAATTTCTTGAATAGTCTTTTCTGCATTTGTGGCATTATGACCAAGTGGTTGAGTTGACCTTTCTTTTACACTGATATAACGGCGAAGAGCACTCAATGCAGCCTCGTTGCAGAATGCAGCTAGATCAGCCCCCACAAATCCATGAGTGGCAAAAGCAAGGGACTCAACTTCCTCACTAGTGAGAGAGTGGTGAACTCCACTTAGAAGGAGGTGAAGTATGTCCAGCCTCTGTCCTGGTGATGGTACTCCTGCAAGTGAGCCATTTTACAGACAACAAACTGATCAACTTTGACTTACTCAACAATTTATCAACTGGACAACCATGTTATTTCAACATTAGGCTTGTCATTGATGATAGTCAGCTTGCATTTGATGCCATATCTATAAGTGCATGGCCAACCTCAGTTTACCCTAAGTTATGAAAACAGCTACTTAAGCGACACAAATAGCAGTATACGGGGCATAATGTCTCTTAAGTAGCACAAAGCACTTAAAATGCAAGATAATCAATTGTCATTTCACCCGGAAGGGGGGGGGGGGGATTATCAATTGCCTAGAATTATTTGTTGATGCCACACCCTAAATGAATCATGTTACCACCAAAAAGATCATACATATATTCGGCACATATGGTGGTACTGGTATTAGTTGCACACAATACCTTTTGTTAGGGGATGATTGCACACAATACCTTAAAAAAGAAGAACACTGACCTAGAATAGATATAGAACTGCGGTACATGAAAAACATCAGAGATTTCTACCTATTTCGATTTCTTGATCGAATCTTCCTGGACGTAGTAATGCACGATCAATACTTTCAAGCCGATTTGTAGCAGCAATCAGGATAACACGATCATTACGGCCAATCTCATCCATCAGTTTTAACAGAGTGGCCACCATTCAAAGAGATAACTCCTCGCCTCCATCCTTCCTGGCTGGAGCAATCGCATCCAATTCATCAATAAATATCTAATATCAATGAAGGTACATATTATCAATCCTCAATATTGTTATAATTAAGAGATAACATACTTCCTCATTGTAATATAGAGAAACCATTGGTAATTAAACAACTATAGACATAAATAATCAGCAGCTGTTGTTAATCATTCATAAGTCCTCATCATAGTATAGAAAAACTATTTGTAATTACATAGTTAATTCAATCCACAAACGTTGATAATCAGCAGCTATTACTAATTTCGATCACTAACGACCCAAGAGATAATGGATGTTAACACCTAGCTTACCCACAATCTACTCCATAAGAGATTTTGTTTTTTATCTTCTTTGATTAAAATAACAGTGTTAAATTGATTTTAAAATGGTAACTTCACTTAAAATGTTAAAAATATATATGTAAAGTATGAGGTTCCTCTAAAGATGGATGACCAATGAAATATATATAGGCATGTTGAATGCTTTTATCAAACCATTATGTTCATTTCGAACACTAAGGGATAATTGACTGAGGATAGGCATCATTTTAACTCAGATTCCGGAAATCATGAACAAAAGATTTCTCATTTTCTATCCCACGTGATACAAGGTGAGGGAGATAATGTTAAAAAATTATGACATTAGCCTCCTAAAAAGGTACTCCCTGCTAGATACATCCATTTGAGCGATAAGTAATTCCGGATGGAGGTAGTATATTAGAAGTAAGTTTCAAGTGTAGTTGTCATGACAATAAAAAGAAGTGGTTGGTCATTAGAAGAAAATCTAACCACAGCAGGTGCAGTTTGCTTAGCTGAAGTGAAAGCATCATACAATGCTTGTTCACTTTCACCGTGATACTGACTAATGATCTCTGGTCCATTGATTGTAAAAAGATTGGCTCCCAGATCATAGGCACATGAAGAAGCAAGAGAGGTTTTCCCTGTTCCAGGTGAACCATAAAGAAGAATACCTTTATACCTGAAATGAACCAGCAGTATATTGTTAACTAACAAATAAATGTGCTTGCAATTTAGCAGGGACAAGTTCACATTATACCTTGGTAAATCATGCAAACCATTCCTCGGCAGACTAATTTGATCTGCCAGTGAAAATGAAATCATTTCTTTTACTTTTGCTGACACTTCAGATAACCCACCAAGCCTTTGGTCATGATTGGTATCTTTATTTCCTGTATCCGCACGCATGGAATATTCTGGTGGGAACACTAGCTTATCTGACCCAAACTCCTTTGAAGATGACAAATCAGAAAGGTGCACCTTTGTGGTTCTGTCGACAAGGAACAAAGCAGGGGTTTCAACCAATCTACCAGAGACCTCTGCATTAGACATTGAATTGCTTTTCTCATGCACTACATCCAGGGCAGAACCATCTGTTTCTGCACACAAAACTACAAACATAGATAGTTTCCCACACATTGGGAGAGGAACGTAGTTCCCTTTCAGTAAGTGCCTACCACCAAGCCACCGTGATGCAGAAATCTGCAGCAAGTCATTTATTTTATCATCTGCTAATGCTGATTTTGCAGTGGCTTGATCCAAGCACAATGAAGAGCCACTGTAAGATGCACCATCATGGGATTCATTTCTGCATGGAGAAGTTGAAGGAATCCTTTTAGGTGACCCCATAACCATCACATTTCTTACAGGATGGCAATCAGACTTAGACTTATTTTGGCTGGATGGTGCAACTTTTGGTGGAACTAGACTAAGGTAGAGATTGCTGCATTTTATGACCCTCAAAAACTCACCACCATCAGTTTGTTTTGGGGCTTGAGATATATATAGGGGGCTAATTAGCAAAGGACGACCTACTACAGGGTATCCCAGCGTGCAGGCAAGGTCCCAAGAGAGCCTGATGCCATTCTTTTGAACCTGATAAGAGTGACCATCCAATCAGAAACATTTACAGTTTCGTATTCGCGACATTTATACACCAGGGGAAGAAAGATAACAAAGGCACGTACCTCACATGAAGGGAAAACTTTGGCAGTCACAAAGTTCACCCCGGCTTCATTAGAGATGAGATCATTGTCCACATCAAGATCAAAGAATCTGGTGCACTCCTCAAATAAGCTATCAAGTGGGAAACCATCTAAACTGTTACTACTTGAAGAAATAAGCGACACCTACGAACAAGGAGACAGAGCTCAGCTGACTTGAACAAAACAACACATAGACACTGGTAAGCTAAAGTTTTATCTTTATTGGAACCCATGGGAGCTCGAATGCCATTTCTACAACCAGGGTATCATAATCCACTGTATGTGTTAACCTTATTTTCAGCAACAAGCTGTAAATATGATGCTTTGTGGCAGTATTTAAATACAGTGTGGATCAATCAGCATATATTCAATTGACCAGATGTTGACCAAATAGAACATCAAGGGGCCATTGTGAGATACATCTACACAGTCAAAGGTCGGCTCACAGTCGAAATTTCAATAGCAAGAACTGATGTTACATGGAGTCATGGAGCATTGTTAAAACACAAGTGCAGTGTTCAGTTAACTAGTACGATGCAGAAAGAAATCCTAATTTTGAGGAGGAGCATACAGAGACGAGGGACCCATGCCGCAGCCCGGCCCTGGCCATGGCGTCCCCGGAGAGCCAGAGCCTCCCCTCGCCCCCACGGATCCCGCCCCTGGAGACCACATCGAAGACGGTGCCGGTGAAGCAACCGGCACCTCCTCGGGGTACGAGCGCCGGGTACCGCGCCGCCGCCGCTGCAGCGGTGGACGGGAGGTCCAGGATGCAGCCGCCGGTGCCTTCACGGGCGCGAGAGAGGGGGGTACGAGGTGACGGCTGCGGGGAGACCGGCGGCTTCTTCTTCTTCTGGCCCTTCGAGGACATGGCGGCGATTCCGGCGAGCTTCTGGGGTTAGCTAGGGTATAAGAATTGGAAAAAAAAAATGAACCATCAAGACTTTATTCCTCAAATAATAGCATGAGAAATAAAGTCAGGCATAACAGATTCCCAAAACAAGGAAGTTCTATTACTAAAAGCATTGCTTGCTAATAAATGAGCAGCCTCATTTGCTCAACTTTGATAAAATTTAGCACTAGCTGTCTTCATTTCATAAGAGTCGCCACATTCTTTCCCGAATACTCCTTTGGGTTTAGAACCGCTTCCACCACGAAGCTATTATCCGACTCGATATGTACCTTGTTGCAGCCAATTCTGTCACTAAATAAAGACCATTGCGAATTGCCACAGTTTCAGCTGAGTCGACGCTGGTGAGATGAGGAAGAAACCAGTTCGCTGCTGCTATTAGTTTCCCTTGACAATCACGTGCGATGGCTCCTGTTGCACCTGACAGAGTTTCAGGTTGGAAGGCAGCGTCCACATTAATTTTTATTACTTCGCTTGATGGTCGTTTCCATATTTGATCATTCTTTCTCTCCGATTGTTTGCTCGAGTATGCACGAACGAAATTGGTAGCAAGAACCCTAATTGATATGGTTGTTCTATCTGCTACTTGGATCTTCTCCCCTTTCACATGTTGTCGCCTCTGCCACCACAGGTACCAAGCAGCCACCAGGATAAGTTCAGGCATGGGAAGATCATCAGAAACGCCTTGCACCCCACTGAGAATTTCCATTGTAACTGCCCTGACCGGTCCTGTTTAACTGCATCCAGTACAGTTTTCTGTAACCCCAACTCTGTCCACACCTCCTACACCCTTTTACATGAAAATAAGCAGTGTTATATATCATCCAACCCAACTGAACAAAAGGGGCATTGCGGGACTAGGGGCGAAATTGGTAGCAAGAACCCTGATTGATATGGCTGCTCTATCTGCTACTTGGATCTTCTCCCCTTTCACATGTTGTCGCCTCTGCCACCACAGGTACCAAGCAGCCACCAAGATAAGTTCAGGTATGGGAAGATCATCAGAAACGCCCTGCACCCCATTGGGAATTTCCATTGTAACTGACCTTGACCGGTCCTGTTCAACTGCATCCAGTACAGTTTTCTGTAATCCTAGCTCCGCCCACACCTCCTGCACCCTTTTACATGAAAAAAAGCAGTGTTGTATATCCTCCAACTCAACTGAACAAAAGGGGCATTGCGGGTCTAGGGGAATATGTTATGTTTTGAGAGAAGTTCATATTCAGAACATCTTCAATAAAAGATGTAAGTTTAGAAATGTAAACAAAAAATTTAAAAATTTACATTTTTAAAAAGTGTCTTTTGCATCCTAAAAAAATGTCAATTCCAACAGATGATGCAGAATGCAGATGTAAAACAGCTACTTCAAAAATTGTTGCAAATTAGAGATGTAAGAGCATCTCCAACAGCCGTGCGAAAAGACGTGCACGCGCGGTAAACTATCACTTTAGCGCGCGGGGGACGTTTTCGCACGCTCCAACGGTGACGGGAAAGTAGCGTGCGCGGGAAATGATTGCGCGCGGGGGAAAAGGCGGCAGCTCGCGCGCTAGATTTGGCGCGCCGCTTCCGGCGCGCCTATAAATTGCGGCGCTCGCCACGCGGCCTTCACACTGCCAAGCGTGCTCTCCCCGCTCCCTCTGCCGCTTGCTCGCCGCTTCCTCGCCCCGCCACCACCGCACCACCATGCCGCGCGCTGCCGGGAATCGTCTGGCTACCGCGGCGTTCGCGAGCGCCCCGGCGGCACCTACTACGCCGAGATCCGGTCCGGCGACGTCCGGCTCGGCCTCGGCACGTTCGGGACCGCGCACAAGGCTGCGCGCGCGTACGCGGCGGCATGGCGCCTAGACAGACCTCGGTCGCAGATGAACTTCCGCGACGTCTACACGCGCGAGCATGCGCAGGCTGTCGCCCCTCCGCCTCGTCTTATCACGGACCAGGACCGTGCGGAGCACCTTCGGCGGTAGCGTCGCCTCCTCGTCGCCGAGGAGGACGAGCGAGCCATGGCGGAGTGGTGCCGGCACCACCCAAAGGACGTCGCCAACGAACGCGTCTACTGGGTGGAAAGGACGGCAAGGCGCCGCGCGGAGCGGGCGGACAGGCGTCGACGGAAGGCACTGGCGATATCGCAGTGCGCTGCCGTTGAAGCGGGTGGGCAGTCGATCTTCACGGTAGACGATGATCGTTGGCATGACATATGGATCAATACCTCGGACAACACCACCGAGGATGATGATGACGACGACTCCAAATAGTTCTAGCTGCACTGTAGTTTATCTAGTTTGCATCGTAGTTTAATTTTATGTAGTTGCATCGTAGTTCTGTTTATCTATCAAACTATGTAAAATAACTATGTATCGTTTTATCTATGATGAATGTATCGTTTTATCAAAAAAATATGTATGCATCTAGTCCAGAGTGTTCATGCGAGAGCGCGCGTGTTGCATTTTAGCACGCCTGCTGGAGCTATGCACGCACGCTGAATTTTAGCGCGTCTGCTGTAGCCAGCGCTGCCCGCCACGCTTTTCCAGGCGATGGGCACGCTACAAAGTAATTTTTAGCGCGCCGCGTGTTGCGCGGCTGTTGGAGATGCTCTAAGAGCATCTACAGCTAGACTGGGCAAATCCGACGCCCGCGGACGCATCCGGACGACCCCTCATATTTTGCTCCGTGCACCCACATATCTCATATCCGGACTCTCAAATCCATGCAAACCCATGCACGTCAATCATCCGATACAAATTGTCTGAATTCAACAATTTTAAACAAAAGCAAATGATATCATAGTTCAACAAATCAGACATGTCAAAATAAAAGCAATGTCCGATCGACAAGTGCTACTTGTCGGATCACTGGCCGGACGAGTTCGTCCATGCGTCCTGCTCCATCTAGGCATCCATCTCCGCCTGCATCCGGGCAGAGATCACAGTCTGCATCCGCGCTGCCTCCTTCGCCTGCATCCTAGCCGCCTGCTTCGTTGCCGCAGCCGTAGCCGCCCTCGCCGCCTCCAGCGCTCTATGGTCATTGATCTCCTTTTTCTTCTTCACAAGTCATTTCTTGGCATGTTCATCCAAGATGGATTCATCCATCAACATGATCTTCGCCTTCTCCGCGTCGCGTGAGAGTTGCAACCTCTCCTTCTCGAGCTCAATCTCTCCAAATGTCCTGGCCTTTTGGAGTTCCCATTTGATCGCCACTTCTTGCTTCTCCAACTCGATCTTATCCATCTCAACTTCAAGCCTCCTCTCTGCCCTCGTCCGATCCCACTCCATCCTCTTCCTTTGCACGTCCAACATAAGCATGTACCTCTGTTCTTCTTGTTCTCCCTTGTCAAAAAAATGTTTGTCCATGTGGACGACATTTTTGTAGTCCTGGCATCACGGGAGATCCTTGCCTTCTCCCACTTGTTGTGGCGACTCACACTCGTCGCTTGACGACTTCTGCATCGTCCGAAAGCTGCCCGGAATGCCCCACCCGGCCGTCGCATCCTCCTTGACCCCAACGGTGTCGGACGACACAATCCGCGGCGGCGCTTGGATGGGTGGGGTGTGGGGAGCCCGACGTCCCGGGGGAGACATCTCGTCGACGATGGTCAGGCCTAACTGCGCCGCCAACTCCACCTCTCTCTCTCTCGCTGCCGGAGACGACGCACTTACGAGTGACGTTCTCCGGCTTGTAAGACGAAGCGGACAAAGGGACGTCAACGGACAAGGCGGACTGCGTCTCTCTCGTGGCGGTCGGGGTCGGGCTGGAAGACATCGCGGCCGCGGATCGGGACATGTGGTGAGGATGGAGAGCAGGAGTGCCGAATGGCGAGGGGTCGGGCGCGGGAAATATTGGAGGGCGACTGATACGTCTCCAACGTATATATAATTCTTTTATTGTTTCATGCTATTATATTATCATTCTAGGACATTTTTTGAGTAATAATTTACCAATTTATATTATTTCTGAGCACTAATCTATTGACACTTCGTCTGATTCTTGCAGGTTGTTTGACTCATTCGTCCATCGCATTTTGGCGTTTCTGGATTCTTCTCTTTTTCTTTTGGTTATCGGTGTCAATTTTTTGTTTTGCAAGTCGACTACGATCTGATCTGTAGCTAGATGCGTTTGGTACACATCATGTTTTGGTGTTGCCGACTGTCGTTTCTTCGTGAGATTTTTTTCGTAAGTTTTTTTTTGAGAGATCCAGCTTGACTGGCGTTTCATTGATTAAGTAGATAGAGAGCCACAAAGTTTGTTGATCAAGCAATCAGTGATCAAGAGTACAAAAACCGGAAAGGTAGCCTGCGCATCCCCATAGGGTATGGACCGCGCCGGTGGCAAAACTTTTACGGGATCTCTCACGGCACATCCCCGAACGATTCGCCACTACTCCATGTCACGGCAGCAGGCGTCAACGATGTGTTGTACGCTTGCCAGCTTCCTACTGAACACGCATTTCTCTCGAGCCAAATTTGCCACGCAATGAGGGCGATCATTGTCCTGGTTCCTTTCCTCGATGTTTGGTGCGGCCCCTTGGATGATCATATGGACCCGCTCCGTCGTCGTGCTTCCTTCACTCCATGTCTCACTGGCTAGGGCGCTGCATCCTGTCCAAGCGGCCGCCGTGTTCCAAACCTGAGAGGCGATCGGGCACTCCCAGATGAGGTGGACAGAGGTCTCCAGGCTTCGCAGACAAAGCTGACAGAAGTAGTTGTCCTCCCATCCTCTACGTTGTAATTTGTCGTTGCACCATAGCCTATCAAGGTGCAGCAACCAGAGGAACATCTTGATCTTGCCGGGTGCCCACGCCTTCCAAATTGTGCTCCGAAAATTGGTGGTTGGGTATCGGAGAAACTGCACATGATAAGCAGAGTGAGTAGAGTATTGCCCCGAGCTGCTTAGCGTCCATCTAATCGATTCCGATTGCCCTTCCTCCAAGACAATGCCAGACTGCCTAATCTCTTGAGAGAGGCCTAGGACATGGTGCAAGATATCGTTGTAGTTGCCATGCCGTAGGTCTAGAACCCATCGATCGTCCTGCAGTGCCTCCCTAACCGTCCTATTCTTTCTAATGGAGGCGGTGAAGAGCGAGGGGTAGGCGATGCATAGTTGCCTGCCATTGAGCCACCTGAAGTACCAAAAGGACGTCGTGCCCCCGTCTCCGATCGTGACGATCGTCGCTTTTGCAAAAACAGCTCGATCATGGGGTGCTGGTGCCCACCCATGGCCTGCTCGGCTGCCAAGCCACCCATAGCCAGCGCAGCCGCAACGCCCGGGCAAACTTCGGAAGATCATGGATGCCCAGCCCGCCGTGTTGCTCTGGCAAGGCCACCTTCGTCCATGGCACTTTGCATTTGCCTCCGGAGAGCTCTTCCTCCTACGTCTAGAGAAATCTACGCCTCACCTTGTCTACCTCTTTGCAGAATTTCTTCGGCGCCCGAAGCATGATGATCGCAAAGAAGGGCATGGCCAAGAGGATGCAGCGTACTAACACTCGTCGCCCAGCCATCGGCATCATCCTTCCCTTCCATCCTGCTAACCTAGCCTTAATCCTATCTAGCTAAGATGAACTGAAGATGCACTAGCCTAATTTTGCTGGTGATGATTGGGAGGCCCACGTACTTGGTCGGAAGTGCAGCCATGCCCCCCTCCCCCCAAAAAAACTTATGTAACACATGGGTGAGGTCGATGTCGTTGCAGCGGATCGGCACAACGGATGACTTGGATAGGTTGACTCGCAGTCCCGTGGCGCCGCCGAAGGAAGCAAGGATGCCAAGTAGGGCATCAATTTCCTGCCTGTCAGGGTTCATGAAGATGACAGCCTCGTCTGCGTACAGGCTCGTGCGCATCCTTGCGGCATTCCCTCTAATCGCTGTCAGATGACCCAGCCTGATGAACGTCCTTTCCATTTGGTACAGATGCCTCGGGCAGCTTATTCATTGGCACTTGAACTGAATGTTATTGATCAGAGGTGGCATCTTCGTGTGAGGATTCCACGATCGGGGAAGCATATGATGTTAAAAATATGATGATTAATTCGTTTTCAGAAGGTCAATGTGCTCATCTTTATTTCTCTTCCATGCTCTATACTATTTTTTAATGTGTGTTGTGTTTATTTGCGTTGCTAGATTGCTGCGTTCCTTGTGTAATCCCGGTTCTACTTCTACATAGTCCTTTTGGTCTGGAACTCGTGAATGTATTACTACTTCTGAGTTGTTCTTCGTTTTGTATCAAGAAATGAAGGGCTCTATACCCGAGGACCATTTGGAGAAGTTTAGAGGTGCTATCCAGGCATACATATTGTCTGCAATTTCTTGGAATTAGAATAGCGAGAGAATCTTTCTCTGCGGCCGATCATCAGTTTGAGGCATGGTTCACAGGGTGGACCAAAATTTATGAGATAGTTAATTCTTGATCTGTAAATGATTACAAGCTTAAGTGTTTGAAGAACCCTGAAGGGATTGTTTGGTTAATCCCTCCCGGTGGATTTTGACTTGTAGGAATTTAATCCCTTTCAAACCCTTCCAAAGCCCTTCAAAATTCAAGAAACCAAACAAGGCCTAAGAGCTCTAGGATCGAGCGTGGGAGTTATGCAGGGTCGCCGGTGGACGCCCCACGGGCTTGCGTGCATGCCATGTGCTGCATCTCCAGAGCCGATGACTGCCTGTGCTCATGAAACAAGGTTCCACAGAACCATAGATTCACCGGGAAGTATGAAAACAATATTAAATGAAAAGTATGCAAATTCATTTCATAATGAATCTAATTAGCCCTCCCCTTCCCTCCTCCCCCTCCCCCCATTAGGGGGTCTGTAATGACTTTATATTTAGAAATGAAGTGAGTATTTTTTTAATCCAGCGACACCAACGGCATAACAAAGCACGTCAAACCCATCTAATATTGGACGATTTTGGCAAGGGATGTAGGATCAATTGGTGTACAAGAACAGAAGAAAAATGTTTGGCAGAGTTCGTCTAGAGAACGAAAACACAGACTGCCCAGCAGAGTTCGTTGCTCCATCGGCCTAAACCACTTCAATGGAAGAAAACATTTGCAAGAACGGGACAGAGACAGCATGCATCCTCTTTGACCGGTTAGCTTAATTATCCTCCCGATAGCTCTAAGCAAACTGAGCTAGTACATTAGTACATGCTGGCAATCTGGGGGCTACAGAAGACGAGCACCTCGTCGAGCTCGGCCTTGGACTCGTCGCCGAACAGGCTCTCCTTGCCGTCCTCCCTCCTCGCGTACGACAGCCCGAGCCGTGACCGCGCGCGCCGGAGGTCGCCGACGCCCACGCTGGCGTCGGGCCCCGTGAACACCCCCATCACGGCGGTGAGCGGCGGGCCGATGAGCAGCCCATCGGCGCCGAACTGCGGCCCGCCCCGCGAGTAGTCGAACAGCGCCGCGCCGCTCCCGCCCACCTTGGGCAGCACCACCGGAACGGCATCGGCGGCGCCCTCCGGCGCTGCCGGCGGCCAGTAGAAGAGGAAGGCGTCGAGCGTGTCGTAGTAGTCGTCCGTGCTGCGGTACCCCTCCGGGCTGAACCCGCCGAACCTCAAGGAGCCTCCCGCCGTGTAGCCGACGACGACGCAGGGCCCCTTGAAGTCGCACCGCCGGTGGAAGTCCGTCGCGCTGAAGCCGTCGACGGTGGCCCTGTAACAGCAGCTGAGCTCGCGGCCTCTGAGGTGTGTGTTGGCCACGAGCGACATGGGGAACGGCGGCTCCACTCCGTGGTACTGGAACTGCGGCGGCGGCGGCTCGGCTTCTTTTCTGCCCCAGTTGAAGAGGCTGCGAGGAGTGACGAAGCTTGCTCTGGTCGGAGCCACCGCCAGCCTCGCGCTCGCCATGAATGTCATGCTACTGATCGCTCACTCGAGCGATGGTGGGTACGAATGGAGGAGAAGGAGGCCGGAAATAAAACTACTCGAGATCAACCGAAATTTCGTGGGTACAGGCTCGCCTTATCTCTTGTGTGGCCTTTGACAACGAAGGTACAATCCGACGCCCAATTGCAGGAAGAATATCATACCGTACTGTCAAAAAAAAAAATCATACCGAAACCAACATTTGGTGAAAACCATAAAAAAAACTTTCCAACTTTTAAAAAAATCTAAAAAAATACGGGATGTTAAAACGATGATGCTTTATTGTCATCCGAAATTTCCAGTTAAAACACATTACAAGATGTGAGCTCTTCTAAAAAAAGAAGATGTGAGCTATGAGACAAAATCAACATTGAATAATGCCAAACAGTAATGTCATTATTCAAGGCTGAAATTTGTCTTATACATAGCTCACATCTTGTAATGTGTTTCAATTTGAAATTTTGTGTGGCAATAAAACATCATCCTCTTGGGAGGAGGCGACGAAGATGCAGGGCGGCGGATTCAGGAAGCCGTGGTCAGGGCCGATGCCATCGGCGCCGATAAAGGGGGGGGGGGGGGGCTGCTCCACCTCCTGCCCCTCCCGCTACCAACCAAGGCGGCAAGAGCGTCGTCGAGCTATGTGACAATGTACTCAGAGTCGGGATTTGGAGTCGGATTGATTTTCCTTAAATAGAATCGAGTCGTAGTATCGAGTCGTGAAATCGAGGATTCTACTAGATTTACAAAAATAAGATATTTTGTATCAACACCAAAAAATTATTTGGGTTTTATAGAGTTTTAACACTAACTATAGGAAACAAAACATACACACCAATGCTATTTGTATTCCACTTCTTTGCACACCTAACCTACTATCTAGGTTGCATGATGGAACGTTTATGAGAGGAAAATATATATATAACATTTAAATCTTCAACGCAGGAAATTTACTTAGGAGGTTTTTTTAAGAGTACGTGAATAGTTGTTTGTATAGCTGACTTGCAGTTCTGAAACTTGAACTTCACCGATCAACATTGATGCATCCTCCTTCTCATGCCAATTCCAAGCGTCGACAAGTCAAATCCTTAGTTTTGATCTAGGATTTTTGAGAGCTAGATCAAAGGTGTCGACGGCTGAACATTTGGGATTGGGACGGGAATAAAGGGTCATGAGGCATGTGAAAAGGGTAAGAATGATGGCATACTATTCTGCTATAACTAAACAAACGATTGAGATAGATTAGTAGAATCGAACATAGTCCATAGCATAGTTAGGATTCTACAGTTTTGTATAGGATTCTATGATTTGGATCGGGACACAACATGGATTCTACCAGATCCGGATTCATAGTGGGACTTGGATCGACATGCCTTTGTAGGGTCGTGAAGTCGTAGGATTCTAGGAGTCGAATCGGGATTCTGACTACCTTGCCTATGTCACAACTACAACCAATCAGGTCACTTTGCTCCTCGCTGCCCTACCAGTCGTTGTGAGAAATGTGGTAAATTAGGGCATATGATGCAGCTCTGTCAGACTCCACATCCCTGGGAATGTATCCCATCCATGTGCGGTTTTCAATCTCTTGTGCAGGGATTTTTCTTCATCCCCGATCGCTCTGTGGTTAAAAAAAGTAATGAGAAAACTAACACGGTTTTGATTACAGTTCTGCGGTTGCCTCGGTTAAGGAAATAGAATCTGAATTCAATGGGTTCTTTTCCAATAAACCAAAAAATGGTGTTGTATTGCACGTCAGATTAGGCCCTCACGGTTTGTTATGAGGTTTCCTAATTCTGGTGAGGTGGAGAGGGCTAGTTGCTACGACAGGCGTTTACCTATCTTGAATGACTTTGTCAGCTACTGTGGAGGCTAAACTTGTCTTGCAGAAAGCTTGGGTGCGTGTGAGGAATGTCCCATTGGAAAAGAGGTGTCCTGAACATATTTCCTATATTGGTGGATTGGTTCAGGTAACCTTGGAAGTTGATCCTGCAACTGTTCATAAGCCAGAGTATGCTAGAATTCTTCTTGGATGTAGAGAGGTAGACAAGATTCCTCCATCTGCTGAAGGCATGTTGGATGGGGAGTTCTGTGATTTCTATTATGAGGTGGAGAAAGTTGTGGTTGGGCCTCCTGAAATTACTAAATTTTCTGTTCGAGTTGACAACAACTATTCCCCATCTGCTGCCAAGAAGCCTAAGTTTAACTTTAGTCATGAATCCACTAATGAACATGGGGGTACTAGTGCTTCTGTGGTGGGGGATTCTTCATCCCAGAACTATCACACTAACTCTGGGTTGTCCACTGTGTCTAAAATGGAGGAAGAAGATGATAGTGATGAAGGGGATCATATTGAACTTCTTATAGATTCCTTAACAAGGGAACATGCAGCCAAAATATCTCCCATGTCTCTTACTGGGGGAGTTGGGAATGAAAAATCTAATGATGAGGTGGAAGGAAATGACTCTTCTGGTGCTCCTCGTGGTTCTGAGGATATGAGATTAGGTGCTTGGGCTGTTACACCTGTGCCACCTTCTCCTGCTTTTTTGTAGTTTGCTGATGATCATTGTGTTGGTAATATTCCTTGTTTGTCAGATTTTATAGCATGGCCCTCCCTACCTCGAGTCATGGAGCTTGAGGAAGGTTCTGTGGAAGGTGGTGAGACCCGTAGTGCTTACACCGTTTAGTCCCCTACCGGATCTCCAGTTCATGAGCAGGATGTTGGTGGAACTGGACCTAGGGGGTTCGCAATCAATACCAGAAGCTGGCCCGGATGGATGAAATGGCTGCCATGCGTATGAAGAAGCGCGACAGTGAAGGTACTTCATCACTTTCTAACCATAATCAATTTTCGGTCTTGTCCAATTTTGAGATTGTTGTACGAGCTTCTTTTATGGGTGTGCAAATTCCTGATGATAATTTTGCTACGATTGACATGTTGGGTGAATTAGAAAAAGCTAGGCAGTCCCTCCATGATAAGAACACATACCCTGCTAATATTGTAATAAAAGATTGTATGGGTAATTCTACTCCCCTTTCCCTCTCCTGGGATGAACATGAGGACGAAGAGGATGTCCCATTTAGTGTGGTCAAGTCTAAGCATATAAGCATTATGTTTCAATTGTCTACTAACATAAGCATTGAAATTTTCTTGCTTCATAATAAAATTATCAAATTCATCCAAGCATTGGCTAGTAGGCTTATTATAAGGAATATCTCTTTCATCAAATCTTCTAAGAGAATTTACCTCTACTACCTATGTCGGGTTATCAAGACCATGTATTTCTTCAATAGGTGGTAGATTCTTAACATATTCAGCTTTTATACCCTTTTCTTTCATAGATTTCTTTGCCTCTTGCATATCTTCAGGACCGAGGAATAGAATACCTCTTTTATTTGGAGTTGGCTTTGGAGGTGGTTCGGAATAGTCCAATCATTATCATTGCTCAATATGTTATTCAATAGTAATTTAGCTTGTTCAACAGTTCGTTCCCTGAAAACACAACCAACACAACTATCTAGGTAGTCCCTAGAAGCATCAGTTAGTCCATTATAAAAGATATCAGTCATTTCATTTTTCTTGAGAGGATGATCAGGCAAAACATTAAGTAATTGTAGAAGCCTCCCCCAAGCTTGTGGGAGACTCTCTTCTTCAATTTGCACAAAGTTAAATATTTCCTGCAAGGCAGCTTGTTTCTTATGGGCAGGAAAATATTTTTCAGAGAAGTAATAAACCATGTCCTGGGGACTATGCACACAACCAGGAACAAGAGAATTAAACCACTTCTTAGCATCACACTTTAATGAGAAAGGAAACAACTTAAGAATGTAGTAATAGGAATTTTTTTCCTCATGAGTAAATAGGGTGGCTATATCATTCAATTTGGTAAGATGTGCCACAACAGTTTCAGATTCATAACCATGAAAAGGATCAGATTCAACCAAAGTAATTAACTCAGGATCGACAGAGAATTCATAATCCTTGTCAGTAACAAAGATGGGTGAAGTAGCAAACTTAGGATCATATTGCATTCTACCATTCAGAGATTTTTTCCTTCCACTTGCGAAGCAATTTCTTCAGATCATCTCTATCTTGACAAGTAAGAAAGTCCCTAGATACCTCTCCTTCCATAACATATCCTTCAGGTATATCAGGCAATTCATATCTAGGAGAGCTAGGTCTAGCAGGTGAATCATAGTGTTCAGTTTCAATGATTTCATCAGATTCAGAAATATTATCAGTTTCAACATTAGCCCTAGCAATTTGTTCATCAAGAAATTCACCGAGTGGCACAGTATCATCAAGCAAAGTATTATCATAAGCATCATGCATAGCAGAAGTAGCATCATCAATTACTTGCGACATATCAGAATTACTAGCAGGTGTTGGTGTCGCAAACTTACTCATAACAGAAGGTGAATCAAGTGCAGAGCTAGATGGCAGTTCCTTACCTCCCCTCGTAGTAGAGGGATATATCTTGGTTTTTGGATCTTTCAGATTATTCATAGTGATCAACAGATATATATCCCAAGTGACTCAGAGAATAAAGCTATGCTCCCCGGCAACGGTACCAGAAAAAGGTCTTCATAACCCACAAGTATAGGGGATCACAACAGTTTTCGAGGGTAGAGTATTCAACCCAAATTTATTGATTCGACACAAGGGGAGCCAAAGAATATTCTCGAGTATTAGCAGTTGAGTTGTCAATTCAACCACACTTGAAAGACTTAATATCTGCAACAAAGTGTTCAGTAGCAATTAATATAGTAGTAACGATAACGGTGGCAAAGTGATAGTAGTAGTTTGTAGTGTTTGTAACAGTAGCAACGGAAAAGTAACTTAGCGAAGATCAATATATGAAAAGCTCGTAGGCAATGGATCAGTGATGGATAATTATGTCGGATAGCATTCATCATGCAACAGTTATAACATAGGGTGACACAGAACTAGCTCCAATTCATCAATGTAATGTAGGCATGTATTCCATATACGGTCATACGTGCTTCTGGAAAAGAACTTGCATGACATCTTTTGTCTTACCCTCCCATGGCAGCAGGGTCCTATTGGAAACTAAGGGATATTAAGGTCTCCTTTTAATAGAGAACCGGACCAAAGCATTAGCACTTAGTGAATACATGAACTCCTCAAACTACGGTAATCACCGGAAAGAATCCCAGTTATTGTGACCCTGGGGGATGCGGATTATAACTCATAATAAGTGTCTACAACTTGCAAGATAGGATCAAGAACATACATATATTCATGAAAACATAATAGGTTCAGATCTCAAATCATGGCACTCGGGCCCTAGTGACAAGCATTAAGCATAGCAAAGTCATAGCAACATCAATCTCAGAACATAGTGGATACTAGGGATCAAACCCTAACCAAACTAACTCAATTACATGATAAATCTCATCCAACCCATCACCGTCCAGCAAGACTACAATGAGATTACTCACAAACGATGGGGAGCATCATGGAATTGGTGATGAAGGATGGTTGGTGATGATGAAGGCATCAATTTCCCCTCTCCGGAGCCCAAAACGGACTCTAGATCTGGTCTCTCGAGGAAGAACTGGCGATGGCGGAGGCTCCGTATCGTGAAACGTGATGAACTCTTCTCTCTGATTTTTTTCCCGACAAATAGGGTTATATGAAGCTGGAGAGGAGGTCGGAGGAGCCACGAGGGGCCCACAAGCCTGCCCCACGCGGCCAGGGGGTGGCCATGGCTAGCGGGCTTGTGGCCTGCTGGTGGCCTCCTCTGGTTAATTCTTGCGCCAGTATTTTTTATTAATTCCAAAAATATTCTCTTTAAATTTTTAGAATGATCCCAGAACTTTTATTTCTGCACAGAAATAACACCAAGGCAATTCTGCCGAAAACAACGTTAGTCCGGGTTAGTTCCATTCAAATCATGCAAATTAGAGTCCAAAACAAGGGCAAAAGAGTTTGTAAAAGTAGATACGTTGGAGATGTATCAACTACTGATGTGGTTTCTCAAGTTTTTCATTGTACCATATCCTAGGTTTTATTTTCTTGGTCCTACTTTTCTTGCATCTTTTAGGACAAATGTTGGTTCCTCATATCCATCATCCTCACAGCCAAACAATAGCCCATGATCTTCCTCATCTAATGAAGGAATGAAATCAGGTTGCACCTCCTCTAGAACACTAGAGTGTGACCTAGTTGTGGGACCTCTCCTAACTCGTAGTTTCTGCATCTTCCTTATAGGTTGGTGCATGGGTGGTTCTTCTGCTGAAACACAATTCACCTCCTCCTCCTCCTCCTCCTGAAACAAATCCTCAACATAAGTATCACCCTCATAATGGAAGTGCTCCTCTTCTGATTCTTCATCTGAAGCTTCATCTTCTGCATCAGGAATATTGTAATTCTCCAGACTGAAAGGGTTGTTATCACTATTATATGCATTCTCCTCATCAGTACTATTATATCCCTCCTGCTCCTCTTGCTCAAACACAACTTTCAGCTTCCCCTTAGTGACATTTCTACTCTCTTGTGTGCATATAGCAGCATGTTGAGTAGGTTGCACACTACTACTGCTGCTGCCTTGACTGTGGAAAACTACACCATTATCATCAATAGCTAGAATACCTGGATCATTGAGATCATACACAATAGGTGGTTGATATAAGACTGTAGCCAAATCATCTACTCTCTGATTAATACTGCTCTCTCTAACAAATCCTGAACTGACAGGTGTTGTTGCCCTCACTACAAAATTCAGCACTAATGAATCCTGATACTGCTTCTTTAGCTATTGCAATTTGATGTTAGTGTCAATCACTTCAAATCCTTGCTCTCTGTCATACGGAATTGCACGGGAGGATATCATACGGAAATCAACATTCGGTGAATATCAATGAAAACCATGAAAAAAGGATGTTTCCAAGTTTTAAAAAAGTTTGAGAAACACGGAATGTTAAGACGATGATGTTTTCTTGTCATACAAAATTTTAAGTTGAAACACATCATGAGATGTGAGCTATGAAAAAGACAAAATCAACATTGAATAGTGTTAAATAGTAATATCACTATTCAGGTCTGAATTTTGTCCTTTTCACAAATTTTTTATTGAATATCAACTTTCGTATGATATTCTCCTAGAATGAATATGACTTCCAAGTCCGGACGGATAAAGCTCCTGTGTCGCTCCCACGGGCGGTCCGGGAGCAAACCCTAGCCGCCGTTGCCGGTACCGCACCACGGCGCCCTCCTCCCCTCATCGCCGCCGGCGGGAGTCGCCGGGCAAAGCCCGCGCCACTCGGTGACATAGGGGTACTCTACCTCCTCTCACATAGATCTAGGCGGCATGGGCCATTCCTTTGTGGGGGAACTCGAGTTCGAGTTGGCATGGCGGCGCAGGATGGCTGTGTCCGGCGGGCCGACACGTCCGCGCGGGAAGATGGGGTGTGGGCGCGAGGCCTTCCGGCGGCGCGTCTTCGGTAGATGGGAGGAGGAGTGGGTGGAGCTCGCGCGGTGGGCGCTCACGACATGGATGCGGCGGGATGGCCGTGGCTTTGGCGAGACGAGGGTGGTGACTTGGGGTTTGCTGCCTACAGTTGTTGCGGGCTCGCTGGATCTGGCGAAGGAGGCACAAGGCGACCACAACGGGCGGCCAGGCGCGGGCGGCTTGTTGCGCTGGAGATGGCCAACGAGATCGTGTAGTGATGCGGGTTCTGCGGGGCGGATCTGGCATGCGGGTGATGGCTAGACACCGGGGTGGCGGCCCCGAATCTCTTCTTCGACGATGGCGGCCGTGGTGGCTATGTGGGCAGCGCCATGGCTGGAGCTCGGGGTGCATCGGAATCTATGACAGCGCGTCGGTACTCGGCAATGCTAGGGACGCTTGGTTCTGGACGGTGGGTTGAGTATGGTTGTGGTGTGTGGGGGGGGGGGGGCGGATCAGACCAGACGTGGATGATTCTGGCTCCTCGGTGGTGTTGGGGTAGCCTCATCAGGATCTCTGTGTGGTGTTGGCGGCTATGGTGGGGCTGTTCCAATCGGTGGCTCCGGGCTCTGGTGGTGGGTGGTGGTTCAGGCGGGCGGTGTCTCTCGCATGCCAGTTCGAGAGGAAGACTTCTTTTGGCTGCTCGGGGTGAAAGACTTGCTATTGCCTTGGCCAGAGCCGACAACGACAACGCTTGTGGGCGCCGCACGCCTTCTTGGAGGTGTCTTCGTTTGAGGGCCTAAGACCTCTTCTCTTGCACTCCGGGGGAAACCCATGTTCAAGGTTCCAAGAGCGGACGATGGCGGTACTCCAGTGTCGCATTCTTTCTTGGAGGCTTCGTTTTGGATTGGTCTTGGCCTTGCTATGCCATCGGCTCGGGTGGTGCCTGGCCTCGGGGCCGACGTGGAAGTCGGAATGGCGGTTCCGAATCTCGTTTTCATGGAGGGGTGTTTTTACAAGTTCTCAGCAAAACAGGCAAGCTACATATTTTTGCAAGCTCTCTCTCTCCCTACCACGAAAAGAGTCTTTCGTAGAGCCGAAAGGCTGTCTGGGTTCCGGCAGGAACTAGTTCTGGACGGCGAAGCCCTGCCGGATAGATGACACCGTATGTGTGCAACCCCGTAGAGAGGTCGTAGTTTCAATCTTTTGCCCGAGGGGCTGTTCGTGTGTCCTCCCATAGGGCTGTCCGAGTGTTCGTTCGAGTTTCGAGGGTCCTCCCGAAGGGCTGTCCGTGACATCGTCCGGGGCACTGTCCGACCGCCTCCCGAAGGGCTGTCCGACGAGGGAGTACATCCTCGCGGTTGGGAGGTTGTAAAATCCTAGCTACGGGGATCTGCACCAACGATCTCCACTGACTCTTCTTCCGCTGCGCTTCGAGTCGGTACAGATCAGATCAAACCTTGTATGTAGTCTCCATAGTGGTCCTGGGCGTGCTCGCTATACCGGAAATTTTTGTTTTCTGTCGCGTTCCCCAACAGTGGCATCAAGAGCCAGGCTATGAGTAGATGGATGTTATGATATAGAATACATGAGATGTATGGGTATTGCATAGTATAATTTTGTAGTAGATGAGATCTAGTGCCGAAAATTATTTGTGCGTGTAGTAGATGAAATCTGTTACCCGATGTTCCTATTGCTTCCCGTGAATTTGCGTAGTCCATATCTTGATGGAATGGTGGAATCTTACAAAGTTCTGGCAATCCGCGATCCTTTCATGCTGCTCCTGAGTATGCTGATTGACAGATCAACAAAGTGCTAACAGTTCTTTGGGTTCCACCATAGTCAAAAGAAAGATGGATGTTTCGCAGACGAAAGGGCAATGCAGATATGATCTGCACGGGGGTCACACGTATGACGAAGTTTAGTATGGGGCTCGAGATTTTATCATCTCGTGTTTCATACACCCTGGAAAGTTAATCTAGCAACTTGAATTATCATACTTGATGATAAACGTTGGTAGCTGCGGTTTGAGTCAAAACCTTAGAAGCCACGTAAAATAAAATTTTGTATAAACCGATTAGAGGCGTCTAACTTGGTTTTGCAGGATGGTTTGCATGTGATGTGGTATAGCAATGCTCATACTCAATTTGATTATGTATGAGATGGCTATATGATGTAATTAACATGACCTGCGTGTCATGATTCGGCATGATGGCTGGAGCCATATGATTGCACTTTAATGACCTACGTGTCAACCTTAGGTAATGCACTTATTTTATTAGCTATAAATATAGCAATATTATCTGGTGCATCGACAAGGTGGTGGCAATCTTTGCAGAGGTGAACACCGACGCGAATGCCGAAGACGAAGAAATACTTGACTTCTCCGTCAGAAGGGGCTATACCATATCATGCTATTATGAATTGCCTGAGATGTTTATCCCTCTTGATGCACCCTTCTTAATTGCGCGGTAGTTGCTTTTTATTAGGGTGATCTCTCACTTAGAATATCAAGTAGTTAGTGTTCTCCCAAGTGTAGCACCGTCACGGCACCTATCTCTTCGGGGTATCACATGGTTACATGGGTACGAACGATTAGAGAAGTGTGAGGCGGGTGAGTTGAGACCTCGCAGCAAGATCACTTGGTTGTCTTGACGTTCAAGCATGAAAGTCATGATCTCGGAACACACGCATCGAAAGATGAACAAGAGTCACATAGAGATGTGATTGGCAAGTTGGCCTACCAATTGAAATTCTCGTCACTTGAGATGGTTACATCATTGACGCTGAATTGAAAGTTGGGTCTTGCATCACTCACAATCAATTATGAGAGATATTGATTTGAGTGGGAGTGCACCTTGGAATAAAATTATTTATTCACTAGTGCCAAAAATCATTATGAACAAAGTCTAAATGAACTTGTGTTTTCCGTTGTAGATCAAATGGCTCGCAACACCGCATTCAACTTAGGCCCTATGTTAGAGAAAGAGAAGTTAGCTGCGAATGGAAACAACTATGCGGACTGGGTCCGTACCCTGAGGATTGTCCTCCGGGGTGCTAAGAAAGTGTATGTGCTTGACGGACCTCTTCCCCTAAACCGGCGGCAACAGCCGCGGCAGACATACAAAATGTCTGGGCCACTAAGGATGATGATTACAACTTAGTGCAGTGCCTCATGCTATCTTGCATGAGTTCAGAGCTTCAAAAATGTTTTGAATTCCATAACTCCTTTGATATGATCAAGGATCTGGATGCTCTTTACAAGTTTAATGCACGGTCTGAACGTTTTGACATCATGAAAATTATGGCGGAGACCAAGATGGCTGAGGGCAGTTCAGTTGGCGAGCACGTAGTCAATATGATTGGCTACGCTGAAAGGCTTAAAATCCTGGAATTCACACTTCCAGAAGAGCACGTTATGGACTTGTTGCTAGGTTCACTCCCCCCGTCTTATGACGGTTTTATCATGAACTACAACATGAATGGGATGGACAAAACAACAAATGAGGTGCTTGCCATGCTGAAAACTGTTGAAGGAGGACTGCAGAAAAATCGCAAGCAAGTGTTGCTTGTGAATAAAACTGCCAGTTTCAAAAAGAAAGGCAAGCCAAAGAAGGGCAAGGGCGCCGGTAAGACCGGCTTCCAACGCAAATCTAAGGGCGGAGCCAAGAATGAAACTGAGTGCTTCTACTGCAAGGGCACAGGACACTGGAAGAGAAACTGCAAGAAGTATTTGGAAGATAAGAAGTTCGGGAAAACCGGAAAAGGTATAATTGTTATACAAGTTAATGTCATTGACGTTTTGCTTGCTAGCGAAAATTCTATGTCTTGGGTATTTGATACCGGATGGTGCGTGGTCTCGGGGCCGGCGTGGAAGTCGGAATGGCGGTTTCGAATCTCGTTTTCATGGAGGGGTGTTTTTACAAGTTCTCAGCAAAACAGGCAAGCTACAGATTTTTTTTAGTCTTTCTACATGGTAGTCTTGCCTTGACCCACGTGGGCTGACTTAGAGCCAAGGCCTCTAACTGCCCAAACAGTAGAGTGCACGCAAACTGGGATGAAAAGCTAGGCAGCACAAGGCACAAATGCGGCGCATGGCTTGAAAATCTGCCAAATTAGTGCCTAAATAGTTGGATTCTGACCTAGAGGAGCGGATTGTGAGATTAGATTTTTTTGTCATTTTTACCTAAATCTAGGCCATTTTTAGGTAGATCCCGGGCACGCCTAACTTCTTTAACATAAAACCTGGCTAGTGCCTCAGTTTGATTGTGGGCTTGGTTGGGCCTTAGCCGGATTTAGTTGATTGTGCCCCGCATCAGATTGTCGGCATGCCAATGTACACTTATGCCTTTGTCTTGCGAGCTCTCTCTTTAGATTGAGATTGAGATGGGTACCTACATTCGTTTGGCAAACTAACATGTGCAAGAGGGTGGAGAACAGCCAGACAGTGTTTGACAAAATATAGAAAAAATAGGTGGTATATATTGCGAAATTTGACGAAAACATGTCAAACATTCAAAATATGCAATGCATCAAAATTCAAGAGAAACATTGATTCATAACATCAAGTACGATTTTAGACACTATTTGATTGTGTGTTGATGTTTCACAGCCACATCTAGTTTATATAAAATTCAAGAGCTATAGCACACAAATTCCAGACACTTTGCCATCAACTTTTACTTTTACTACCAGATTCCCTACATCAAAAAATGCAGTGCATATAAACCAGAGAGTTGTACCAATGACGAATATGGAATGAAACCAAATGGCTAGATAATGGTCACTTCATGCATGCAAACACTCCATCCTGCCTAGTTATTATTTCAATCAAATCAAACGCTTCCGTCTTGTTCTGAATGGCAAATAACAACATAGAAGGCACATGCACATGCATCATCAATCCTAGCACATATACAATCTTATCCTGGCAAACCAAAACATCTTTACAATCTTTGCTTGGTAAACCTAAGGCCTGAACCGTTGCAGCAACTCGACAGTCATAAGCAGCAAAAGACATCCAATAGCATCATCTTGCTAGTTACAACCACCAAACCTACATACAAACATGACTGGTCAAGTTGGTTTGCAACAAGAGTAGATCAAACAAAGATTGTATGTTTCAAAGGCACATCAACATGCTAGACAGATGATCCAGGAAGATCTAGGAAATTGAACAACAACAATAAACAATGACAAAAGCAGAGATAAATCATGGTTGATCCAATCAATATCAAAGTACTAAAAGTTGGTTTTAGCATATCATTCGATGAATAACTTGTTGCATTTCATAGCCCATGTTTGGAGACAACACAAATAAACAAGGAACCTCCAATAGCTGGCAACAACAAACATCCAACAAATAATCGACACAAGCAAAGCCACCAGGCAACAATCAACCAAGCGTACATGTTGGACGTATCATGATCCAATCAAGCAAAGTAGCTACAGAACATGATCACCAGGGAACAAGAAAATCCATCTAAGATTTTGCAATTAAGCTCCCTGGGGTGTTTTTCTAGTAAAAACACTCATCACCATGCTCAGTGGCACTATACAACAGAACCTAAATAGTTGTGACCATGTGCCCAGAGCAAGGGGTGTGGTGAAGAAGGAAGGTTAACCATCCATGTTTTTAGTGGAGGCAGCGAAAGACAATGACTAGCATAATCTTGCTGTTTATCGCCACCAAACCTACATACAAACAGGAAGGTTGAGTTGGTTAATGCAAGAAGAGTATATCAAACAAAGCATAGATTGTATATGTTTCAATGGCACATCAACATGATAGACAAACGATCCAGGAAATTAAACAACAACAATAAACAATGACAAACGCTTGCATAAATCGTGGTTGATCCCATCTAGATGAAGGTACAAAAAGGTGCCTTTAGCATATCACACTCGATGAATAACTCATTGCAATTCAAAGCTCATGTTTGGGAATAACACACATAAAGAAGCAATAGCTGGGCAACAACAAATAGCCAACAAACAAACAACCATGCCTACAGGTTGGACATATCATGACCCAACCAACCAAGCAAAGTACCTACAAAACAAGATCATCAGGGAGCAATTCGACAACAAACCAACAATAAAATCCATCAAAGATTTTGCAATTTGGCCCTCTAGGGTGCTTTTGCAGTAACAACACCGTCATCATCATGCTCAATGGCACCGTACAACAATAGAGCAAGGGGGGATAGTGAAGAAGTGAAACCTTCAATGTTTGTAGGGAGGCCAAACCGAACCGAACCATGTTGTCTCTGGTGATGGTGGAGGCTAAACCTACATGCCACCACCTTGGGCACGAACTTGGCCACCGCTTCCTCACCACTGCGGTAGAGCACCGCCGTGTTATAAGCCCTGACCATCCATTCAATCACACAACAAAGGGCAGAAAATCATTAGCAAACAGTAGATAACATCATCCATGGCTCAAAACAGAATTGAATCTTCAAGTTGAACATAACACTTTTATTGACGATGCAATCAAATATGTGTCAATATCTAGAACCAAATTGCTCTGTTTCTTCCAATGTTCAACCAAGGGTTTTATCCAACAGTTATATTACTAGTTCAAACAGAACAGCCCCATCGCGGCGGTGAGCGGCGGGCCGATGAGCAGACCGTCGGTGCCGAACTACGGCCCGCCCCGCCAAGGGAGTCCTGGTTTAAGGGGTCCTCGGGAGGCCAACATGTTTCTTATGGGCCGGACTGTATGGGCTGCTTGCCGAGCATTGGATCGATTGAAGTCCTTGTTTCCAGGAAGGAAGCTTCAGGAATCATGGCGTGTCCTCCATGTTTGGAGTAGTGAATATGCATGTTTATCCCTTCGACGTGTAACCGACCATGTGTAAACCCTAGGTACCCTCGGTGTCTATATAAGTCGGAGGGTTTTAGGTAGCATACGGGGAACAACTCATCTAGGGTTTAGCTATTCGATCTTGAGGTAGATCAACTCTGTAGCCTAGATATCATCAATACAATCAAGCAGAACGTAGGGTATTATCTCCATAGGAGGGCCCGAACCTGGGTAAACATCGTCTCCTTCGTCTCGTGTTACTATCGATTCTAGTCTCATAGCTCGGTACCCCCTACCCAAGATCCGCCAGTTTTGACACCGACATTGGTGCTTCCATTGAGAGTTCCGCTGTGATCACCAGAGGAATTGATGGCTCGTGTCGTCATTAACGAAGAGGACCGCAATATGGACACTTTTGTCCCTGGACAGATCTTCGCTTTTGGTAGCATCGTGCTGCACGCCGACCCGACCGGCCATCTAGGCCGGGTCGGAGCTTCGCCCCTGACCAAGAGGTCAGATTCGGGAACCTAGAGTTCTCCATAGACTCTCGGGGCGATCTTTCGCTAACCGGGCTCGCAGTCTCGCCTTCCATGCCCGAAGACTCCCAGGCTTTAACCTCGGATCCCTCTTTTGGTCACGCCCACAGGATCTACCCCGATAATGACCTGACTGTTAGTTCGGATCCGGCCATGGTGCTAGATGACCGGATACATGTTCTTTCCGAACACTCCCCTAGCGCGGACACAACGGAGGTCAACTCCAAAAGCTCCGAGCAGGTTGACCTGATCGAGCTCTCGATACTCAACGAGGCCCTAGATTGGATTTCGTCGATAAAGATTACCGATGACCCAACCTCGATCCATACTCGTATCGGTCTCAGGGCGGGTCAGGACGAATTTTTCATCCCGCCCACCACCCACTTGATAGCCACAGTCGAAGATTTAACCGACATCTTGGACTATGCCTCCGAGGAGGCAGAATACATGGATGAGGAGGATTGTGCTCCCACCCCCGTTAACACCGGACGATGGGATGCCACCTCCACATAAAACGTCTACATGGTGGACACTCTAGCCGCTAATGGCGAGAACACGCCTAAAAACGATGGCGACAAGTCGGGTGAAGCGTCGTTAAGGCGCCGGAAACCGTATAAACGATCAAAAGGCAAAAAGGACAAGAAATCTATCATCGTCACCAGGGATGGAGATACCCCGAAAGACCTCGGCGATCCTGATATCTGTGAGCACCCGCTAGAGGGTCAAGAGAGGCCTGAAGACCAGCGCAACCCCGATGACCTAAACGATTCTGAGGACGACAATTACCCCCCCCTGTTGAGGAGGAGGACAACCCGGAAGCCGATGACTTTGACATCCCCGATAATCATGAAGATCAGGAACTGTTCAGGAAACAGCTTATAGCCACCGCTCGCAACCTGAAAACAAAAGAATGGTAGCTTAAAGCCGAACAAGACAACCTCAATGATCAATGGACGAGAGTCCTTGTAACCGAGGAAGGATACGGTACCGGTCTGTCAGACCAACCTTAGAGCTATCCACGCAAAAGGCTGCTGCCACAATTCGATGACGAGCTCACTAATATGCCATCTCCCAAACATACCCCATGCGATAAGCTAGATCGCCCCCCTTGAGGGCGCGACAGGATGGCTGACTACATCGATTATAGGCCAGCGATACCCCGAAGATGGGGAAAAGAGCCAATAGAGCCTGATGACAGGTTCGACCTGTGACATGACCTAGACCATAAGACAGGTTGCACAAGATCCATCTACGGATCCGAGGGTACTCACCCGATCAACGGGACGGGTACTAGCCCTGGCTCGACCACAACAATAGAGGCCAGTAATGAAACCGGGCTAGAACAGACGCCGACTACCGGCGCGACATATCTCGGGTTAGAGGCGCGCCCACCCACTGTGATTCACGGACAAGGTGATGCAACACCAGTTCTCGGATGGGTTTTAACCCATGAACATAGAGCAGTACGATGGTACAACTGACCCAACCGTATGGATTGAGGATTTCCTCCTCCACATCCACATGGCGCGAGGAGATGAACTCTAAGCCATCAAATATCTACCCCTAAAACTTAAGGGTCCAGCTCGGCACTGGTTGAACAGCCTCCCCAAAAACTCCATAGGATGCTGGGAAGATCTAGAGGATGCATTCCGATCTAACTTCCAGGGCACCTATGTCTGGCCGCCAGACTCCTCCGATTTGAGCAACGTTGTCTAGAAGCCAGGAGAGTCCGCGCGACAATTCTGGAATCGGTTCTTGACCAAGAAAAACCAGATTGTTGACTCCCCGGACGCCGAGGCAATAGCCTCCTTCCGGCACAATATTCGGGATGAATGGTTGGACCACCAGCTCGGCCAGGATAAACCTCGGACAATGTCCGCCCTTACATCCCTCATAACCCTCTTTTGCGCGGGAGAGGATAACTGGCTCGCAAGATGGAGCCACAACTCGAAGACCCTGGAACCTCCGAAGTTCAGTACAGTAACGGGAAACCAAAGCGCAACAAGAATAAGCGCCGACACAACAATAGTGATGCTGATGACACGGCCGTTAATGCCGGCTTCCGCAATTCCCAATCCGGGCAGCGGAAGAAGCCACCTAAAGGCAATCGCGACAGACCCACCCCACTGGAGAAGATCATGGAAAGGCCTTGCCAAATCCACGGCACTCAAGATAAGCCCGCCAACCACACCAACCGTAACCGTTGGGTATTCAAACAGGATGACAAACTCACATCCGAGGATCAGGACAAGACACGGCGAGGATGAGGATGAGCCTCGGGGTCCGATTGGTGCGGACAAAACAAGTTCCCTCCAAAGGTGAAAATAGTAAATATGATATACGCCACCCATATACCCCAACAAGGAGAGGAAGCATGCCCTTCGAGAGGTCTACGCCGTAGAGCATATAGCCCCGAAGTATAACCCATGGTCGGCGTACCCTATCACCTTTGATCGACGTGACCACCCGACCAGTATCCATCATGGAGGTTCAGCCGCCCTCGTCCTAGACCCCATTATAGACGGGTGTCACCTCACTAAAGTCCTCAAGGACGGAGGAAGTAGCCTAAATCTGATTTTACACAGATACGGTGAAAAAGATGGGTATAGATCCGTCAAGGATCAAACCCAGCAACACTACTTTCAAAGGAGTGATTCCAAGTGTCGAAGCCCGGTGCACAGGTTTTGTAAGCCTGGAAGTAGTATTCGGTTCGCCCGGTAATTTTCGAAACGAAGACTTGATCTTCGACACCACACCTTTCCGTAGCGGCTATCACACCCTGCTAGGCCGAACATCGTTCGCTCGCTTTAACGTCGTCCCACACTACGCATACCTCAAGCTCAAGATGCCTGCCCCCAAGGGGGTCATTACAGTCAACGGCAACACAGAGCGCTCCCTCCAAACTGAGGAACATGTGTTGGCCCTGGTGACTGAATTCCACTACAATGATGATCGACAGACACCGACACCCGCTGTAAAGGCACGTAAGGTTGGGAAACGAGCTCGGTTTCAGCCCGAACTCTGAGAACCTTCTACTCCTCGTAAATAGGGACTCACCCTCCATTGCACAGCCCTAGGACCAACGAAGTACGTGCCAAGGAGGCACAACTTCGCGCTCAAAATTTCCTGGGCGGCGGTGGGGAAAAAGGGTAAGTGTTCGGCTGGACCAAACTACTACCATCAAATGTCTTCGGACACACTGCACGTACCATCAAGGGCATGCTAAAGACATAATGCTCATCCACACTTCGGCGACTTCGTTTGCAAGATCCGTTCGCCGAACAGTAAGGCCAACTCCAGCGCGCGACCCTATCTTGTCCGCCCGCATCCGTTTGGGGCAAAACGGACACACCAGGCGGCCCAGCGCGCGGGCGCAAACGGACGTTTGCCCTTTTTCTGTCCGCTTTCGACCCATTCCTGGCGCAAACTTGGTCCGGTTTTGTGGTGAAACAGACAACGCGTGGATGGGCGGGACGCGCGCGCTTGTCCTCCCTTGGCCCGCCCTTCAGTGGCACAAAGCCGCCCGGCCTTCCCGCCCCCACACCCCATTCCATTTCATTCCTCCCAATACCTCCCATGCCCCACACTCCCCCTCCGCCCGCCACAGTCCCGCCATGGATGATCCCCCGTCGAACTCCGGCGACCCGGCCGTCGTCCCGGACACCAAGGCGAAGAAGAAGAAGGCGCCCAAGGGTGCAAAGAAGCCGCGGTCGGAACTCACGCCAGAGGAGATCGAAAGCTAGACAAGGAATCAACCTAGAGGCGGAACCGGTGGGCGGAGGCGAATAGGAAGGACGCCGCGGC
Source organism: Hordeum marinum (assembly GCA_022496015.1). Lineage (NCBI taxonomy): Eukaryota > Viridiplantae > Streptophyta > Magnoliopsida > Poales > Poaceae > Hordeum > Hordeum marinum. Next base: position 64,969,306 of record CM039675.1, read on the forward strand.
CGCGTACGCCATCGAGCACGCTGCTCTGGAGGCCGCGCGGCGGAAGTCCGATGCTGAAGAGAAGGAGGCCATCGTTAGCAAAGCGCACGCCCTCCTCATGATGGGGTTGCGACGTCCGACGAGCTTCACGGCTACGCCCGTCGGGCCGGCGAGTACAGGCTCGTCGGTCGTCCAGCCTCCATAGTGCCCCTCCCCGACGTCGTCGACCATGCCATTGTCGCCCGGTTTCCCTCTCCCAAGGTGCCAAGCCCAGACCTGTTTGTCGGGGTCGCCAGAAGTCAGCGTGATCGCGCCATCCACGCCGCGCCCCTCGACCGTCATCGACCTCAACGTCATGCTAGGGTCCTGCAGCGGAGGCCGCCCATCCGTGGAGATGCAAAGACAGCAAGCTCGACCGTTGTCTATGGCCACCATGTTGTCGCCCCGCGTCCTGTTCGGCGGAATGCCAACACCGACGTTGACGGTAGAAGACCCCTTCTATGCCTAGTTCATGGAGGCCTATCAGACGGGTGGGCTGGGCAGGACCTTCAATCCGGAGGAGACTTAGAGTCAAGATGGTCGCGGAGAGTACATGGCCGATGAAGACTTTGAGGCCGACCATGGTGACTCATGGCATGAAGAAGAGGACATATATTGCGAAGGTGATGAAGAATAAGAGGACGGCGTCGATATTGCGGGAGAGCCATTGTTCATCGACTAGCTCACCCAAAGAGCGGAAGCTCAAAAGAGGAAGAAGAGCATTCGTACGGGATCATACACAATAGCTGAGGACAAGTTGATTTGCGAAAGTTGGAAGGATATTGGCCAAGATCCTAGAGTCGGTGCGCAACAAAAGGGAATTGTTTTTTGGACAAGAGTTCACAAAACATTCCATGAAAGAAAGTTGTTTCCGCCCTACCAATTTACGAGCGGTCGTAGCATCAACTCGATCCAAAAGAGGTGGTTGTTCATCCAACAAGAATGCAACAAATATTGCGCCGCACTTGAGAGTGTTGAAGCACGTCCCGTGAGTGGTCTTGGCATCGGGGACATGGTATGGCCTCTTATCTTTGCTTTGCTACGGCCGTGCCTCGGCCTCCTCTATGATTAATTGTATTTGCATGTCCAATTGTTGTTGATCATGTAGGCATTTCAATCTTTGGAAGCATTCAAGGCCCGACACAATGACAAGTCGTTCACTCTCACGCATTGTTAGCAAATCATCAACAATTGCCCTAAGTTCAAAGATCAATACCATGAGCTTCAAAGGAAGAGAGGCAAGAAGGCGGCCGCCTTGACCAGAGGTGGAGATGGTGAGGCGTTGAAGAGGCCGAGGGCCAAGACCAACTCCAAGGTGGACGACAAGCGTGATGCGGCATCGTATGCTTTGCAGCAGGCTTTGGATGGCATGATGTCTCAAAAGGAAGTGAGGGACGAGAAGAAGAGACAAGGCAAGGAGGAGCAAATGAAGAAATACATGGAGCTACAGAAAAAGAAGCTTGAGATGGAGGAGGCAGCCAAGAAGAGGAAGATCGACATGGAGGAGGCGGCCAGGCAGAGGTAGCTCGAAATCGAGGCCGCCAATGCCGTGTCCAGGCTGAGGCAGCTCGACATCGAGGTCACCAATGCCTCAAACAAAGCAAAGGAGGTGGCGCTGGCGATCATGAGCATGGACATGACCAAGATGAGCGAGAAGACAAGGAGCTGGTTTGAGGCCTGGCAGAAGGAGATGTTCGATGCCGATGGACTGAACTAGGGCGTTTGATCGGCCATGGCCATTCTTTTTTGGAGGCTGGCATGGTGAGCCGGCCGCTGGCTGTGTGCCGGCGTGAAAACCCTATTCTTTCTGGAGGCTGGCTGTGTTGCCGGCCACCGGCTGTGTTGCCGGCCGCCGGCTGTGTTGCCAGAGAAAAACCTATTCTTTTTGGAGGCCGGCTGTTTTGCCGGTCGCTGGCTGTGTTGCCGGCGAGGACGTGTAGGCTGGCTGTGTTGCCAGCGTGATCTAAGGTCGCTTGCATGAACTATGGGCCGTGGCATCCAAATGCTTGTGTTTGAAAATGAGGCGGACATGATGCGGCTAAGGATGCGTCCGCGCGTTGGGTGCACGACCACTGCATCCCAGAAATGGCCCAGACACGACCCCATCGCCCGCCCCAAACAGACAGAATCCAGACAAAACGAACATCCAAATGGGGTCACGCGCTGGAGTTGTCCTAACACCCATTTAGGTGCACCACTCCCTAGGAGGTGAAGGAGTAAACAAACGACAGGGCACATCGCGGATGTCAGGTCACCAATCGAAGACCCTTGGTACAACCATTCCTGTAAAATTTCTTTCTTCAAATACCTGTAAACAGTTGCTTCGGCAATTCAAGAAATAAGAGTCTTTGAGAGAAATAGAAAATCATTATACATGGTTGTCTCCCTGTGCTTTTTTTGGCACATATTCTATTTTCTCCCTCTTCTTGTGAAACTGTTCGGTACATTACGATGCAACAGGCTAATAGACAGGGGGCTCAGGTTTAAAAAAATCGCCTTATGCAAAATTGATTATGCGTTCCGTGTCCTGGAATTCGCTTTATATGCATTGGTTCCGAACTATGTCTTGGTTCAATAGTTGGGTTGCCCGGCTCCTGTGCTTGCCCCTTTACATTCCACTCATTCGGCTAAAAGGGCAAAGGGAGAACCTCTCGATTGTGTTTCCGGCTAGACTGGTCAAACACCTCAGAGGAGAAAGTCGAAAACTGACTGTCACAGTATGCAAGAACCAATCTGCGAATTCGAGCTTAAGTGTTATACTCAAGACCTCGTCAGAGGTTATTCCGTGTCATACAATGGGTTTGGTGTTTGTACAAACCATGTGATATCGGCTTTAGCTGCGGTTCATCCGAACATCACAAGTTACCGGGGGCTAGTCATCAGCCTTCCGCGGTCCTTTTCGTGCCCCTACGGCTAAGTGAAAGCAATAAAGCATTATGGTATGATTGCCTAGTCCAGCACACACTACCGCCTTCGGGTTCCGATAGCTCAGCTAAGGGTATAGTGCATAGGTAGAGACACCCCATGTAGCATCTACATGGGGGCTGAAGCTGATGACTCACAACTTTTAGTTTCAAGGGCCACACATGAGTTATAAGGAATGCAAAACATTAAAAACATGATAACCATGTATCATAACCTTAAAAAATTAAAATGTCTTTGGACATATTACAATAAATTTACTCATAAATGTTTTATTTTGAGCACTACGCCTCTATTGCCCGAGCACCCTCTATTACTCCGGAGAAGTACAGCTCAGGGCACCTATGCTCCTTTCCAGGAGGTGGAGGGGCGGTGGCTATATTCAACGGATCAAGCGCTGGCCAGTGCACCTTGGCCTTTGCAAAGGCCATTCGAGCTCCCTCGATACAGGAGGAACGCCTTAGTACGTCGATCCGGGGCGAGGAGTCTCTCAACTTCTGCACCAGGCCGAAGTAGCTGCCTGGCAGTGACTCGTTGGGCCATAGCCGGATATAGAGATCCTTCATGGTCGGCTCCACCATCCGGTGTAGCTCCATCAACTGCTTCAGCTTCTCAATAAGGAGAGGAGAGCGCCAGGGGGCTTCAAACTTTGCCCAGAATAGACGAGCTTCATCTCCTTCTCCCCGCGAAGCATATAATTGGTTAGCGTTCGCGATGCTTTTCTAGAGATCTGAGCAGGCGCCTGAGGAATGCCACATCTGGGTAAGCAACTCGAACTTGTTATCCCCAAAGACACACTACAATAAATATGGCTTACCATCCGTGATAACCTTCGCTTGACGGACTTGTTCCTCAAAAAACCGCCTATCCACCCGCTCCTTTTGGATATCGGTTTTCAGGGTGGATAGTTCGGCGGCCTCCTCCTTGCCTTTCTACTCAAGGCAATCGCACTTTTGGTCGGCGTCTTTGAGATCCTATTGGATTTCCTCCACCCGAGCATCATGCTTGTCCATGGTGGCTCTTAAGGCGGAAAGCGCGGTAGCCACTTGATCGACCGTCGCCCTCTCGACCGCAGCCTCCTGCTTCGCATTCTGCAGCTCAGCCTTGAGCTTCTCAACTTCCTTCACCAAGGCTGTGTAAGCATCAAAAATATGAATACTGTATCGATAGTACGATGACCAAAATTTTTGGATATTGAATCAGGCTTACCTTGCGCCTCGTTGAATCTCTTGTTGAGAGCATCGAGCTCGTCTTCGGAACTCTTGAGCTTCCGATTCAGCTTGTCTAGCTCAGCGGCATTCACAGCCGCCGCCGATGACGAAGCCTCCAAATAAACCACCAGCAGGTTACATAGGTTCAACCCTCCGAACTGTCATGAATATGATCCTATGACCGGTCCTCTTCAGGGCTGTTAGAACGTTCTGAACAAATATCGTCCCGTACATAGTTCGGATTATGATCTATGATTGACCCCCAGGTGATTTTTTCCAAACTTGCCTAGGGCTCGGGGGTTGCCATGTATATAATGATAGCATAAAGAAATTAATATTTCACAAACAAAGTATCACGTGGCTCACCTGGAAGCCCGTTAGGAGACCTCTGAAAGCCTCCTTCAGTCCGCTATCAACAGACTGAATGCTTTGAAAAACCGCACCCATAAGAGTGCGGTGCTCCTCAAAGATGGAGGCACTTGATAGAGACTCCCCTATCACCGGCCACCCATTGGTCGGTGGCGTCGGTGGTGATCGGTTAATCCGATCTCCAACCGGGGATTGAATCGGTGCCTCCGAAGGCGTTGTGCGCTCCAGAGACGGTCTTGGAGGGGACTAGACTTCCACTCGTCCGGTCTCGTCAGTATTTGGGAGGGGCTCCCTCCCGGTCTTCGGTGGTCGAGGCGTTAGCCTCGACCATGACGTCGTCTCCCTCACCGCAGGTGTTCGGATCCATAGGAGCCTGATGGGATGATACCTCCGTGGCATCCTTCGTGGCGCCCAGAGGAGTGGGGTGAGACGCGGTCCCTCTCCCCGCTAGCTCAGCTGGTGGGGTCTCCCTATCTGAAACTTGGTCGGTGGGGAGGATGTGTGGTGGGATAGAAATCAATGGGCGCTCACACGATTTTAACATCAAAGAACTTAGCACTAACAGCTCAGGAAGTCTTCGGATTCTTACCTTCGAGCTGGGGGCTTGACCCTTAGGTTCCTTTGTGGAACCTTCTCGAAATCCTTGGACTCAATATCCGAGTCCGAACTGTCGTTGGACAGAATTACCTGTGTCCGACATGCTTTCTTCGGGGTAGGAGGGGGTACCTCCTCTGTGGCGTTTGATGACGCCACCCTCTTTCTTGCGAGGGGGAATCGCCTTCCCCCTCGTCATCATGCTCCTTCTCCTGATTGGAGGAGGCATGGGTTTCCCCGAACATAGCATCCGGATGGTCCTTGATACGCAGGCCTCCTCGACCTGGTTTCTTCTTCTTCTCCTTCTTCTTTAGCACCTTGTAAGGCGCCACGACGAGCATCTTTGACAACAGGCTGGACCTGACGTCCTCGAGCTGAGGCGCCGGGCAGTTGATGCCCATGACTTTGCTCAGCCATTTCTGCAGAGGTGATCAGAAATTGCTTAGATTTTCTTTTGGAAAATAAAGACGATCAAACAAAACTATATTACACCTGGGAAGGAGGTTTATCGGTGTGTAGACCCTGATCCTCCTCCTCGGCAAGCCAGTTCTCCTGTGCATTGAACAACACCTTCCACAGCTTCTCCCGAGTAGTCGGAAGAGCTGACAAAAAGTAGGCTCATCGTCAAGGCGATAAGCCCACATGGGAGAATCCCGATGTTGGTAGGGGAGGATGCGCCACCGGAGCATAATCTGGACCACGTTGGCCAGCTCAATATCGCCCCTGATCATGGAAGCGATATGCTTCTGCAGGTCATCCACCTCCTTATCCGGCCCCTAGCCGAGGCCCTTTCGGAGCCACATAGTCAATCTAGTGGGGGACTGGATCTGAATTCGGCCGGAGCAGCTCGGCCTTCCTCCCTTGGCTTGGTGATGTAAAACCACTATTTTTGCCAGATCTTGATGGTGTCGATGAAGGTGTCGGACTGCCGTTCGACACGGGGGAGTTTGCTGATAACAACCCCGCCGTAGTCTGCGTGTTCGCGTGCGACACACTTCGGCTTGATATTGAATATTTTAAGCCATAGTCCAAAGTGCGGCTCGACTCGCAATATGGCCTCACAGATGACGATGAAGGCTGATATGTGCATGAAGGAGTTCAGCGGGAGGTCGTGGAAGTCGAGGCCGTAGAAGACCATGAGCCCCCTGACGAAGGGGTGGAGCGGGAAGCTCAGTCCCCGGATAAAGTGAGGGATGAAGACCACCCTCTCGCCTGACTTGGGATTGGAGACCACCTAGCCCTTCTCCGGCACACAGTGGTAGACGTTGGCGGGGAGGTAGCCGGCATCCTTGAGGTCCCAAATGTCCCGGTCGGTGATCGTGGAAGCCTCCCACTTGCCATTAGAGCCAGCCATGACCAAGCTCGGAGGGGGAGTTGTGGAAAACCTAGATCTGTGCTCTGGAAGCTGAGGAAATTGGGGAAGCAGAGGAGGTGAATGGGAAGCGTGTTTAGGCCTTTGGGTTTTCTTTACCTTTTTTGAGGCTTATCGCTGTTTAGCCTCCATTTACTGCACCGTGAATCACTCCACTTCCCAAGATGTGCATGTCGTTATGCGCACACGATTAAACATATCCCATGTGAAACGGAGCATGGTCTGTGCATTGATGGATCATGCTGATGAAAACGGCCTTGAACCACGGTTCGAGTTTTTGCAACTGGTCCAACGGTCGTGGTGGGTCGTGAACTTTCTTTAGAAAGGTCGTTAGGGAATTATGTTTACTCTTTGATGCTTGGCCTTCGAATCTAAGCTATTCATGGTGTTCAGCCGAGCCTCTAATTAGAAGACTACATGTCATCAGAGGCCGAACTAAACTCGGAGGGAAGAACTCGCCTCGCAAGCCGAAGACTCTGATTATACGAAGCAGATGGAGCTAAGACCCTTGGCGTTGGAGGCAAGTTTGGGGGCTACTGAGGGAGTCCTGGTTTAAGAGGTCCTCGGGAGGCCGACCTATTTCTTATGGGCCAAACTGCATGGGCCGCTTGCCAAGCATTGTATCGATCGAGGGCCCTCTTTCCAGGAAGGAAGCTTTGGGAATCGTGGTGTGTCCTCCACGTTCGAAATAGTGAATAGGCATGTTTATCCCTTCGGCATGTAACCGACCATGTGTAAACCCTAGGTACCCTCGGTGTCTATATAATCCGGAGGGTTTTAGGTAGTAGACGGGGAACAAATCATCTAGGGTTTAGCTATTCGATCTCGAGGTAATCAACTCTGTAACCTACATATCATCAATACAATCAAGCAGGACGTAGGGTATTACCTCCATAGGAGGGCACGAACCTGGGTAAACATCGTCTCCTTCGTCTCCTGTTACCATCGATTCTAGTCTCATAGCGCGGGACCACCTACTCGAGATCCACCAGGTTTGACACCGACATGCGCGAGTAGTCAAACAACGACGCGCCGCTCCCGCCCACCTTGGGAAGCACCACCGGAACAACATCGGCGGCGCCCTCCAGCGATGCCAGCGTCTAGTAGAAGAGGAAGGCGTCGAGCGTGTCATAGTAGTCGTCAGTGCTGAAGTACCCCACCGGGCCGAACCCGCCGAACCTGAAGGAGTCTCCCGCCGTGTAGCCGACAACGACGCAGGGGCCCTTGAAGTTGCATCACCGATGGAAGTCCATTGCGCTGAAGCCGTCCACGATGGCCCTGTAACAGCAGCTGAGCTCGCAGCCTCTAAGGTGCATGTTGGCCACAAGCGACATGGGGAACGACCGCTCCACTCCGTGGTACTAGAACTGTGGCGGCCGCGGCTCGGCTTCTTTTGTGACTGTGCCCGAGTTGAAGAGGCTGCTAGGAGTGACCAAGCTTGCTTTGGTCGGAGCCATCACCACCCTCGTGCTCGCCATGAATGTCATCATGTTGACGTTGGACTTCATTTCCAAAGTTGATGATTAGAAGTGACAATGGCATTGAGTTCAAGAACTACACCCTAGATGAGTTTCTCAGTGATCAGGAGATAAAACACCAAATACTTCACTCCTTACACCCCTCACCAAAATGGTGTTGCAGAGAGAAAGAATCGGGCAGTGATGGATGCGGCAAGAACCATGATGACAGAATTTAAATCTCCTTACAACTTCTGGGCCGAAGCCATCAACACCGTGTGTCATGCATCAAATCGGCTCTATCTCCGTAAAGGCTTGAACAATACTCCTTATGAAATTCTTACCGGGAACAAGCCCAACCTCAAGTACTTCCGAGTGTTCGGTTGTAAGTGTTTCATTCTCAAGAAAGGTGTTAGTTTGTCAAAATTCGAATCTAGAGCTCATGAGGGCATATTTGCTAGTTATGCTGCAAACTCTCATGCTTACCATGTCCTCAACAAGTCCATGGGACTCATTGAGGAGACGAGTAACATGGAGCTTGATGAAAATAATGGCTCCCAAGTGGAGAAAAGTGGTCTTTGTGATGTAGGTGATGAAATTCCTCTCCAATCCATAAGAAGAATTGGAGTGGGATACTTCCTACCCATTGAGGAACCCCTTGTGGCTGAAGGAGAAGGACAATGTTCCACTCAAGTGGAACCATCACCGACGCATGACCCACACGCTTCCGAAGAACAAAGTGAAGGCCCTCAACCCCGTGATCAAGATCAAGAGCAAGATCAACTTAATGATGATGATTCTTCATCACACGATGCTCGAGATCTTGCTCATGCCCTGGTTCAAGCTCAATATCAAGATGAAGCTCTAAACCAAGATGAAGCTCAAGATTAGGGTCAAGCTAAAGATCAAGATCATACTCAAGATCAAGAGCAAGCCGGTTCTAGTACCGAAGCTCGTCAAGCTACCAAGCCTCAACTCTCCATGGAGGAAATTCTTGAAAGACGAGTTGCCAAGATTGCTTCCAAACTAAGATCCAAGCAACATCTCTTAAAGAACGTCTATGTAAGCTTGAAGAGCGGGGTAACCACTCATTGTCAATTAACAAACTTTTGTGCACATCATGTGTTTGTTTCTTGCTTTGAACCCCTCAAGGTACAAGAGCGCTCGAAGATGAGGAATGGCTTGAAGCCATGCATGAAGAAATCAACAATTTTGAGTGCAACAAGGTGTGGAGATTGGTGCCAAGGCCAAAGGAGAAGCACAATGTCATTGGAGCCAAATGGATCTTCAAGAACAAGCAAGATGCACATGGTATCATCATCCGCAACAAGGCAAGACTGTTTCCCTAAGTCTACTCCCAAGTCGAGGATATTGACTACGGTGAAACCTTTGCCCCTGTTGCTCACCTTGAATCTATTCGCATGTTGCTTGCTTATGCCTCTCATCATGGTTTCATATTATATCAATTGGATGTGAAGAGTGCTTTCCTTAATGGTCCACTTAAGGAGTTGGAGTATGTCAAGCCACCCTCGGGGTTTAAAGATCCCAAGTTCCCCAATCTTGTATATGTTCTCGATAAGGCACTCTACGGCCTTAAACAGGCCCCACGTGCGTGGTATGAGCACCTTACCGAGATGTTGCAAGATTGTGGGTTTGAAATTAGGAAAATCGATCCTACTCTTTTTACTAAGAGGGTTAACGGGAACTTGTTTGTATGCCAACTATATGTAGATGATATTATCTTTGGTTCTTCTAACAAAGCATTTAATGATGACTTCGCCACACTAATGACCAAAGAGTTTGAGATGTCTATGATGGGAGAGTTGAAGTTCTTCCTTGGATTCTAAGTCAAGCAACGAAGCCAAGGAACCTTCATCAACCAAGCTAAATACACTCAAGACATGCTCAAGAGGTTCAAGATGGATGAGCTCAATCCTCCCAAGGCCAATACTCCTATGCAACTCAAATGGCAACTTGACAGTGATCCCAATGGTAAAGCTGTGGATCAAAAGGTATATCGCTCCATGATTGGATCCTTGCTTTATCTTTGTGCATCTAGACTGGATATCATATTGAGTGTGGGAATTTGTGCACAACTTCAATCCGCACCTAAGGAGAGTCTATGTGGTTGTCAAGCCAATCTTTCGATATTTTGCTCATACTCCAAACTTTGGCTTATGGTATCCCAAGGGTGCTTCATTTGGTCTCATTGGATATACTGACTCGGATTGGGCAGGAGACCGTGTGGAGAGGAAGCCCACTTCCGTAGGCTGCTGATACGTCTCCAACGTATCTATAATTTTTGATTGTGTCATGCTATTATATTATCTATCTTGGATGTTTTATATGCATTAATATGCTATTTTATATTATTTTTGGGACTAACTTATTAATCTAGAGCCTAACGTCGGTTTCTATTTTTTTCTTGTTTTTGAGTATTGCAGACACGGAATATTAAATGGAGTCCGTCCACACGGAATAAAATCTTTGGAATGATTTTTTATGGAACGAAAGAGATCTACCAGGCTTGGAGTGCAAGGCAGGGACTCTGCCAGGAGGTCACAAGCCAGGGGCGCGGCCACCCCCCTGGCCGCGCCTGGCAGGCTTGCCACCTCCTGGCAGGTCTCCTAGCCCTAATCTTCGTCCTATAAATACTCAAATATCCCCCCAATACCAAAAAGAACCACACAAATACTTTTCTGTCGCCAGAAGCCTCCGTTCCCGAGAGATCCAATCTTGGAGCCTTTTCCGGTAATCTGACGAAGGGGGATTCGATGATGGAGGGCATCTACATCAACTCCATTGCCCCTCCGATTATGCGTGAGTAGTTCACCGCAGACCTACTGGTCCATAGCTAGTAGCCAGATGGCTTCTTCTCTCTCTTTGTGCTTCAATACCATGTTCTTCATGATCTTCATGGAGATCTATCCGATGTAATACTCTTTTGGGGTGTGTTTGTCGAGATATGATGAATTGTGGGTTTATGTTAAGATTATCCATGAATATTATTTGAGTCTTTTCTAAATTCCTATATGCAGATTTCATATCTTTGCAAGTCTCTTCGAGATATTGGTTTGGTTTGGATAACTAGATTGGTAATTCTTGCAATGGGAGAAGTGCTTAGTTTTGGGTTCAATCTTGCGGTGTCCTCACCCAGTGACAAAGTAGGGGTAGCGAGGCACATATTGTATTGTTGCCATCAAGGGTAACAAGATGGGGTTTTCATCATATTGCTTGAGTTTATCCCTCTACATCATGTCATCTTACCTAATGCGTTATACTATTCTTCATGAACTTAATACTCTAGATGCAGGCAGGAGTCGGTCGATGTGTGGAGTAATAGTAGTAGATGCAGAATTGTTTCGGTCTACTTGACGTGGACGTGATGCCTATATGCATAAGCATTGCCTTGGATATGTTCATAATTATTCGCTTTTCTATCAATTGCTCGACAGTAATTTGTTCACCCACCGTGATAATTTCTTTAAGAGAGAAGCCTCTAGTGAAACCTATGGCCCCTAAGTCTACTTTCCATAATATATTTTCAGATCTATAAAGAAAAAATACCAAAAATACCTTGCTGCAATTTATTTATTTTTTACTTTCTTCAATCTATTACATCTATCTCTATCATATCTAATCCTTGCAAATAACCGTGAAGGGATTGACAACCCCTTTATAGCGTTGGGTGCAAGAGTTTGATTGTTTGTGTAGGTGCATTCATTGGTGACTTGCTTGTTCCTCCTACTGGATTGATACCTTGGTTCTCAACAACTGAGGGAAATACTTATCTACTTTGCTGCATCACCCTTTCCTCTTCAAGAGAAAACCAACACACGCTCAAGAGGTAGCAAGAAGGATTTCTGGCGCCGTTGCCGGGGAGGATACATAACAAGTCAAGACAAGAACTCTCCCGTCAACTTGCCAATTTCTGGCGCCATTGCCGGGAGGATACACATCAAGCCTACTAAGTACCCATCACAAACTCATATCTTGCATTTACATTATTTTCCATTTTCCTCTAGTTTTCCTCTCCCCCACTTCACAAATTTGCCATTTTATTCGCCCTCTCTTTTTCGTTTGCCTTTTTCTCGTTAGATCTCTTATTTGCTTGTGTTGCCATGTGCCTTCTATTTGCTTGCATCTTGGCTTGCTAAAAATCTATTGATATGGATCCTCATCCACTTGCTAATCTTTTCAAAATACCAAATTATGATGAACCAATTGCTAGTGAGTTGAGTGCATTTGATTATCTTTATGAAGTTTTGTTTGAAAATCATGAATCTAAATTTTTTGATGAAGTGTTGAGGGAAGTAATTTATAAGGTGATTCATGATAGTTCCTTGAATGAAAAGCATGATTGCCATGTTGTTAGTATGAACTCTCTGAATATCCATGATGCTAATGATATGCAAAACCACAAGCTTGGGGTTGCTATGCTTGATGAAGATGATATGTTTTGTTCCCCAAGTTTTGGTGATGACACGTATGCTATAATTGATCATGAAAAGAATCCTTTATGTGATAGTTATATTTTGAGATTAATTCATTATGCTACTGAAAATTATTATGAGGTAGGAACATATGTTTGTAGGAATTGCAATAATATCAAGTTTCCTCTCTACGTGTTCAAAGTTTTGAAGTTATGCTTGTTTTGCCTTCCTATGCTAGTTGATTCTTGCTCCCATATATTGTTTGCTCACAATATACCTATGCATAGTAAGTGGGTTAGACTTAAATGTGCTTTTTATAAGATTCATGATGCTCTCTTGCATGTTTCAGTTACTACTTTTTATGTGAGCATCATTGAAATCATCATGCCTAGCTAGGGGCCTTAAACAATAGCACTTGTTGGGAGGCAACCCAATTTTATTTTTATGTTCTGTTTTTGAGTGTTCCTCACATTAATACTTCTGTATTAATTGTGTTTTGGTGTTTTAATTAGTGTTTGATCCAAGTAAGACCTTTGGGATGGTCTATGGTGGTTGTTGATTTGATCTTGCTGAAAAACAGAAACTTTTGCGCTCAGTCCAGGAATTTTATAATTTTTTAAGAGCATCGAATGAGCTTGAAATTTTTACACAAGATTTATATAAAAATTTACCAGGTTTTCCTAATGTTTCAGAATTGTTTGAGTTACATAAGTGTAGGAAGTTTTCAGATTGCTATAGACTGTTCTGTTTTTGACAGATTTTGTTTTCTTTGAGTTGTTTACCTATTTTGATGTATCTATCAGTTGTATCGGGGGGTATGAACCATGGAGAAGTTATAATACAGTAGGTATTACACGAATATAAATAAATAATGAGTTCACAACAGTACCTAAAGTGGTGATTTATTTTCTTATACTAACGGATCTCACGAGTTTTCTGTTAAGTTTTGTGTTGTGAAGTTTTCAAGTTTTGGGTAAAGATTTGATGGACTATGGAATAAGGAGTGAAAAGAGCCTAAGCTTGGGGATTCCCAAGGCACCCAAATTAATATTCAAGGATGAAAAAGAGCCTAATCTTGGGGATGCCCCGGAAGGCATCCCCTCTTTCATCTTCAATCCATCGGTAAATTTACTTGAGGCTATATTTTTATTCACCACATGATATGTGTATTGCTTAGAGTGTCTTGTATGATATGAGTATTTGCTTTCTAGTTTGACACAATCATACTTTCTGCACACATCTTTTGAGAGAGACACGCATTAATCATGAATTTATTAGAATACTCTATGTGCTTCACTTATATCTTTTGAGATATGCATTTTTGCTCTAGTGCTTCACTTATACCTTTTTAGAGCACGATGGTGTTTGCTTTTATATAAATAATTGGACTCTCGTACCTCATTTATATTATTTTGAGAGTCTTTAAACATCATGGTAATTGGTTTAGGTTATGAAATTTGTCCTAATATGATAGGCATCCAAGAGGGATATAATAAAAACTTCCATATTAAGTGCATTGAGTATTATGAGAAGTTTGATTGCTTGCATAGAGTTTTGAGATATAAATATGGTAATTTGAAGAGTTATGTTAGGAAATAATTGTGAATTGGTAAAAATACTTGTGTAAAGGTTTGGTATTCTTGTAGCATGCACGTATGGTGAACCGTTATGTAAGGAAGTCGGAGCATGATTTGTTTATAGATTGTCGACCTTTGTGTGAGGGTCGGGAGCACACGATGGTTTACTCCTACCAACCTCTCCCCTAGGGGCATGCGTCTAATGCTTTGCTTCGATGACTAGTAGACTTTTGCAATAAGTATGTGAGTTCTTTATGATTAATGTGAGTCCATGGATTATACGCACTCTCACCCTTCCACCTTTGCTAGCCTCTCTAGTACCGCACAACTTTCGCCGGTGCGGTAAACCCACCTTCCTCAAAACAACCACCATATATCTTTCCTCAAAACAGCCACCACACTCACATATTATGGAATTTCCATAGCCATTCCAAGATATATTGCCATGCAACTTCCACCGTTCCGTTCATTATGACACGCACCATCATTTTCATTTGTAATTCTTGAGTTGTAAGTAAATAAAAGTGTGATGACCATCATTATTAGAGCATTGTCCCATGTGAGGAAAGGATGATGGAAGCGATGATTCCCTCACAAGTGGGGATGAGACTCTGGACTTTATGAAAAATAAAAGAGGCCAGCGAAGCCCAAATAAATAAAAGAGGCCAACGAAGCCCAAATAAAAAAGAGAGGCCTTAGATGCCCACCAAAAAATGAGAGAAAAGAGAGAAGGGACAATGTTACTATCCTTTTCCACACTTGTGCTCCAAAGTAGCATCATGATCTTCATGATAGAGAGTCTCCTATTTTGTCACTTTCATATACTAGTGGGAATTTTTAATTATATAACTTGGCTTGTATATTCCAATGATGGGCTTCCTCAAATTGTCTTAGGTCTTCATGATCAAGCAAGTTGGATGCACACCCACTTAGTTTCCTTTTGAGATTTCATACACTTATACCTCTAGTGCATCCGTTGCATGGCAATTCCTACTCACTCATATTGATATCTATTAATGGGCATCTCCATAGCCCGTTGATATGCCTAGCTGATGTGAGACTATATTCTCCTTTTCCTTCACATCCTCCACCATATTCTATTCCACCTATAGTGCTATATCCATGGCTCACGCTCATGTATTGCGTGAGAGTTGAAATAGTTTGAGAAAGTAAAAGTGTGAAACAATTGCTTGACGTTTCATCGGGGGTGTGCATGATATAAATACTTTGTGTGGGGAAGATGAAGCATAGCCAGACCATATGATATTGTGGGGATAACTTTCTTTTGCCATTATATTTTGAAGAGATATGATTGCTTTGATAGTATGCTTGAAATATTATTATTTTTATGTCAACATTAAGCTTTTGTTTTGAGTCTTATGGATCTGAATATTCATGCCACTATAAATAATATTACATGTATAAATATGTTAGGTAGCACTCCACATCAAAAATTCTGTTTTTATCATTTACCTACTCGAGGACGAGTAGGAATAAAGCTTGGGGATGCTCATACGTCTCCAACGTATCTACAATTTTTTATTGTGTCATGCTATTATATTATCTGTTTTGGATGTTTTATATGCATTAATATGCTATTTTATATTTTTTGGGACTAACTTATTAATCTAGAGCCTAGTGTTAGTTTCTGTTTTTTCCTTATTTTTGAGTATTACAGATATGGAATATTAAACGGAGTCCAAACGGAATAAAATCTTTGGAATGATTTTTTCTGGAACGAAAGAGATCTACCAGGCTTGGAGTGCAAGGCAGGGACTCTACCGGGAGGTCACAAGCCAGGGGGCGCGGCCACCCCCCAAGCCGGGCTTGGCAGGCTTGCCATCTCCTGGCAGGTCTCCTAGCCCTAATCTTCGTCCTATAAATACTCAAATATTCCCCCAATACCAAAAAGAGCCACACAAATACTTCTCCGCCGCTAGAAGCCTCCGTTCCCAATAGATCCAATCTTGGAGCCTTTTCCGTTAATCTGTTGGAGGGGGATTCTATCACGGAGGGCATCTACATCAACTCCATTTCCCCTCCGATGATGCATGAGTAGTCCACCATAGACCTATGGGTCCATAGCTAGTAGCTAGATTGCTTCTTCTCTCTCTTTGTGCTTCAATACCATGTTCTTCATGGAGATCTATCCGATGTAATACTCTTTTGCGATGTGTTTTCGAGATCTGATGAATTGTGGGTTTATGTTGAGATTATGCATGAATATTATTTGAGTATTTTATGAATTCTTATATGCATGATTTCATATCTTTGCAAGTCTCTTTGAGTTATTGGTTTGGTTTGGCCAACTAGATTGGTAATTCTTGCAATGGGAGAAGTGCTTAGTTTTCGGTTCAATCTTGCGGTGTCCTCACCCAGTGACAAAGTAGGGGTAGCGAGGCACGTATTGTATTGTTGCCATCAAGGGTAAAAAGATGGAGTTTTCATCATATTGCTTGAGTCTATACCTCTACATCATGTCATCTTACCTAATGCATTAATCTGTTCTTCATGAACTTAATACTCTAGATGTAGGTAGGAGTCGATTAATGTGTGGAGTAATAGTAGTAGATGCAGAATCGTTTTGGTCTACTTGACATGGACGTGATGCCTATATGCATAATCATTGCCTTGGATATTTTCATAATTATTCGCTTTTCTATCAATTGCTCGACAGTAATTTGTTCACCCATCGTGATAATTTCTTCAAGAGAGAAGCCTCTAGTGAAACATATGGCCCCCGGGTCTACTTTCCATAATATATTTTGAGATCTATAAACCAAAAATACCTTTCTACAATTTATTTAATTTTTACTTTCCACAATCTATTACATCTATCTCTATCAGATCTAATCCTTGCAAATAAGTGTGAAGGGATTGACAACCCCTTTATAGCATTGGGTGCAAGAGTTTGATTGTTTGTGTAGGTCCATTCATTGGTGACTTGCTTGTTCCTCCTACTGGATTGATACCTTAAGGTATTATGGTGTCAACTGTGTGAAAGTGCCTATTTACTGCGACAATGAAAGCACGATCAAGATCACCAACAACCCGGTTCAACACTACAAGACAAAGCATATTGAGATTCGTCATCACTTCATCCGGGACCACATCACGTGTGGAGAAATCGATCTCATTCATATTTATACCAAGGAATAGCTTGCAGATATTTTCATGAAGCCATTGGACGAAGCAAGATTTCGCGAGTGAAGGCATGAACTAAATATCATTGATTCGAGCAATGTGGCTTGACTTAGTGCACACCCCACCACACTCATCATTATGTCTTGTTTAGATGTAGGCATGGACTTAGGGGGAGTCTAGTTCTCTCAATGAACTATCCCTCCTCCTATTATGCATAAACTAATCAAAGTCTTTCATATCCACCATTTTTGATGGTTACTATGCTTCAAAGACAAGTTTTGGTCATGGGCCCAAGGTTCAAATCTTTGCATGGAGCCATACCAATTGACTCAAACATAGGTGGCCTCGGCAACCGCCCCTCCTAGCGAGGCATTTGCTTGTTGAGAAGCATGTTTTTGTGGTTTCAAGGTCTCTCCAACCTGCTTGTTTTGATTAAGTTCGGCTCCATGAAAATGTTTTTCTGTTGGCTCCTCAAAGTTTTGATGTCTTCAACCTCTTTTCCAAACGAAACTCTTGCATAAGCCTTTTTTTGCTTGCTGGTTTTTCTGTCCCAATGTCATCCTGAATGGTACTACCGCTGTCGTGGGCGGTAGTACTAAGTGGTACTACCTCTATGGCCAGCGGTACTACGGCCCGTGAGGTTCCACAAAGGGATTTGGGGCGGGGCAGGGGAAGTGGCAACTTCCCCATACCCATTCACCCCTCTCTCCCATGGCTCTCTCTCTCTCCAGGGTGATTCCAAGGCCACGGAGGCCGTTGCCGACCCTCTGATTCCGGCCAAGCTTTCGCAAAACCGTCCTAAGGAGTTGATCTCCAACCCCCTCTCTCGCCATGGACGCCGGTATTGTCCCCCTTTTCTTTCCCTAGGTCCTCCTCCTTTTGAATCTAGGTCATGGAAAGTGAGTGCTATTTCTATCTATTTTTGGTCAAATCCGGGCGTGATTCTCTTATAAAAGATTGCTAGGAAGTATTTCTCAAGGTTTAGCACTCAAATATGTGCATTTGACATCCCCGTTAGTATCGATTCTCACCAACGGATGTAGGTTCGTGTGCAGCTTTCGCCCGCGTGGTACTAGCGCCCCTTGGAGCGGTAGTACCAAGTGCTACTATCGCTGGTGACAGCGGTACTACTGCTGGAGATGCCAATTGCCCATGTTTTCTATTATTATCTTCAGAATTTCTTTATTTTTTTGGCTTATGCAAACTGTTTTACCCTCTTTTTCTCTCGTTTGGTGTTTTCGTTTGGTTTCCAGGTGGTAGTAGTAGGAACCCCAACCGTGACACTGGATCCAAGCACCCTCGCATCTCAGAAGAGGAGAGCTCTACCAACCCCAATGCTCCTCCGAAGCAACATACAAAGAGGTCTGCTTCCAAGAAGTCAGGGTCATCCCTTGATAATATCCCTATCAAAGGTTACTGGGCCATTCACCGTCTCGATCCATATGTCACTCCTAAGGAAAATGTTGTTCACAACCATCCCTTCTGGACCAAGTAGCAACTGCGTATCTACAATGAAGTGCTTCTGGGTAAGGAAAACATCTTTGTGCCAAATGTCAAGTCGATTGATATGGAGTTCTTGGAAAAGAATGCTCAATACTTTGGCCACGCCATTGAGCTCTGTCAGAAGCTTCAAATAACCCATCTTATGGAATTCAACAAGGACTTTGATGCTAAGATGATTGTTGTGTTTTATGCTATTGTTTTCTTTGTGACTGATGACGCCCGGACTATGACATGGATGACCAATGGAAGGAAGCTCACTGCCACATGGAAGGAGTTCATGGACCTTCTTCACATTGAGGATAAGGGGCTTGATGACCCTGTTAGTTTCCGCCCACACAAGGAAACTTGGGAAACTCACAAGTGCAATCTCTGGCCATAATCCACTGAGAAGGTATCCTCCACTACTAGTAAAGCTACTCGTGTTCTGCAGCCGTTCCTTGATATTATGCACCGCATATTCCGGAACACCTTGTTTCCTCATGTTGGCAACTTGGACATGGTGCACTCCTATCTGGTGGATCTGTTGCTCTTTTTTCAAAATGTGAAGCGGTCTGATGAGGTGCCTGCTCTGGATATTTCTCACATCATGTGGTCTGAACTTCACTCTATTGTCTTTGATCATAAGGTTCCTATTTATGGCCCATACCCGATGCTTCTTCTTGAGAACACTTGGTCTAAGACCTATCCTGGCATCATCTTTGAGCATAGTGAGTTGGTCTCTCATAAGGTTATACAACTTCGTCAGAAGGACAAATGGGCAAACTATGTTGCCCCCGAGGCTGACTTGGCTGATGATGAGGATGAGGGTGAGGATGATGAGGACTTTGTGGTCCAGGGTGATGCTTCTCCTCCTTCTACACCTCCTACTACTGAGCCATCTTGGGCTAAGCAATTGAAGAAAAAGATGAAGAAGCTCTTTTGTCTACAGGCTCACAATCAATATGTGGCTCATGCTAATGAGAAGAAGGCTCTCAGTCGGCACAAGGCACTTGGCAGGCATGTGGGAATGACGATTTCTAGTGGATCTGAGGACTCTATCACAGATGAGGATGTCTGGATTTCTCGCCATTGTAAGTGGGTTTCAGATGACGCTATGCCTGTGCCTGGTTCGTCTGCTCCTCCAGGCTCCACCGCCTTCTCCCCTGAGTCCGACAAATATTGATGATGGTTCTACAAGCTGCTACCACCTCGGGACATTTTAGTTCTCTCTTCCCTTTTGGTGTCTTGCTGCCAAAGGGGGAGAGTGTTGGGGATTTGCCGAGTCACGAGCGTGTGTTTTAGATGTTGGTGTTTATTCGCTCGTGTACTCTTTTATCATTTGCTTTGCTTTCATTTATGCTTGTGAGATCTTTTAAGAACATGTCGCATGGTGTGAGACATATGCTATCCTACTAGTATCCTTTATGTCTTAAATATTATGTGAGTCATCCCTATCTTGTGCTCTTTACCTTACTCACATATCCTATCTTGCAATCATACGTCTCTCTTATACCTCTTATTGCAAGTAGTTGTCTATATATAAAATATAGGGGGAGTGTTGATCCTAGCGTGTGCACTTTGCAATCCAAAAGCATATCCAAGATAGTGCACACATCTAGGGGGAGCCCGTCTATATTTTCTAAGACTTTGGGGTTTGCTATTACCTTTACACTATTCACTGTGCAAATACCGTGTTGTCATCAATCCACCAAAAACGGGGAGATTGTAAGGGCATATTTATACCCTAATAGTTTTGGTGATTGATGACAATACTTTTATGGACTAATCATGTGCATTAAGCTTTCAGAGATTATCAGGTGGCACCAGACGATTATCTTACCCCCTCGCGAAGTTAAAGAGAAGACGGTGTCGTTTCGACGACTTAGTGTCGGTGGACTTAAGTCGTAGGAAAATCCGTACTATCAAGAGGGGTCCACAGTTGGAAAGGTTGGGAGGAATCATCACAAACACACTCGCACCCCATCCGTTTCCTGACAACATGGAGCCTCTGTCCTTGCCTATGCTATTGCTCTGTTTGTCTCAGCGGTAGTACCACTCGATTAAGCGGTAGTACCGTTCTTTGCTGGTAGTACCACCCTACCAGGCGGTAGTACCGCTTAGGGAAAGAGGGGAGGGCTGGGCACCTCTCGCATGGCATCAGACATTTGCGAGGCTTGTGTGTGATGCCCTGCGCCAGTGCCCTACTGCACCGGTAGTAGGGGGTAGTACCAAGCGGTACTACCGGCCCCCTTCTGATGGTGCGTTGGTGCATAGATGGGCAGTAGTACCACCCTCACCAGTGGTACTACCGCTTGCCTCTAGCTGGTACAGGGGGTAACGGGCAGATTCCCTCACCTTCTATATAAAGGGTCTTCTTCTCCAAGAAGACTTATCTCTTCCTCCCCTAAGCTCCATTGTTGCTTCAAGCTCCATTTTCGCCCGATCTCTCTCCCTAGCCAACAAAACTTGTTGATACTCTAGGGTTTGGTTGAAGGGCCCCGATCTACACATCCACCAAGAGAAATTTATTCCCCACACTAATCCTTGCGGATCTTGTTACTCTTGGGTGTTTGAGCACCCTAGATGGAAGAGATCACCTCGAAGCCATAGTCCATTGTGGTGAAGCTTCGTGGTGTTGTTGGGAGCCTCCAATTCAATTGTGGAGATTGCCCCAACCTTGTTTGTAAAGGTCCGGCTGCCGCCTTCAAGTGCACCACTAGTGGAGTCACGGCACCTTGCATTGTGTGAGGGAGCGAGGATAATATGGTGGCCCTAGTGGCTTCTTGGGGAGCATTGTGCCTCCACACCGCTCCAACGGAGACGTACTTTCCTTTACCCGGAAGGAACTTCGGTAACACATCCTCGTCTCCATAGGTTCCTCTTGTGGTTACTTCTTACCTTTACTTTGTGCAAGCTACTCATATTGTTTATCTTGCTTGCTTGCTTGTGTTGTTGTGTTTAGCTTCATATAGGTTGCTCACCTAGTTGCATATCTAGCCAACCTATTTGTTGCTAAGCCAAAATTGTTAAAGAAAAGTTAAAAACTGGTATTTGCCTATTCACCCACCTCTAGTAAACCATATCGATCCTTTCAACAGGGTTACAAGGGGAAAGTATGACAGAACAAGAACAGAGAGACCGAGAGACATTTTGTCCGGCCAATCCCAAGGACACCCAGCCAAACATCGATGTGGCCGCGATATATAGTCCTAAACCTCTCATGCTAGAGCACCGCCTTGTCTCGACAGGCTTTGAGGGTGGCAGCAAGAGTCAGCAGGCCATCCCCGAACACCACAGAGTTTCGTCGCATCCAAAGCCTCCAACAACATAAAAGGACGAAGGCAACAGGAGAGGCGGCACCGACCGCAGGGGATGTTGGGAGACGTAGTAGTAAATCAAAATTTTCCTACGTTCACCAAGATCTATCTATGGAGAAACCAGCAACGAGAGGGGAGAGATTGCATCTTCATACCTTTGAAGATCGCTAAGCGGAAGCGTTACAAGAACGCGGTTGATGGAGTCGTACTCGCAGCGATTCAGATCGCGGTAGATCCGATCAAGTGCCGAACGGACGGCACCTCCGCGTTCAACACACGTGCAGCCCGGTGACGTCTCCAACACCTTGATCCAGCAAGGAGGAAGGAGAGGTTGGGGAAGGGCTCCAACAGCAGCACGACGGCGTGGTGGTGGTGGAGTAGCAAGGTATTCCGACAGGGCTTCGCCTAAGCGCTGCGGAGGAGGAAGAAGAGAGGTAGGGCTTCGCCGTGAGAGAGAGAGATCAAATCTTGTCTCAAAACATCCAAAACCTCAAGTATATATAGGAGGAGGGACGTGGAGGGCTGGCTTGGCCTATACTCCAAAGAGGAGATGGCCGGCCGAATTAAAGGGAGAGTCCACCTCCCACAAGGGAGGTGGATCTCCTCCTTTTAAATCCTTTTTGCCTTATCTCCTTATCTCCAGCCACATGGACCTTTAGCAAAAGTATTTCCCAGCCCAATAAGGGCTGACACACTTTATCTAACAGCCCATGAAGTCCTCTGGTCGTCACACCCCTCCCGGGGGTCCTCCGGCACCCTCCCGGCACTCCCGGTACAATACCGATGAGCCCGAAAACTTTCCGGTGACCGAAACTGGACTTCCTATATATCAATCTTTACCTCCGGACCATTCCGGAGCTCCTCGTGACGTCCGGGATCTCATCCGGGACTCCGAACAACCTTCGGTAATCACGTATACCTTTTCCCTATAACCCTAGCGTCATCGAACCTTAAGTGTGTAGACCCTACGGGTTCGGGAGACACGTAGACATGACCGAGACACCTCTCCGGTCAATAACCAACAGCGGGATCTGGATACCCATGTTGGCTCCCACGTACTCCACGATGATCTCATCGGATGAACCACGATGTCAAGGATTCAATCAATCCCGTATACAATTCCCTTTGTCTATCGGTATGATACTTGCCCGAGATTCGATCGTCGGTATCCCCATACCTTGTTCAATCTCGTTACTGGCAAGTCTCTTTACTCGTTCCGTAATACATCATCCCGTGGCTAACTCCTTAGTCACATTGAGCTCATTATGATGATGTCTTACCGAGTGGGCCCAGAGATACCTCTCCGTCACACGGAGTGACAAATCCCAGTCTCGATTCGTGCCAACCCAACAGATACTTTCGGAGATACCCGTAGCGTACCTTTATAGCCACCCAGTTACGTTGTGACGTTTGGCACACCCAAAGTATTCCTACGGTATCCGGGAGTTACACAATCTCATGGTCTAAGGAAATGACACTTGACATTGAAAAGCTTTAGCAAACGAACTACACGATCTTTGTGCTATGCTTAGGATTGGGTCTTGTCCATCACATCATTCTCCTAATGATGTGATCCCGTTATCAACGACATCCAATGTCCATGGCCATGAAACCGTGACCATCTATTGATCAACGAGCTAGTCAACTAGAGGCTCACTAGGGACATGTTGTGGTCTATGTATTCACACATGTATTATGGTTTCCGGTTAACACAATTATAGCATGAACAATAGACAATTATCATGAACAAGGAAATACAATAATAACCATTTTATTATTGCCTCTAGGGCATATTTCCAACAGTCTCCCACTTGCACTAGAGTCAATAATCTAGTTCACATCACCATGTGATTAACACTTACATCACCATGTGATCATATCATCATGTGATTAACACCCAATAAGTTCTGGGGTTTGTTCATGTTCTGCTCGTGAAAGAGGTTTTTAGTCAGCGGGTCTGCGACATTCAGATCCGTGTGTACCTTTGCAAACTTTCCATTTCATATTTGTAGATACTGCTCCCACGCTCCACTTGGAGCTATTCCAAATGGCTGCTCCACTATACGTAGCCAGATTTCTACTAAGAGTCATCCGGATTGGAGTTAAAGCTTGCATCATCGTAACCCTTTACGATGAACTCTTTATCACCTCCATAATCGAGAAATATTTCCTTAGTTCTCAAGTTACTAAGGATAACTTTGACCGTTGTCCAGTGATCCACTCTTGGATTACTCTTGTACCCCTTGACAGACTCATGGCAAGGCACACACAGGTGCGGCACACAGCATGGCATACTATATAGAGCCTATGGCTAAAGCATAGGAGATGACACTCATCTCTTCTTTATCTTCTGCCGTGGTCGGGTATTGAGTCTTACTCAATTTCACACCTTACAATACAGTCAAGAACTCCTTCTTTGACCCATCTATTTTGAACTCCTTCAAAAACTTGTCAAGGTATGTCTTCGTCGAAAAAACTTATCAAGCGAATAGATCTATCCCTATAGATCTTGATGCTTAATAAAATAGTAGCTTTATCTGGGTCTTCCTTTGAAAAAAAACTTTTCAAACAACCCTTCATGCTCTTCCAGAAATTCTACATCATTTCCGATCAATAATATGTCAACTACATATTCTTATAAGAAATTCCATAGTGCTCCCACTCACTTTCTTGCAAATACAAGTTTCTCATAAACATTGTATAAACTTAAACACTTTGATCACCTCATCAAAGCATATATTCCAACTCCGAGATGCTTGCTCCAGTCCATAGAAGGATCGCTGGAGTTTGCATATTATTAGCATCCTTAGGATTGACAAAACCTTTTGGTTGTATCACATACAACTCTTCCTCACAGAAACCATTATGGAAACCTTGTTTTGTCATCCATCTGCCAGATTTCATAATCGAAAAATGCAGCAACTGCTAACAAAATTTTAATAGACTTTTAGCATCGCTACAGATGAGACAATCTCATTGCAGTCAACTCCTTGAACTTGGCGGAAACTTCTTTGCGACAAGTCGAGCTTTATAAACGGTGACATTTCACCATTAGCGTCTATGTTTATCTCAAAGGTCCATTTGTACTCAATGACCCGCCATTCAACAGGCAAGTCTACCAAAGTCCATACTTGGTTTTCATACATGGATCCTTTCTCGGATTTCATGGCTCCTAGCCATTTGTTGGAATCCGGGCCCACCATCGCTTCTCCATAGTTCGTAGGTTCATCGCTGTCCAACAACATGATTGCCAAGACAGGGTTGTCGTACTACTCAGGAGCAGTACGCGTCCTTGTCGACCTACGAGGTTCGATAGTGACTTGATCCGAAGCTTCATGATCATCATCATTAACTTCCTTTTCAACTGAGTAGGCTCTACAGAAACATCTTTCTGTGTTGCGCTATTCTCTGGATGAAACAAAGGTTCAACAACCTTATCAAGTTCTATCTTCCTCCCACTCAATTCTTTCGAGAGAAACTCTTTCTCAAGACAGGACCCGTTCTTAGCAACAAACACCTTTTGCGCTTGGATCTGAGATAGAAGGTATACCCAATGTCTCATTAGGGTATTCTATGAAGATGCATTTGTCTGCTTTGAGTTCGAGCTCGCTAGGTGAAAAACCCATTTTCACATAAGCGTCGCAGCCCCAAACATTAAGAAATGACAGCTTAGGCTTCTGTCAAACCATAATTCTCATGGTGTCATCTCAACAGACTTAGATGGTGCCCTGTTAAAGTGAATGGATTTGTCTTTAATGCATAACCCCATAACGATAGTGGTAAAACGATAAGAGACATCATAGTACTCACTATATCCAATAGAGCATGACTACGACGTTCGAACACACCATCACACTATGGTGTTCCAGGAGGCGTGAGCTGTGAAACAATTTCCACATTGTCTAAAATTGCATACCAAACTCGTAACTTAGATATTCACCTCCATGATCATATCATAGACATTTATCTTCTTGTCACGATGATCTTTAACTTCACTCTGAAACTCCTTGAACCTTTCAAACATTTCAGATTCGTGTTTCATTAAGTAAATATCCCCATATTTACTCAAATCATCAGTGAAGGTAAAGAAAAACAACGATATCCACTGTGTGTTTCAACACTCATTGGACCACATACATCAACATGTATTAATTCCAATAAGCCACTTGCCCGCTCCATCATATTGGATGACAGGGTCTCAGTCATCTTGCCCAAGAGGCATGGCTCGCATGTCTCAACCGATTCGAAATCGAGTGAGTCAAAAAATCCATCATCATGGAGTTTCTTCATGCGATTTATACCAATATGACATTACGTGGCAGTGCCACAAGCATGTGGTACTATCATTATTAACTTTGTATCTTTTGGTACCAACGTTATGAATATGTGTACTACTACGATCATGATTCGATAAACCATTCCGAGTGGGTGCATGACCATTAAAGGCATTATCCATGTAAACAGAATAACCATTATTCTCTAACTTATATGAATAACCGTATCGCACTAATCATGATCTAATCACGTTCATGCTCAACGCAAACACCAAATAACATTTATTTAGGTTTATCACAAATCCCGAAGGTAGAGAGAGCGTGCGATGGTGATCACATCAATCTTGGAAATACTTCCAACACACATCGTCACCTTTCACCTAGCTAGTCTCCATTTATTCTGTAGCTTTTATTTCGAGTTGCTAACACTTAGCAACCGAACCGGTATCCAATACCCAGGTGCTACTAGGAGTACCAGCAAGGTACACATCACTAACACGTATATCAAATATACTTCCATCGACATTACCAGCCTTCTTATCTACCAAGCATCTAGGGTTTTTCCGCTTCAGCGAACATTCTCCTCATAACAGAAGCACTTAGTCTCGGGTTCGGGCTCAACCTTGGATTTCTTCACTAGAGCAACAACTGGCTTGCCATTCTCGAAGTTTTCCCTTCTTGCCCTTGCCCCTTTTGAAACTAGTGGTTTCACTTAACCATCAACACTTGATGCTCCTTCTTGATTTCTACCTTCGTGGTGTCAAACATCACGAACAACTCAGGGATCATCTTATCCATCCCTGGCATGTTATAGTTCATCACGAAGCTCTAGTAGCTTGGTGGCAGTGACTTGGAGAACTGCTTTAATCACTATCTCATCTGGAAGATTAACTCCCACTTGATTCAAGTGATTGTAGCACCCAGACAATCTGAGCACACGCTCACCGATTGAGCTATTCTCCTTTATCTTGCAGACAAAGAATCTTGTTGGAGGTCTCATACCTCTCAACATAGGCACGAGCCTGAGATCACAATCTCAGCTCCTAGAACATCTCATATGTTCCGTGACGTTCAAAACGTTTTGGAGCCTCAATTCTGAGCCGCAATGCATGACGCATTGAACTATCACGTAGTCACCAAAAAGTGCCTGTCATATGTTCACAACATCTACAGACAACACTTGAGGGAGTGGTGCAGTTAGCGGTACATCAAAAACATAAGCTTTCTGTGCAGCAATGAGGACAATCCTCAGATCACGGACCCTGTCCGCATTATTGCTACCATCAACTTTCAACTTACTTTTCTCTAGGATTGTATCAATAAAACTGTGGAGCTACAGCGCGAGCTATCTACGACATAATTTGCAAGGACATTTTTAGACTAAGTTCATGATAATTAAGTTCACTTAATCAAATTATTAATGAACTCCCACTTAGATAGACATCTCTCTAGTCTTCCAAGTGATACATGATCCATGTCAACTAGCCCGTGTCCGATCATCACGTGAGACGGACTAGTCATCCATGGTGAACATCTCTATGTTGATCGTATCTTCTATACGACTCATGTTCGACCTTTCGGTCTTCCGTGTTCCGAGGCCATGTCTGTACATGCTAGGCTCGTCAAGTCAACCTAAGTGTTTCGCATGTGTAAATCTGGCTTACACCCGTTGTATGCGAACGTTAGAACCTATCACACCCGATCATCACGTGGTGCTTCGGAACGACGATCCTTAGCAACGGTGCACAGTTAGGGTGAACACCTTTCTTGAAATTTTATTGAGAGATCATCTTATTTACTACCGTCGTTCTATGCAAATAAGATGTAAACATGATAAACATCACATGCAATCAATATAGTGACATGATATGGCCAATATCATCTTGCTCCTTCGATCTCCATCTTCGGGGCACCATGATCATCACTGTCACCGGCACGACACCATGATCTCCATCATCATGATCTCCATCATTGTGTCTTCATGAAGTTGTCTCGCCAACTATTACTTCTACTACTACAGCTAACGTTTAGCAATAAAGTAAAGTAATTACATGGCGTTTATGATTGACACGCAGGTCATACAATAATATAAGACAACTCCTATGGCTCCTGCCGGTTGTCATAGTCATCGACATGCAAGTCGTGAACCCTATTACAAGAACATGATCAATCTCATACATCACAATGCATCACATCACATCCTTTTGGCCATATCACATCACACGGCATATGCTGCAAAAACAAGTTAGACGTCCTCTAATTTGTAGTTGCAAGTTTTTACGTGGTTGCTATAGGTTTCTAGCAAGAACGTTTCTTACCTACGTCAAAACCACAACGTGATATGCCAATTGCTATTTACCCTTCATAAGGACCCTTTTCATCGAATCCAATCCGACTAAGGTGGGAGAGACAGACACCCGCTAGCCACCTTATGCAACTAGTGCATGTCAGGCGGTGGAACCGGTCTCACGTAAGCGTACGTGTAAGGTTGGTCCGGGCCGCTTCATCCCACAATACCGTCGAATCAAGATAAGACTAGTAACGGCAAGCATATTAACAAAATCGACGCCCACAACTACTTTGTGTTCTACTCGTGCATAGATTCTACGCATAGACCTAGCTCATGATGCCACTGTTGGGAGACGTAGTAGTAAATCAAAATTTTCCTACGTTCACCAAGATCTATCTATGGAGAAACCAGCAACGAGAGGGGAGAGATTGCATCTTCATACCTTTGAAGATCGCTAAGCGGAAGCGTTACAAGAACGCGGTTGATGGAGTCGTACTCGCAGCGATTCAGATCGCGGTAGATCCGATCAAGTGCCGAACGGACGGCACCTCCGCGTTCAACACACGTGCAGCCCGGTGACGTCTCCAACACCTTGATCCAGCAAGGAGGAAGGAGAGGTTGGGGAAGGGCTCCAACAGCAGCACGACGGCGTGGTGGTGGTGGAGTAGCAAGGTATTCCGACAGGGCTTCGCCTAAGCGCTGCGGAGGAGGAAGAAGAGAGGTAGGGCTTCGCCGTGAGAGAGAGAGATCAAATCTTGTCTCAAAACATCCAAAACCTCAAGTATATATAGGAGGAGGGACGTGGAGGGCTGGCTTGGCCTCTACTCCAAAGAGGAGATGGCCGGCCGAATTAAAGGGAGAGTCCACCTCCCACAAGGGAGGTGGATCTCCTCCTTTTAAATCCTTTTTGCCTTATCTCCTTATCTCCAGCCACATGGACCTTTAGCAAAAGTATTTCCCAGCCCAATAAGGGCTGACACACTTTATCTAACAGCCCATGAAGTCCTCTGGTCGTCACACCCCTCCCGGGGGTCCTCCGGCACCCTCCCGGCACTCCCGGTACAATACCGATGAGCCCGAAAACTTTCCGGTGACCGAAACTGGACTTCTTATATATCAATCTTTACCTCCGGACCATTCCGGAGCTCCTCGTGACGTCCGGGATCTCATCCGGGACTCCGAACAACCTTCGGTAATCACGTATACCTTTTCCCTATAACCCTAGCGTCATCGAACCTTAAGTGTGTAGACCCTACGGGTTCGGGAGACACGTAGACATGACCGAGACACCTCTCCGGTCAATAACCAACAGCGGGATCTGGATACCCATGTTGGCTCCCACGTACTCCACGATGATCTCATCGGATGAACCACGATGTCAAGGATTCAATCAATCCCGTATACAATTCCCTTTGTCTATCGGTATGATACTTGCCCGAGATTCGATCGTCGGTATCCCCATACCTTGTTCAATCTCGTTACTGGCAAGTCTCTTTACTCGTTCCGTAATACATCATCCCGTGGCTAACTCCTTAGTCACATTGAGCTCATTATGATGATGTCTTACCGAGTGGGCCCAGAGATACCTCTCCGTCACACGGAGTGACAAATCCCAGTCTCGATTCGTGCCAACCCAACAGATACTTTCGGAGATACCCGTAGCGTACCTTTATAGCCACCCAGTTACGTTGTGACGTTTGGCACACCCAAAGTATTCCTACGGTATCCGGGAGTTACACAATCTCATGGTCTAAGGAAATGACACTTGACATTGAAAAGCTTTAGCAAACGAACTACACGATCTTTGTGCTATGCTTAGGATTGGGTCTTGTCCATCACATCATTCTCCTAATGATGTGATCCCGTTATCAACGACATCCAATGTCCATGGCCATGAAACCGTGACCATCTATTGATCAACGAGCTAGTCAACTAGAGGCTCACTAGGGACATGTTGTGGTCTATGTATTCACACATGTATTATGGTTTCCGGTTAACACAATTATAGCATGAACAATAGACAATTATCATGAACAAGGAAATACAATAATAACCATTTTATTATTGCCTCTAGGGCATATTTCCAACAGGGGAGGCATCGAAAAGGTGGAGGTTCTTAACGGATGCCCCCTCCGGCGCCAAGCCGACACACCTCCAAAACTGAACCGCGAAGAGATAACCAAAGACGAGGTGGTCCGCGTCTCCAGCTCCGCCACGCAGCAGGGGCACCCGACCTCCTTCATAGTCAGGATGGTCTTGAGAAGAAGCATGTCCCGCATGTGGACGCACGACATGGCGAGCAGCCAGCAGAAGAACTTGGCACGCGAGGGATCCCGCGTCGACCATAGGAATGTCGCTGTAGCAGCCTCGACACCCCCGAAGCAGCGGAGGGCGTACGCCACGCGAGACGAGAACCGCCCCGTCGGGGCAGCGTAGAGAGTGACGAGCCGAGAGTCCGGAGCCCCGCTGGCAGGGCACCCTTCCAGGAGCCGCTAGACGGTGGCACACTCTCAGACAGCTAGCGGCGTAAGCCGGGGCACGAGTAATGCTCGCCCGCCCGTCGACGGGCCTCCCACACCGTCACCTCCGGGCAGGTATCATGAGAAAATAAGGCGGTGTAAGCCACCTGAAGTGGCCACAAGGAAGCCACCGATTGTTCCAGAACGAAGTCCTCCTCCCGCCCCCACCACCACATTGGAGAGAGACCCAGTAGACGGGGGGAGGGCCTTGAGGGCGTGCCAGTTCTCCCCTGTAAATGGGACCGACCGGAGGCTAGAATCGAGCGCTCATCCAGCTGCCCCCACACCCACGCGCCCCAACGAGAGGGGATGACGGAGTGCAGACGATGAAGAATCTTGATGAGAAGGCACTCGTTCTGGACGCCAAGGGCTCGAACCTCAAGCCCACCCTCCGCCTTAGATCGACAGACCCGATCCCAGGCAACGAGGCATTGGGCCCCAAACGCTCGATCGACAACGTTCCAGAGAAACGCCCTCCTGAGTTTGTCGAGCGCCGCGAATTGCATGAAGAATATCATACGAAAACCAATATTTGATGAAAACCATAATTTTTTTCCCAAGTTTTAAAAAAATCTAAGAAAAATATGGGATGTTAAGACGATGGTGTTTTATTGCCATTCGAAATTTCAAGTTAAAACACGTTATGAGATGTGAGCTATGGAAAAGACAAAATCATGAATCAACATTGAATAATGCCAAACAGTAATGTCATTATTCAGGGCTGAAATTTGTCTTATACATAGCTCATATCTTGTAGTGTGTTTCAATTTAAAATTTTGCGTGGCAATAAAACATCATCCTTTTAACATTCCGTATTTTTTCTGTTTTTTTTAAAACTTTAAAATATGGTTTGTATGAATTTTTTATATTGAATATTGTTTTTCGTATGTTCTTCTGGCATGAATACGACTTCCTAATAAAGAAAATATATGCTGTATATGGCCGATTAGCATTATCTCTCTGCTCCCGCCATTGGCAACCGCGAAGCCACCCAAACCCACCGGCTACCGCTACCGCGTTTCACTGCCGCGGCGGCCATCCATGTCCGCCTCTGCTTCCTTCCGCTTCCTCTCCCCGTCAGCACCGAACCCGCATGATAGGATACAACCTTCACTCCACGCGTGCCCGGCGCGACGGCGCAGGCTCCGGGCCACCCGCTGCTCGTCCACGCCGCAACCGCCGCCATCGCCGCCGCTCGAGTTCCCCCTCCTCCCGTTCCAGCCCGCAGAGGTACCGTTTCTGAAGACACCGAAAGGCGGATCCCCTTTCTGTTGATTTGTCTGGGATAGCGTTAGATGAAATCTGATGATAATGATATGTCTTAGAGAGACATGAGCTCACAAATCACAGATTCACAGTCTAATGGTTGATTGGAGGGCAAGTCGAATTGGTTTGGGTCTTGGCAAACAATTCTTCTCTGGTGCGTTGGGGTGGGTTTGACCTGGAAAATATCAGAACCACGATTCAGGGGCTGTTTGAACTTTAAACAGAACAAATTAGTTGAATCGGGCAAAGTAGGGGTTCTGGGTCTGTTTTGATTTTTCTTTCCGCTAATGCGTATCATCACCTTCAGGTCTGCACAGTCAGTAGCTAGATGGGCATTGGCTTGTTAAAGCGAGACTTGTTTTCTTGCAAAAACCTACTAACGGGGGCTAATGTACCCTACACACGAAACACGATTGTGGTAGCAATCAGCATTTGCAAGTTCCAACAATGCCATGAGTCATGACTTTGGCCTGCGTAAATTGTTGGTGAGGTTATCACATCGCCATGGTTTTGTTTTTCTCATGCTGCCTTTGCAACTAGTAACTGAAGAATTCTTATTTTCTTAGCCAACTTCTGGAGTTAATTTTGGACTCACATATTTCATCTGCACCGTTTCTAGTCACCAAGATTGCCTCAGTATTTATTTCTCTGCAAAGTTATGAAATTGTTAGGAATTCTAAAAAATTAGAGCAATTCGATGGTACTAAGATAATGAAAATATTATAGGTGTTGATTCCATCTGAATGCAAGACCCTGCACTTATATGAAGCACGGTATCTAGCATTGCTAGAAGAGGTAATTACCATTGGCTCATTTGATTGCTTTTCACTATTGGTTTTCTCGACTGGTGTTATCCAACTTCTTGCTACATAAAAAATATTGTTCATCAGACGATTGCAGATTTATCGTATAAATGCTCACTTATGTTACGACTCTCACCTTCCTAGAGGCAAGAGAGGTTTAACCATGATGGTCCATTGGGGAAATGTATTGTTTAGCCCTAGGCATGCTTGTGTATGCCATTACAAATCACAGTCTCTGTGTACTTCCGTAAAAGTAACATAATGCAGCAACTTCCTAGTAAAAATTCCACAATCATGTTGCTAATAAGAATCCTAGTTTACCTTTTACTACGAATTTCATGTTATTTCATTTAAATAGGAAAAAAGCCCACTTTTGATCCTCCACTGTTGAAAACTTTTATCTTTGGTCCCTCCACTCTGTTAAGTCCATTGTTGACTTGAGTTCTAGTTCAAAGGTCTACATTTCTTTATTTTCTAAGTAATTTAAATACCAGAATTTGAATTTGACAACATTTTTTGGACTATTTCTATGAGATTTTGTAAATTTCATGAACATTGCAAATCTCCATGGAGTGTGAAAAGTAATCCTAAAATTTGTAAAACTGTGCATAGAACTATCTAACGACTATCACTTTGGAGAGGTTGGTTGCAACTCATTAACTTCAAATTACTAATTGAACTAGAGATAATACCCCACCCATTACCGTGGGAATTGGTTGCTATTATTTCAGTGAGCATTGGTTGTATGAAACATTAGTAGACTAACAATATGAATTGGAACTAAGATATATATATACTTTATACTATTTGATTATTCTGTAGTTGTACAATATTTCTTGATATGAGTAGCATGCATAATGTATGTTCATATCGGTGTTTTCCCTTGCATGATGGCATGGTGAGGTGGCATAGGTGCATCTTTAGAGAATTAAAGTTAGTGGGTATTGGATAGGAGTAACATGCATAGTGCATCTTAACATAGGTATTTTTTTCATGCAAGGTGGCATGGTGAGGTGGCATAATTGCATGTTGAGAAAATTAAAGGTAGTGTGAATCAACTATTTAGGTATATAGGATGCCCGTACATTATCCTACCCAAGTCCTTGGCTCAACTGTTGCACTGAGCCAAACATCGTTGGACCCAATGCAAATTTCCCTTACAAAGATAGAGCAAGACTCAAGGGTCTTTCACAGACTTATCCTGGAGATGTCGCACCTACCCTTAGGACAAATTATGCTTGCAGTGGTCTTGGAAGAGGGCGACAAGAACTATGCACCTTTGAAGTCGTTGATTTGGAAATTGTCTACAAGGCAAATGATAGGGCGACTGCATAATGAGGAATTCAAGCATCCACTGTAATACAAATTACGTGCTACTTTCGTGTTGTTGTTACATTACAAAAAACAATGTGACATTTCAGACTCAACAAGTACCCCTGTTGTAATTGGTCTTGTAGTTCCACTATATAATATAAGAGCAAGGCGGGAGTAGGGTTATTACCCACGACTTAGGGGGTGGGGTGGGGGGGCGAACCTCGGTATACCGTGTCTTCTTTACAACTTGTGTTCTAGATCCCATGTTGGATTAACGTGATGTTCCCTCGACTACAAATCTACGTACTAGCTCTCATGCCGTTGTTAGGACCCGGCAAAAATCCCTCGACAGGCAAGGCTAGGATCTACACTAGTAGGTGGTAAGGCTCGATGGCGGACAGTGATTTCGTAGCAAGCTATGTAGGCGACCTGTGTAAGATCAGAGGGCGCAAGGTGTCCGCAATGCATAATGGAGACCGTATTTACCCAAAGCGTGCAAATTGCATGCCACACCTTGGTCACGCCATTCTGTTTCAATCCTGACCTTACCACTTCATGACTAGGTTCTAGCAAAGATGCTAAACTCATGTACAAAGCTAAGAAGCAAAGATCAAGCAAACACTCAAGTCTATTGACCAAAATCTAATGCATCGGTGAAATTCTCATGGGACTAGAACTCCCAAATGAACCCGCGATTTTTACCGCCGCAAAATATAGAGATAAGGACTATGTTGGCCAAGTTTCACCGATTTTGGATGAAATTTGGTGGGGTTTCACACATAGTGGTCATATGGAGCCAAGATGAGTGTTTTCACTATGCAATTGGACTTGAAACTTTGACCACATGTGTAGATAAGGATGATGAACAATGTGTTCAAGTGGCAAGAAGTTTGGAAGCATCAAGATGTGGGGTCCAATGCATTGGTCATATAGGTCCAAATGAGTTTGACCAAGAGATAAAGATGAAACACGATGCCATTTGACCCAGTACCGGTGGAATAAGTGTCCCCATAATGTTCCAACATTTATTGAGATGCATAAGTATATTAGGGGATTATTGGCCATATATAGGCAAGAAAATAATGATTTTGATCTTAAAATATTGCACTAGACATGGCAATATTTCCACATAAGTCTAATTTATATGGAGTGGAGCTTTGGCGCAGTGGTAAAGTTGTTGCCTTGTGACCATGAAGGTCATGTGTTCGAGTCCTGAAACAGCCTCTTGCAGAAACGCAAGGTAAGGCTGCATACAAAAAGACCCAAAGTGGTTGGACCCTTCCTGGACCCTATGCAAGCGGGAGCTACGTGCACCGGCTGCCCTTTTTTACGTCGAATTTATATGGTAGAGGATTCTATGATTTTTTTATTGGAATTTTATCAGAAATCTGTGGTAGTTCGTTTGGAAAGTGAATAATAGACTTATAATAATCGAAAGACTAATATTTGGAGTTGAGTGCATAAGATCAAGTCGAAGTGGGGCCAATGGAACCAATAATGGGACAAGCTCAAAATGCAAAAACCGAAAAAGGTCCAAAAGAAAAAGATTATCACCAATATAATCAGGAAAACAAGGTTAGCTAAAATCGAGGTGTTACAGGCTCCAGCTGGCTTATTTATTGGGAGATGGTTTTCATTGTTTATTTTTGGGAAATATTTAATGGCAATTAAAGTCATCAATGAACCATTGCCACTGGCACTGCTGTCACCACCTCCAAAATGTACAGTACTAATATATTACACACTGTCATATATTATTTTTAGGTTACATATAATTACTCATACATTGTACTCGTTTCGAAGTCCAGCTAATCAAATTATGAGGAGGGCGGACGATTTAGTAAGTTATTTATTGTAACAACTGGCTTACCTTATGGACGATCACGCTTTTCACACGATCCTAAATAGTACTCCTATATTGTTTCTGAAGCTAATCAAAATACAATTTTTTATGACGATTTTGTAAGGTATTTATTTTAATAATTGCTTTCCTTATGGATGACCATGCTTTTAATGAGAGCCTAAATAGTATACATACCCTTATTTACTTGAAGTAAAAAGCCTGTATCACCCTTATGTGGTGAGATATGATCTACTACGTTCCATAAGGTAATTCGACTGTCCACCCTTGGATCATAGAAAATGAATGCCTCACAACAAACCATATATATCTGAAAATGCTAGATTTTTTTCATGAGTCTTGACTTAGTATCCTACATTAAAAATTCAATTTAGTGAATGAGCGCTGAGGACAGTTCCAATGGGATTCTGACACATTGTTCATGAAACACAAGAACTACACATTGTTGTCACTGAATAGTGATAATGAAAAACTTGTAAATCCTCACCCAACAGGCCTTCTGATATGTCTGTCAATCCTCACTCAACAGGCTTTGTATAAGAGGCGAAATTCTCTTGTACACTTTGTCCTTGATCCAGTCTTATCAAGCTCTTCCAAGGATTCGTTTGCTGTAAGATATGGTTGTTTGGTGCAGATAGAAAGTGTGAGTTCTTGTCCTTCCTGTGAAGTATTTCTATATTTCGAAGTAATGGTTCTTGTTAGGGTTGTTCACCTTTTTTACTCAATGATTTATCTCTAGTATAGGTTCAAAAGCTGGATTTTGGAGCATTAGTGTCAATTAGAGGTGTATGCCGTGTGAACATAAAGAACCTTCTTCAGGTACGCAAATTCCAGTTCTTGAGTTTATATATATTTTTAAGTCGATGCCCATACTATTGTCAATTACTAGAGAACTTTATTAATTGTGTGTATAATACCTTTAACGCTATTGTTCTAATTTTCAATCAAAATGCTGTATTCCCATTACACATGTGCAGATCTCGTAAGTTCACTTATGGAGTTTTATAGACATTTGAATGCGGTAGTAGTTCTGAATTATTTTTGGCATGGCTAAGAAAGAAAAGACAGAAATAAAGGAATGGCTAGGCATACGCTCTTTTCATATCCTGAATTTGATCCACTGTTTATGTAGCTACAGTTCAAGGTACCTCTGTGTTTCACATCTATTTTACATGGTCACATTGTTCCTTGATCCAGATGGAGCCCTATTTGCGTGGTGATGTTTCTCCTATGATGGACAAGTCGTGCGATGACACCGGATTGGGCTTGAAAATTTCCAGACTAAGAGAGTCCATGGGCAATTTGCACAGCCTACAAATGAAGCTGAGGGTTTAGTAACTATTTTTTGTTCCTTTTGACGATTCGTGTATGTTTGAATATGCTGGTGTTCTAACATTAAAACCTCTCGATTTAGGTGCCTGAGGATGAACCGCTGCAAACAAACATCAGGAGCTCTCTACTGTGGTCTGAGAAAGAAACTTTCGAAGGGTACGACGAAGAATTTATCCCTGGGCTCCTAGAACGTCTATCTTTTGCCGCGTACCAATCAGTTTCAGGTGACAAAAGATCATTCCATTTTCACCTCGATCACTTCTTGATCACAGCTTATGTTTTAAATCTCAATATTACCTGGAATGACCAACTAAAGAGATGGTGCAGAAAGGATGTACATCAGTTTCATGTAGTCTAATCTAACATTAAAGTCATACACTACAGGTATGTCAGATGCAGAACTTCTTACCCTGCAAAAATACAAGATAAAGGCAATGGATTCAACAGACACGCTGGAAAGAGTTAACACCGGAATCGAGTACATAGAACATAATATTGGTATGATTGCCGCGAGACTGGCAATTCAGAATATATGACCCTCGAATCTCGGTACTTCTTACTCAATCACGTGCATATACCATCATCATCGTCAGGGAAGTAAATAGTGAGTACCTAATACTTGTAAGACCTAACTGATGCTCATGATCCGCAAAAAAGTTTAGTTACATTCTCTGACATCAGAAGGTTTCCGCTTGATTACCATCTGTGCTATATACAGGGAGAGGTCCAAGTAGCACAGCTTGATTATTTTTGACACATTTGATGTACATTCAGAGAGTAATAGGAGCGTGCATACTGAATAAACTCTCGCAACCTTCCGAGAACTCTCACAGCTCTGTTTTCCCAGCACCTTGTATCGGCTCGGCCGTTTGGGCTTTATACATAAAACTGGAAGAAAGCTTGTTTTGAGAAATGCGTTGTTCAAACAACTCTTATAACTTAATTCCATGAGATAATTCATACACCCGATTACATCTGGAAAGCCAAAAGGCTACATGCTCTTGTATGAACTCTGTAGAATCTAAACTGAAGTGATTCATACAACTGGTTGATCTGGAACGCCTACAAGGCTACAAGCTCGGTATGAACCCTAGAATCAAAATCGATATGATTCGTAAAACTGATAAATCTGGAAAGCCTACATACAGGCTAACAGCTCTGGTATAAACTATGTAGAATCTGAACCGAAGTAATCATCTCGAAAGCAAAGATAAGATACTATTCCGCCCACTGATTGAGAATCAGCAACAGGAAAACATGGGTGGGCTAACGGGCTAGCATGCTGCGCTGCAATCGTCCGGTAGCATTGGCAGAAGTATCGCCTACTCCTGCGGAGCCATGTTGACGCCGAAGATGCGGATGAAGCCACGCATCCTCCTCCCTTGCTCCAGCGTAGCCAAGCCCGGAGTGGAGCTGCTCATATTAGTAGGAGGGGCACGGGATGAGGAGCCCGGAGCGGAGCTGCTGATGTCAGTAGGAGGGGCACGGGATGAAGAGCCCGGAGCAGAGATGCTGATGTTAGCAGGAGGGACACGGGATGAGGAGCCTAAAGCGGAGCTACTCATGTTAGCAGGAGGGGCACGGGATGAGGAGCCCAGAGCAGAGATGCTGATGTTAGCAGGAGGGACACGGGATGAGGAGCCTAAAGCGGAGCTACTCATGTTAGCAGGAGGGGCACGGGATGAGGAGCCCGGATCAGAGATGTTGATGTTAGCGTGAGGGGCACGGGATGAGGAGCCCGGAGCGAAGCTACTCATGTTAGCAGGAGGGGCACGGGATGAGGAGTCTGGAGCAGAGATGCTGATGTTAGCAGGAGGGACACGAGATGAGGAGCCTAAAGCAGAGCTACTGATGTTAGCAGGAGGGGCATGGGACGAGGAGCCTAGAGCAGAGATGTTGATATTAGCATGAGGGGCACGGGATGAGGAGCCCGGAGAAGAGATGCTTATGTTAGCAGGAGGGGAACGGGATGAGGAGCCTAAAGCAAAGCTACTGATGTTAGCAGGAGGGGCACGGGATGAGGAGCCCGGAGCAAAGATGTTGATGTTAGCATGACGGGCACGGGATGAGGAGCCCAGAGCGGAGTTGCTGATGTTTGCAGGAGGGGTACGGGATGAGGAACCAGCATAGGCAGGGGCTAGCCTCGCGGTGCCGTGGTTCATCCTCAAACCGTAGTGTCGAGGGGCTGGGCGGGTTTTGTGGGTCCGTCGGCGGTAATTTGACCACCCTGGCCGGTTCAACCAGGCGCTCATGGAGCTGTGATATATTGTCCGGGCCAGGGAGGCACATACGACCTCGTTGTCCTGCGGTTCCTCATCCATCCTGCCCATGTTCCCATGATTATAAGCAAGAGGGGTAGCCGGAGAATTTGTAAATGCCATTGGCATCACCGTGTCCGGAGACGGTGCAAAGATTGCATTAGGCGGGTGCGGCCTTTTGATCCCACGTGCGAACGCACCAGCAGTGCCATTGCCATGGCCATAAGTAGCAGGGGTTGCCAACTCTGGTGCAAAGGCCATAGGTGCCCCGGATGTCGGGGTGTATGGAGGCGGTGCATAAGCCGCAGCAGAAGGGGTTGGCACAGTCGCCATAGTTGTTGTTGCACGAGGATCCATGATGTTCACACAAGAGTTATTGGTATCAAAGTTGACCTTGGTAGCCATCTTCTCCTCCTCCCTCTCCTCGTCATCATCGCTGAGGACAACAAGGACGGTGTGGGCCTTTGGCATGTCTGCTGAGTTGAGTACATGGCATGGGGGCGTCACGGGTTCCTTTCCCTTGGGAATGTTGACCGTGATGCGTTGGCCAGAGACAGCCAACTCGTTGGCCTCCTGACGCATGATCTTCTGCGCATCGCTCACATACCTGGCATGAAACTTTTGGTCCAAATCCTGCCCCCGCACCCTCAGGCCGAACTCCCTGTCCAAGATCTCCATTATCCTAGCCTTGCCCTTGGTTGCGCCATGTCTAAGGCCATGGTCGCCCGATCTGGTCCGAAGCAAAGTTTCGATAGCTAATAGATGGCCCTCGACCTCCTTCTCGGCCACTCCTAGATCCATACCTCTCTCTTGGTGTGGAAACGGTTGCCGATCAGCGGTCACTTTCAAATCTTGAAGCAGCGTCGATAGATCCACAGGGCCACCGCAACCACCCTGACCACCGCGACCACCCTGACCACCGTCTCCTCGGCGCAGGCGTGGCGAAAATTGGCATGAGAGGGGAGCAGCTCCTGTCGGTAGCC
This sequence comes from Hordeum marinum, assembly GCA_022496015.1. Lineage (NCBI taxonomy): Eukaryota > Viridiplantae > Streptophyta > Magnoliopsida > Poales > Poaceae > Hordeum > Hordeum marinum. The sequence continues at coordinate 65,010,102 of CM039675.1, forward strand.
TTCCTTGATTAGTGTGACAGCGACGTGATGATGGGCTTCCGTGGTTGAAAATACCGTGGAACTTGCCCTCCCCACGGCGGCGGGGCGGTGAGGGAAGATTTTCGGGGGCCATCGGAGGCGAGGGGAGTGGGTGGGTGGGTGAGTGGGGTCTTCTCTTTTGGAGAGAGTAGACACTTGGAGGAGTTCGACAAGTTTTGTTGTGTGAGGAGAGCCTCATGATTCTGAGTACTCGTTAAGTAGGCGTGTGGCCTGGTTAGGGTTTGTTTCTTTCCTCTTTTACCAACTAGCACGAACATCTATGTGGTTATCCTCTTTCCACGCGACATCGAGAGATCAATGGGACCATTCATACTTTCTATTTTACCACGCGTTCCTACTCACAATTGGAATTTGTCATGGTTCTGTGTCAAAATAGGCTGTCATTAACTTTACATGTGTTGGAGTTTTTTCGATTCAATGGAATAAGGAAAGAAACACAACCCCCATCGCATCGTTCATCATTTGCGTTTGCCATGCGGTCATACTCATAGCTGGAATTTGTAGTGGTTATGTCTCATAGTAGGCCATTAAATTTATATGTTTTGGAGCTTCGTCGATTATATGGAATAAGGAATAAAATATGACCCTCCCTCCTCCACACATTACCTTGCCAATCTTTAGATTGTTGAACTTTTGAAAAGATGCTCCTTTAGTTTGGACTAATTTCAGTTTTTAACTCCTTCCATTTTTGCACAATAGTACCCCTCCCTGCCCATTTTTTGCTGATGTTTCACTAAGAATTTGTTAAGGTTTAAATTAGTTTTCAAAAAACTTAAGATGAGGTTTGACATGAACTCAAGTGGAACTTGAACTAGTACAAATTAACATGAAACTAACTTACACAAAACAATATGAAATAATGAAATCATAGTGAAAACTCATAAAAATCGATATCAATCATACATCAATAGCTTAAGTGAAACTCATTTTTCAACTTCTATAAAATCCACAGAAACATGTACCAATTATATGAGCTCATGAAACCACAACGCTAGTCATTGAAAGCCAAATGGGAGTTAAATCAACAAAAAAGTTGGTTTTAGAAAGTTTCGTCAATGTTTCATTTGAGTTGAAAACATGAATGCTTAAATATTTGAAAATCTACTAGAAAGCATACCACATTGTAAGCCATATGAAACTTGCATAGATAAAAAATGGTTTCAAAATGTTTTATGAATGTTGCATCCTAATTCCAGAACATCTTTTTTAGTCTGAAACATATTCAACATTGGTCTTGTTTGAAAGATCTCACCACAGTGGTGTAGCGACGTGTTATACAAATGGTTTTAAGCCCTTTCTGTGACGTAGTTGTAAACAGTCGCCTTGCATGTGTGGGCGATAGGGCGGTTCCATCCCGCACGACACGGAAAACCCCTCGACGGTGGTGACCAACGAGCGCAAACGATTGATGTATACTACACAACTTGTTCTTGTAGACTCGTGTTGGGTCTCCAAGCATAGAGTTTTGTAGGACAGTAGCAAATTTCTCTCAAGTGAGTGACCTAAGGTTTATCAATCTGTGGTAGGCATAGGATGAAGATGGTCTCTCTCAAATGATCCTACAACCAAATAATAAAAAGTCTCTTGTGTCCCCAACACACCAAATACAATGGAAAATTGTATAGATGCACTAGTTCGGCGAAGAGATGATGATACAAGTGTAGTAATGATAGTAGATATTGATTTTTGTAATAGTAACAATAAAAAACAACAAGGTAGCAAGTAACAAAAGTGAGCACAAACGGTATTGCAATGCTTGAAAACAAGGCCTAGGGTCCGCACTTTCGCTAGTGCAATCTCTCAACAATGCTAATATAATTGGATCACATAACCATCCCTCAACGTGTAACGAAGAATCACTCCAAAGTTCTTATCTAGCGGAGAACATAAGAAGAAATTGTTTGTAGGGTACGAAACCACCTTAAAGTTATCCTTTTCCGATCGATCTATCCAAGAGTTTGTACTAAAATAACACCATATGATACGCATCAACCAACTCTAATGTCACCTAGATACTCCAATGTCACCACAAGTATCCATTAGTTAATTATGCGATACACATCAAACAATTTCAGATTCATAATACTCCATCCAACACAAAGAACCTCAAAGAGTTCCCCAAGATTTCTACCGGAGAAAGTAGGAGGAAAACGTGCATCAACCCCTATGCATAGATTACCCCAATGTAATCCGCGAGTTGAGTGCTAAGAGATAGATCAAGTGCTCTCAAATCCATAAAATTATTCAATACGGTAATAACAAAATCTCAATGGGAAAACTCAATTCATCACAACAAGATAGAGAGGGGAAAACACCACATGATCCAACTATATTAACAAAGCCCGCGATACATCAAGATCGTGCCAAATCAAGAACACGAGAGAGAGATTAAACACATAGCTACTGGTACAAACCCTCAGCCCCGAGGGTGGACTACTCCCTCCTCATCATGGAGACCATAGGGATGATGAAGATGGCCTCCGGTGATGGTTTCCCCCTCCGACAGGATGCCAGAATGGGTTCTAGATTGTTTTTTCGTGGCTACAGAGGCTTGCGACGACGGAACTTCTGATCTAGGGTTATTTCTGGGGGTTTCTAAATATATATGATTTTTGGGCGTCGGTTTCACGTGAAGATGGTCCACGAGGGGCCCACAAGACACCAGGGCACGCCAGAGGGGGCTGGCACGCCCTGCTGGGTTATGGCCACCTCGTGACTCTTCTGGCCCTCCCACAAAGCTTCTAGTGCCTCTTTTGTTCCAAAAAAATCATAAAAAAGTTCCATTGCATTTGGAGAACTTTTATTTCTGCACAAAAAACAACGCCATGGTAGTTCTGCTGAAAAGATCGTCAGTCCGGGTTAGTTCCATGCAAATCATACCAAAACCATATAAATTTCTTGTAAATATGGCATGAATACTTCATAAATTATAGATATGTTGGAGGCGTATCAGCATCCCCAAGCTTAAATCCTACTCGTCCTCGAGTAGGTAAATGATAAAAGAAATAATTTATGAAGTGTGAATGATAGCATAGTGCATAAGTTTGATCAATGATAATTTCAGCCACTTTTCCTAGCATCACAACGGCAAATCTTTCTCATAAAACTCATCATGATAAAGTAGCAACCAATTCATATGTTAAGGTTCAAACAATGAATTCTGTTGAAACTTAACAACCTATGTTCTTAGTTACCAAACAATTGCAATTCGACTTATTCTCAACAAAGTCTAAGTAAGAGCTCCACATACTCAATCATCATATAGTCTTTAATGATTGATAGTACTCAAAGCATATTTTTAGAACAAATGGCATCCATCGAACACATAGAAAGATAGAGGCTTAATTTTTTGCCTCCCAACTCATTTATCATAGAGATAATTGTCAACAATAATAAGTCATGATCAAATATATTTGACTGGCCATATGTGCCTAGATCTTTCCCCATCACATGATGCTTGCCAACTAGAGAATAATTGAGGTTGAAATGAGAATGCATACTATTGGATCTTGCATAAAAGTAATTACTGAAAGGTAAAAGATAGACCGTTCGCAGAGGGAAGCAGAGGCTGTCATGCGCTTTTTGGTTTTGTATGCACAATCCTTTAATGCAAAAGAATGTCATGTTATATTGCCCCTTATGATAGCAACCTTTATTATGCAATCCATCACATTTATTACTTTGCCATCACAAGTTCATACAATGCTCAATTTTTCTCTTACACTAAATGATCAAACATATTTAGAAGCAATTTTTATTGCCTTTTTGCACTGATGACAACTTACTTGAAGGATATTATTCAATCCATAGGTACGTATGGTGGACACTCATGGCAAGAAACTAGGTTTAAGGGTTTTTGGATGTACAAGTAGTATCTCTACTTAGTATGAATTTTTGGCTAGCAAAAGATCCTAAGAAAACACCACATGTTGGAGGATCCATAAGAATATAACTTCTATGCAAATATACACAACCATAACTCATTCGTTGTCTTCCTTGTACAACTTCAACTAATTTTCTCAAGTTTGAAAATAATTAATGGGTATTCACAATCATAGAAGATGTCCAAGATAATATATTTGTATGTGAATGTTCTCTTCCTTATACTAATCATTCACAAATTGCTTGTATGACCAATATTGTGATTGTCAAGCTTCAAAAGATTTCACTTTCTAAAACTAGTGTGAAGCTACTACTATGCATGATATGAACATATAATTTGAACTTCATGGTATTCAATTCATTCAACAATTTACTCATAGGATATAAGTGAAGCACAAGAGTAAATGACAAGCTACTCCATAAAGATATAAGTGAAGATCAAGCGAGTAGTTATGGGTTGCCATTTGAGAGCTCTCTCAAACCTAAAAACTTTCAGATCTTAGTATTTTATTAAAACAGCAAGCAAAACAAAATAAAATGACATTCCAAGAATATCACACATCATGTGAAGAAGCAAAAACTTACTCTCAACCGATACTAACCGATAATTGTTGATGAAGAAAGGTGGGATGCCTACCAGGGCATCCCCAAGCTTGGATGCTTGAGACTTCTTGAAATATTATCTTGATATGACTTGGGAATCCCCAAGATTGATCTTTTGTGTCTCCTTAATTCCTTTTATATCACAGTTTCCCTAAATCTTAAAAACTTCATCCACACAAAACTCAACAAGAACTCGTGAGATACGTTAGTATAAATCAATGCAACACCTTATCATTCTCTACTGTAACAGATCACTAAAATTAACTTTAACATTTCATACTAGATGCCTCTGCATATTTAATACTTCTATCCTCAAATAGAATCATTAAACAAGCAAACATATGCAAACAATGCAATCATAAAAGCAATCTGTCTAAACAGAACACTCTGTAAAGGATGAATAAGTATCCATACTTATTTAACTCAAAAAAATCTGAAAATTTACCAAACTGTATAAAATTTATCATAGATTATTGTTCAAAAAAATTCAACATTTTATCACATTCTGACTTTTCTTGAGAATTCACGCAATAGCGTGCAACTTTCTGTTTTCAATTAGCCACATATAGACTTGCAAAATAAGAATGGTGAAGGCTAGCCTTGCCACCTTCATTAAAATAAAAGCTATCAAAAATTATTCTAATTAACATAAAGCAAATCCTAGTAAAATAAAATGATTCTCCAAGCAAAACACATATCATGTGACGAATAAAAATATAGCCCAAAGTAAGGTTGCCGATAATGTTGGAGACGAGAGAGGGGATGCCTTCCGGGGCATCCTCAAGCTTAGTTGTTTGGATCTTCCTTGAATGTTACCTTGGGGTGCCTTGGGCATCCCCAAGCTAGGTTATTTTCACTCCTTCTCCTCATATCGATATCTCACCCAAAACTTGAAAACTTCGTGATATAGGTTAGTATGATAAACAAATCATTCACTTTGGTACTATCAAAGACAAGATTCATAATTGTTCTCACACAATTACTTTTGTACCTTATCATTTCCACAATTTATATTGCACAATATAAGCCATAGAAACTAGGAAACAAGCAAACTATGCATTGAAAACAGAATCTGACAAAAATAGAACAGTCTGTAAAGATCTGAATAGAGACCATACTTCTGCAAATCCAAAAATTCTAAAATTTTTGGAAAACATAGAAAATTTGTATATCAATCATTTTTAAAAATTTCAATGCAAAAGAACATTCTAGTCAATTTTTGAAATCCCTGGACCGAGCGCAAAAGTTTATGTTTTTGCACAGAATCAAGTCAACTATCATCCACACTATCCCAAAGGCTTTACTTGGCACTTTATTGAAACAAAGGCTATAAAACATGATGACTATAGTAGCCTAATCGTGTGAACACACAAAAACTGAAGGTAAAAGTGTTGGGTTGTCTCCCAACAAGCGCTTTTCTTTAATGCCTTTTTAGCTAGGCATGATGATTTCAATGATGCTCGCATAAAAGTAAAGAATTGAAACATAAAGAGATCATCATGAATCAGATGGAAAGCACATTTAAGTCTAACCCACTTCCTATGCATAGGGATTTTGTGAGAAAACTAAATATGGGAGCAAGAATCAATTAGCATAGGAAGGAAAAACAAGTATAACTTCAAAATTTCCAACACATAGAGAAGAAAATTCATATTATTGCAATATGTAAAAGCATATGTTTCTCTCTCATAGTAATATTTAGTAGAATCATGAATAAATTCAACAATATAACTAATGTGGCTTGAGACTGCTTCGGTATTTCCCAAAGAGGAAGGCATGATGCAGCATAGCTACGATAAGTATTTCCCTCAGTTAAGAAACCAAGGTATCAATCCGTAGAGGAAGATCAAGCAACTATGTAAATGGCACCTACACACAAATAACAAATACTTGCAACCCGACGCGTAAGAGAGGTTGTCAACCTCTCAACAATGATAAGATATATTAGATTGCAATAGGTTTGACAAATAGATCTCTCACGAACAGAAAATAAAAGAAGTAAATAAAAAGTGCAGCAAGGTATTTTTGAGTTTTTTTGGATTAATAGATCTGAAAACAAAAAGGCAAAAGAGTAGATCGGAAAGCAATATATTGGAAAAATAGACCCGGGGGTCATAGGTTTCACTAGTGCTTCTCTCCTGAGTATATCACACGGTGGGTAAACAAATTACCGTTGGGCAATTGATAGAAAATCAAATAATCATGATGATATCCAGGCAATGATCATTATATAGGCATCACGTCCAAGATAAGCAGACCGAAATAATTTTGTATCTACTTCTATTACTCCACACATCGACCGCTATCCAACATGCATCTAGTGTATTAAGTTCATGGAGAAACGAAGTAATGCAATAAGAATGGTGACATGATGTAGACAAGATCTATTCATGTAGGAATAGACCCCGTCTTGTTATCCTTAATGGCAACGATATATACATGCATGCCTTGCTGCCCCTTCCGTCACTAGGAAAGAACACCGCAAGATCGAACCCATCACAAAGCACCTCTTCTCATGGCAAGAAAAATCGATCTAGTTGGCCTAACTAAACCAAAGATTCGAAGAAGAAATAAGAGGCTATAAGTAATCATGCATATAAGAGATCAAAGAAGACTCAAATAATATTCATGGATAGAAACTGATCATGAACTCAAAATTCATCGGATCCCGAATAACACACCACACAAGTCATTACATCAAATAGATCTCCAAGAGACCATTGTATTGAGAATCAAAAGAGAGAGAGAGGAAGCCATCTAGCTACTACCTATGGACCAGTAGGTCTATGGTGGACTGCTCATGCATCATCGGAGAGGCACATATGAGGAAGATGAACCCCTCCATGATGGTGTTAGATTGGATCTCGCAGTTCTGGAATTTGTGACGGCTAGAATTGTGTTTCGTCGACTCCCCTAGGGTTTTCTGAATATTTGGGAATTTATAGTGTTGATAGGCGGTGGAGAGGCATCCCGAGGTGGGCACAACCCACCAGGGCACGATGGGGGACCTCCAGCCCACCCTGTTGTCTTGTGCTCTCCTTGGCCCTCCTCTCTGGCACTTCTCTATCCCACTGGATGTCTTCTGGCCCAAAAATAATCTCCAAACACGGTGTTTAGGCTTTGTTTGGTATTGATTTTCTGCGAAGTAAAAAACAAGCAAAAAACATCAACTGGCACTTGACACTATGTCAATAGGTTAGTCCCAAAAATGATATAAAGTTGCTATAAAATGATTGTAAAACATCCAAGATTGATAATATAACAATATGGAACAATCAAAAATTATAGACACGTTGGAGACGTATTATCATCCTCAAGCTTAATTCCTACTCGTCCTCGAGTAGGTAAATGATAAAACAGAATTTTTGATGTGGAATGCTGCCTAACATGTTCATCACATATTCTTTTCTTTTGTAGCATGGACATTTGGACTTTTGTATGGTTCAAAGCAATAGTCTCGTTTTTACATGAAAACTTTAATACTCAAGCATATCGACAAGCAACCATGTCCTTGAAAATATCAACACTAAAGCAAGTTATCCGTAGCCCATAATGCTCAATCATTGATCCATTCATGAAACACACTCAAATATTAGCTACACCTAATGCTCAAGTACAATCATAGTGCCCCCTAGTTGGTGCTTTATAAGAGAAGATGGAGATTCAAGTAAAAATAAAATTTGCATAAAGGAAATAGATAGGCCCTTCACAGAGGGAAGTAGGGATTTGTAGAGGTGCTAGAGCTAAATGGTTAAATTGACGGAGAAAAATATTTTGGGTGACATGCCTTTCCTGTCAACGAAAACAACCGAGAGATTTCAATACATTTCCATGCTAGATACATCATAAGCGGTTCCCAAACGAAAAATAAAGTATATTCCTTTTTCCACCATACGTTCACTTTCCATGGCTAGCCAAATCCATGGTTGCCTTCCATACCAACACTTTCCAAGGAATTTATTATTTGACAGCATAAAGTAAAAAGTATATCTTTTTCATTTCGGGACTGGGCATCCCCATTACCACCGCACTCTCGTGCAATAACAAGTGAATAAACACTCATCTTGAGAATAACACATCTAGCATGGAAAAATATCGGTCACCCCCTACCTTTTCATGAGCGGTACGAGCACACAAAAAGGAAAATTCATTTTGAAAATTAGAGCATACAAATTTTCTTGGAACGACATGGAAATACCGCATATAGGTAGGTATGGTGGACTCATATGGCAAAACTGGGTTTAAGGATTTTGGATGCACAAGTAGTATTTCTACTTAGTACAAGTGAAGGCTAGCAAATAGATTGAGATTCAACCAACCAAGAAACGAAAATTCACATAAGCGAGCATTAAGCATAACTAACACCGAATAATGCACCATAAGTATGATGTAATTTTATTGCACAACTATTGACTTTTGTGCTTGCATAGGGAATCACAAACCTTAACATCACTATTCTTACTAAGCATAATTACTCACTAACATAAGCCACATATTACTATCATCATGTCTCAAAACTATTACAAAGAATCAAGTTTAATTTGTCAAATGATATTCATGGAAGTTTTTATTATATCCCTCTTGAATATCTATCACTTTGGGACTAGTTTCATATATTGCCATTGTTTTTGACAAGCTCACATAGATTTAATTGAAGATCATGAGCATAAAAGTTTCATCTCTCAAAATATTATAAGTGAAGCATGAGAGAATTTATTCAAAGTTTACTAACTCTCAAATTGATCTAAGTGAAGCATGAGAGTATTTCTTCAAATATGCAAAAGCACGCCGTGCTCAAAAAGACAAAAGTGAAGCACTAGAGCAATTCCCTAGCACAGAAAATTTAAGTGAAGCATATAGAGAAATTCTAACAAATCACAACATATTTTTGTCTCTATAAAATAGGTGTGTCCAGCAAGGATACTTGTGACAAAATAAAAAGCAAAACAAGAAAAGAAACAAGACGCTCCAAGCAAAACTCACGATATGCGACGAATAAAAATATAGTTTCAAGTAAGATACTGATGGTCGTTAGAAGAAAGAGGGGATGCCACTCGGGGCATCTCCAATCTTAGTTAACGGGGTTAGTACCCCTAGGTAGGCCAAAGCATCGGGGTTCTCTCCCCCGCTTCAAGAAATAAGCGCGCGGTCGGCTGCTTACGGCCGGCTGGTGCACAGCCGGCACACACGTTGTCAGCTGGGACGGGGCCGGTTGGTCGAGGAGCTGGCCCGGACCCCGGCCGGCTGAGCGCGTCCGGCTGCTTTCGAGCCGGTTCCCCCATTGACCTCTGGGTGGACAGGCACCCGTCCCGTCCCTCTGCGCGTGGGTACGGCGACGCGACATGACAGCCACGACGGACGCTAGTGTAGCCACAATGGCCGCTGACGCACGGGCGTGCGTGGCTACAGTTCGGCCGTCTGGGCCGTTGACCTTGGCGACCGCGACCGGGAGGGGGAATAGTGCCGGCATGCCCCCGCCCACTCGATTACCTGCTCCAGCGTGGCTAGAGTGCAGCCGGTCATACCGGAGACTTCGGACGGCTGGCACTAGATGATGCCACCCGGGCGACCTGTGCCGTAGCAGGTGGGCGGGGGCCAATCGCGGAGCTGGCTGGCGGGCCCCAACAGGCGATGGGACCGCTTAGCCGGTGGACCCTACGGGCGACGAGACAGTTCGAGGGGCGGGGCCCCCTGGTCAGCCGGAGAGGCTGCCAGCCGGGCCCCTCACTTATGTACCTCAGGAATATTGTAAGCCGGGGGGTTGGCCTATAAAACCCCCCGAGCCCCCCATGCAACGGGGACGAAGAGTCTCACACACACACCTACGGGACACTTCCCTCACACTCACACCTTCATAGCGGAGGAAGGCGAGCCAGCTGCTCCCTCTTCCTCCTCTAGACACAACTCTAGGAGCAACCTTGTAAACATACCCATCCATCAACTAGACTAAGCAGGACTAGGGATGTTACCTCCCACGGACCCTCGTGGCCACGTGGCGCCGCATGGAGGCCACTCACCCTCGTGGCCATGCGACGCCGCATCCTCGTGGCCACGCGGCACTGCACCCTCGTGGCCATGCGGCACCGCACCCTCGTGGCCACGCGGCGCCGCATGGAGGCCACTCAGCGGGAATACGCTTCCGCCTATGGTCTCACCCCGGCTGGCACAGAGCCTAGCCGGCGTGGGGCTATGCGTGACCGCGGTCGTGTGGTCGCCAAAATCTTGGGCGGCAACATGCCCGTCTACGACACCCCCGCAGCAAACCTACGGGCCGCCAAGGTAGCCTATGAGGATTTGGCTATCTTGGAGGGCGAATAACGTGCCACCCATGAGCGTCGCATCAAGGACCTCATCGCCGCCGCCGACGCGCAGCAACATCTGCTCGCGGCAGGCGGTGCCGCCTTCGAAGGCCACCAGCTCGAGCACGAGGGCACGGGGACTGCTAGCCATCAGCCGGCTCAGCACTCCTGCTCCCCTCGCGTCTCTGGCCACCGGGTCGGGGCAAGCAACCCCCGACCCTCTCAGCTGCCGGGGAACGAGCAGACGGCTGTAAACAGCCGGCGCACCAATGACCCGCCTCGTAACGGCCGCCACCATGAGGCACCGGTAGCCTGCGCAGCCGCGGGCATACTCCACCCCTGCGGCACGAGTCGAAATGGTCGGTTCCGCCCATCATTCGCCCCAAGCTCTCGGCTCGGCTCGGACCATGTGTCCCCCACAGCAAGAATGATGCTTGCCTCCGCATTGACCAGCTCGCGTAGTTGGCCCTCCTCGAGGAGGAGGGATTGATTGGCCCGACATGTTTCGGCTCTCGGATCCACAACGAGCTGTTCCCAACCGGCTTCACGCTCCCCCGAGACACCCCGAAGTACAATGGGGCCGCCAAGCCCAAAGACTGGCTGATCGACTACACCACCGCGGTCGGCATCACCAGGGGGAACAAACGCGTAGCCGTTCACTATGCTCCCCTCATGTTGATCGGCCTCGCCCGCACCTTGCTCAACAGTCTGGTAGCCGGCACATCAACACTTGGACAGACTTCGAGGAAGCCTTCGTCCACAACTTCATAGACACCTACAAGCGGCCTGGCCGCCCCCGTGAACTGGCCATGTGCATTCAGGGGCCGGACGAGTCCCTCCATGACTACCTCACCCGGTGGACTGAGCTCCGCAATTCCTGCGAGGGGTGCATGAGGTGCAGGCCATACAGTACTTCATCGAAGGCTGTCGTGACGGCATCCCCTCAAGCACAAGCTTCTGTGCTCCGAGCCGGCTACGCTCGCCGAGCTCATGACCAAGGCGGACAAGTACGCCACGGTTGATTCCACCATTCGGGTCAAGATGACCCCGCCCGCTAAGGCAACGTCGACACCGGCAGCGTCCCGACCGGCTGCCGACAGCCGACAGCCATAGAACAACAAGCACAAGAACGACCAGCCGGACTCCCGCTATGGGAGCCGGCAGGTCACCACCATCAAGGAGCAGGAGCCGGCTGCCCAGTCTTCTAGCCAGTGCCAACACACTTGCAAGGCTGTGTGGCAGCCCAAGCTCACCTTTGAGCAGATGCTCGACCTCCTCTGCAAGAACGACTCTGGGCCAAGCCCTCCACACACACGCTCCGGCAGTGCAACTTCTCACAACAATTGGCCCCGGGGGACGGCCTTCTGGCTCCTCCCGTGCCTCCTGCCCTGGCCCCAGCTGCCGCCCCGACGCCGGGTCCGGCTCCATCCAAAACGACGGTCGTCTGCACGACCAGTTCCCCAACCAGGACGGTTGCTATGTCGTCTTCACCAATGAAGAGACGAGCAAACATGCTCAACGCTGGCTCCACCGTGAGGTGAACGCCACCATGTCGGCGACTCCCCAGTTCATGCACTGGTCGGAGAAGCCGGTCACCTGGAGCCGGACAGATCACCCTACCGTAATGTCGAGTCTCGACAGCTACGCTCTGGTCCTCGACCCCACGAACGCCATCGAGAAGCGCACCTGCCGCTTCTCGCGGGTGCTGATCGATGGTGGCAGCAACATCAACATCCTTTACCTCGACACGATGAGCAAGCTGGGGCTAAAAACAGAACACCTGCAGGCGAGCCAGACGGTTTTCCATGGCATCATGCCTAGAAAGTCCTGCTCCCCTGTTGGAAGATCACGCTCGACGTCCTCTTCGGCGGCGCCGGCCACTTCCGCCGTGAGCCGGTGCTGTTCGAGGTAGTGGACCTCGCGAGTCCCTACCACGTGTTGTTGGGCCGGCCGGCTCTTGTCAAGTTCATGGCGATCCCCCATTATGCCTACCTCAAGCTCAAGATGCCGGGCCCCAAGGGAATCATCACCATCGCGGGAGACTACAAGATGTCGTTCGAGTGTGCTCGAGACGACAGCCAGCTGGCCGAGGCCCTAGAGATAGCCGAGGAAAAGCGGCAGCTCGACCGGCTCGTGGCCCTTGCTGCCAGCCAACCGGCAGTGCTGGCTCCTCCCTCGCAGTCCGTCGGCAAGGCCTCCTTCTAGCCGTCCAAAGACACCAAGCAAATCCCGCTCGACCCGACCAACCCCGCTCAGTGTGTCACCATCGGCTCCTGCCTCGACAGCAAATAGGAAGGCGAGCTCGTCGACTTCCTCCGTGAGAATCGGGACATCTTTGCATGGTACCCCAAGGACATGCCGGGTGTTCCGATTAAGTTCGCCGAGCACAAACTACACGTCCGGCCGGATGTCAAGGCGGTCAAGCAACCCCTACGCCGTTTCTCTGAGGAGAAGCGGCATACTATAGGAGAAGAGATCGCCCGGCTGCTCGTAGCCAGCTTCATCATGGAAGTTTTCCACCCAGACTGGCTGGCCAACCCAGCCCTGGTGCTGAAGAAGAACAAGACCTGGCGCATGTACATCGACTACACTAGCCTGAAGAAGGCATGCCCCAAGGACCCATTCGCCCTGCCACGGATCGATCAAGTCATCGACTCCACGTCCGGCTGTGACTTGTTGTCCTTCCTAGACACCTACTCCGGCTACCATCAGATCAAGCTAGATCTGGAGGACCGGCTCAAGACCTCCTTCATCACGCCCTTTGGGGCTTACTGCTATATCACCATGTCCTTCAGCCTGAAGAATGCAGGCGCCACCTTCTAGAGGTGCATGCAGAAGTGCCTCCTACCTCAGATAGGCAGGAACATCCACGTCTACGTCGACAACATCGTCATCAAAACCAAGAAGCACTTTAGCCTCCTTGACGATCTCTGGGAGACCTTCGCGAACCTGCATGAGTACAAGATCAAGCTCAACCCGGAGAAGTGTGTCTTCGGCGTCCCAGCCGGCCAGCTCCTGGGTTTCTTCGTGTCCGCCCGCGACATCAAAGCTAATCCAAAGAAGATTAGTGCGATCGAGCACATGCCCAAGCCGACCTACCTCCACGACGTCCAGAAGTTCACCGGGTGCTTCGCCTCGCTCAGCCGGTTCATCAGCCGACTAGGGGAGAAAGCCTTGCCCCTCTATGGGCTCCTTCGCAAGACGGCTATGGTCGAGCCGGGTCACACCAAGAAGCCAGGCATGTTCGATTGGCCCGATGAGGCGGACAAGGCCTTCCACAGCCTCAAGAAGGCTCTCACCCGCACGCCCATCCTGGCCATGCCGGCTGAGAAGGAGCCCTTGCTCGCCTACATCATGGCATCCACTCGCATCATCAACGTCGTCTTGGTGGTCGAGCGGCCGGAGGAGGGAAAATCTCTGCCGGTCCAGCGCCCCGTCTACTAACTTAGCGAGGTCCTCTTCGCCTCCAAGCAGAACTACCCCCACTACCAGAAGATGTGCTATGGCGTATACTTCGCCGCCAAGAAGGTCAAGCAGTACTTCCAGGAGCACACCGTCACCGTGGTAAGCACGACCCCCCTCGGCGAGATCATGAGTGGCCGGGACTCCACCGGCCGGATGGCCAAATGGGTCATCGCCTCGTCGACCATGAGATCTGGTACGAATCTCGTACTGCCATCAAGTTGCAGGCGCTGGCCGACTTACTCGTTGACTAGGCTGAGACCGAGTTCATGCCGCCTCCTCCAGACTCCACGCATTAGTGCATGCATTTTGACGACTCAAAAATGAGGACCGGCCCGGGTGCCGGCATAGTCCTCTCCTCCCCGAAAGGTGACCAGCTCAGGTACGCCCTCCAGATCCACTTTGCCGCCTCCAACAACATGGCCGAGTATGAGGCCAGCGTCCACGGCCTCCGGCTCACCAAGGAGATCGGCATCAGGCGCATCCTATGCTTTGGCGACTCCGACCTCGTGGTGCAGCAGGTCTCTGGTGAATGGGACGCCAGGGATGCCAACATGGCTAGCTACCGCTTCCTCGTACAGCAACTCACCGGCTCTTTCGAGGGTTGTGAGTTCCACCACATCCCACGAGCGGACAACGAGGCGGCCGACATGCTGGCAAAGATCGACTCCACCCGACAGGCCATCCCAGCCGGCGTCTCCCTCGAGCAGCTGCTCAAACCATCGATCAAGCCTTCCCTAGAATCGGAATCCATCTTCATACCGACAGACGCTACCGGCCCATCGGCGGCTCCGGCTACCCCCTCGGCATCTTCGCCACCGGCTCCTTTGACCTTGGCTGTCTTGCCACCACCAAATGAGCCAGCTGCATCTGAGGCAGCCGGCTCCAACGCCGCGGCTGTCATGATGATGGTCATGTTGGAAATATGACCTAGAGGCAATAATAAATTGGTTATTATCATATTTCCTTGTTCATGATAATCGTTTATTATCCATGCTATAATTGTATTGATCGGAAACCTAGATACATGTGTGGATACATAGACAATACCATGTCCCTAGTATGCCTCTAATAGACTAGCTCGTTGATCAAAGATGGCTATGGTTTCCTAGTCATGGACATGAGATGTCATTTGATAACGGGATCACATCATTAGGAGAATGATGTGATGGACAAGACCCAAACTACAAACGTAGCATCTGATCGTGTCAGTTTATTGCTACTGTTTTCTGCATGTCAAGTATCTGTTCCTATGACCATGATATCGTGCAACTCATTGGCACTGGAGGAGTACCTTGTGTGTATCAAATGTCACAACGTAACTGGGTGACTATAAAGGTTCTCTATAGGTATTTCTGAGGGTGTCTGTTGGGTTGGCATGGATCAAGACTGGGATTTGTTACTCCGTGTGCCGGAGAGGTATCTTAGGGCCCACTCGGTAATACAACATCACAACAAGCCTTGCAAACAATGTGACTAAAGTGTTAGCCATGGGATATTGTATTACATAATGAGTAAAGAGACTTGACGGTAACGAGATTGAACTAGGTATGGAGATGCTGACGATCGAATCTCGGGCAAGTAACATACCAAAGAACAAAGGGAACAACATACTGGATTAACTGAATCCTTGACATGGAGGTTCAACCGATAAAGATCTTTGTAGAATATGTAGGAACCAATATGGGCATCCAAGTCCCACTATTGGTTATGGACCGTAGAGGTGTATCGGTCATGTCTACATAGTTCTCAAGCCCGCAGGGTCTGCACACTTAAGGTTCGGGGACGTTTCGGTAGTATAGAGTTATGTATGGTGGTGACTGAAGGTTTTTCAGAGTCCCGGATGAGATCCTAGACATTAAGAGTGTAATGGTCCAGAGGTAAATATTGATATATAGGAAGTCCTGTTTTGGTCACCGGAAAAGTTTCGGGCTCATCGGTAGTGTACCGGGAGTGTCGGGAGGGTACCGAGGGACCATCGAGAGGGGTGTCACGCCCCGAGGGGCCTCATAGGCTGTGGGAGGAGACAAACCAGCCCCTAGTGGGCTGGACAAGGCCTCCACTAAAGCCCATGAGGTTTGATAAGGAAAAATCCAAAGGTGGAGAGGTGGAAAGAGTTTCCAAGTGGAAAGGAGGAATCCTACTCCTAATAGGATTGGAGTAGGACTCCTCCACCTCCAATTTCGACCAAACCTTGAGGGTTTGAGTCTGCCTCCTCCCCTCCCTCCCTCCTATATATACTAAAGGATTTAGAGGGAAGAGCTAACCCTAATTGCCACGTGCTACCCTCTCATGTAAATCGTAGTTTCTCCTCTAGATCGTTTTAGCGGTGCTTAGGCGAAGCCCAGCTGGAATTATTCCACCACCATCGCCGCCATGCCTTCACGCTGCTGGAGAACTCATCTACCTCTCCGCTCCCTCTTGCTGGATCAAGAAGGCGGAGATAGTCATCGAGCTGCACGTGTGCTGAATGCGGGGGTGTAGTCCGTTCGACGCTAGATCGGAAGAACCATGATCAAGATCACGAGACGATTCATGATTGGATCGCGGGACGGATCATGATGATATCGCGGGACAGATTGTGATTGGATCGCGAGATGGATCGTGATGGGATTGCGGGACGCTCAGCGATTTGGATCGTGAAGACGTTCGACTACATCAACCGCGTTTCTTAACGCTTCCCGCTTAGCGATCTACAAGGGTATGTAGATCCACTCTCCCTCTCGTAGATGCTCATCACCATGGATAGATCTTGTGTGTGCATAGGAATTTTTTTGTTTCCCATGCAATATTCCCCAACAGTGGCATCATGAGCTAGGTCTATGTGTAATGAGATCTCGAGTAGAACACAAAGGAGTTTGTGGGCGTTGATGCTTAAATTGCTTCCTCCCTTGGTCGTGTTTTGGTTCAGCGGTATTGTGGGATGAAGTGGCCCGGACCAACCTTACTCGTACGCTTACGAGAGATCCGTTCCATCGACTGAGGTGTAACTTCGTTGCACAAAGATGGCTGACGGGTGTCTGTTTCTCCTACTTTATTTGGATCAGATTCGACAAAGGCGGTGCTTGAGAAGGTTGAAAAGCAACTTATGTATAACCGTTGTGGTTTTGCGTAGGTGAGAATTGTTCTTGCTAGATACCCGTAGCAGTCACGTGAAACTTGCAACAACAATTAGAGGACGTCTAACTTGTTTTTGCAGGGTATGTTGTGATGTAATATGGCCAATTACATGATGAGATATATGTGATGTATGAGATGGTCATGTATTGTATAGAATATCATGACTTGCATGTCGATGAGTACGGCAACCGGCAGGAGCCATATGGTCGTGTTTAATTATTGTATGACTCGGGTGTCAATCATTAAGCGCTATGTAATGCTTTACTTTATCTCTAAGCGGTAGCAATAGTAGTAGAAGCATGGTGGGCGCGACAACCCCGATGGCGACACGTTGATGGAGATCAAGATGATGGAGATCATGGTGTTATGCCGGTCATGATGGAGATCATGCCGGTGCTTTCAAGATGGAGATCAAAAGCACAAGTTCATGGCCATGTCATGTCACTTATGATTTGCATGTGATGTTAATCCCTTTATGCACCTTGTTTTGCATAGGACGATGGTAGCATTATAAGGTGATCCATCACTTAAATTTCAAGATAATTTGTGTTCTCCCTGAGTGTGCACAGTTGCAAAAGTTCGTCGTGTTGAGACACCACGTGATGATCGGGTGTGATAGACTCTACGTTCACCTACAACAGGTGCAAGCCGGTATTGCACGTGCAGAACACTCGGGTTAAACTTGATGAGCCTAGCATGTACAGACATGGCCTAAGAACACAAGAGACCGAAAGGTCGAACATGAGTCATATAGTAGATATGATCAACATGATGCTATTCACCATTGAAACCACCTCAACTCACGTGATGATCGGACTTGAGTTGGTGAATTTGGATCATGTATCACTCGAATGACCAGAGGGATGTCAATTTGAGTGGGAGTTCTTAAGTAATATGATTAATTGAACTCATTATCATGGACATAGTAAGTAGTGTCTTTACAAATTATGTTGTAGATTACTAGCTCACGCTGTAGCTCCCTTGAATTTTTATATGTTCCTAGAGAAACATAGTTGAAAGATGATGGTGGCAATATTGCCGACTGGGTCCATGATCTGAGGATTGTCCTCATTGCTGTACAGAAGGCTTATGTCCTTAATGCACCGCTTGGTGCGCCACCCCCTCTAGCGTCGTCTGTAGATGGTGTGAACATCTGATTAGGCATGTTCCGATGACCACTTGATAGTTTAGTGCGTCATGCTTTATGACTTAGAATTGAGGCTCCAAAAATGTTTTGAACGTCATGGAACATATGAGATGTTCTAAGAGCTGAAATTGGGATCTCAGGCTCGTGTTGTGAGATATGAGATCTCCAACAAGATTCTTTGCCTGCAAGATGAAGGAGAATAGGTCAATCGTTGAGCATGTGCTCAGATTGTCCGGGTGCTACAATCGCTTGAATCGAGTGGGAGTTGATCTTCCAGATAAGAAAGTGATTGATATAGTTTTCCAAGTCATTGTCACTAAGCTACTAGAGCTTCGTGATGAACTATAAAATGCCAGGGATGGAAATAATGATCCTTGAGCTGTTCGCGATATTTGACGCCGCAAAGGTAGAAATCAAGAAGGAGCATCAAGTGTTGATGGTTAGTAAAACCACTAGTTTCGAGAAGGGCAAGGGGAAGGAGGGAAACTTCATGGATGGCAAGTCAGTTACTGCTCCAGTGAAGCAACCCGAAGTTGAACCCAAACCTGAGACTAAGTGCTTCTATTATGGGGAGAGCGGTTGCTGAAGCGGAACAACCCTAGAAACTTGGTAGATAAGAAGGTTGGCAACGTCGACAGAAGTATAATTGATATATGTGTTATTGATGTGTACCTTGCTAGTACTCCTAGTAGCACCTGGGTATTAGATACCGGTTCGGTTGCTAAATGTTAGTAACTCGAAGTAAAAGCTATGGAATAAACGGAGACTAGCTAAGTTTGAGGTGACGATGTGTGTTGGAAATGTTTCCAAGGTTGATGTGATCAACATCACACTCTCTCTCTACCTTCGGGATTAGCGACAAACCTAAATAAATGTTATTTAGTGTTTGCGTTAAGCATGAACATGATTAGATCATGTTTATTGCAACACGGTTATTCATTTAAGTTAGAGAATAATGGTTATTCTGTTTACATGAATAATACCTTCAATGGTCATGCACCCAATGACAATGGTTTGTTGAATCTTGATCGTAGTAATACACATGTTCATAACATTGATGTCAAAAGATACAAAGTTAATAATGATAGTAACACATACTTGTGGCACGGCTGCTAAATGTCATATTGGTATAAATTGCATGAAGAAACTCCATGTTGATGGATCTTTGGACTCATTCGGTTTTGAATCGGTTGAGATATGCGGACCATGCCTCTTGGGCAAGATGGCTACAGACCCCGTTTTCAGTATGATGGAGCGGGCTAGTAACTTATTGGAAATGATACATATTGATGTATACGGTCCAATGAGTGTTTTAGCGTGCGGTGGATATCGTTATTTTCTTACCTTCACAGATGATTTGAGTAGATATAGTGTATATTTACTTAATGAAACACAAGTTTGAAGCGTTTGAAAAGTTCAAGCAGAATCAGACTGAAGTTTGAGATCATCATGACGAGAAGATAAAAAGTCTACGATATGATCGTGGAGGTGAATATCTGAGTTACGAGTTTGGTATAGAACTTAAGACAATGTGAAAGTTGTTTCACAACTCACGCCACCTGGAACACCATAGTGTGATGGTGTGTCCATACGTCGGAGTCGTGCTCTATTGGGTATGGTGCGAATTATGATGTCTCTTATGGTTTTGCCACTATCATTTTGGGGTTATGCATTAGAGACAACTACATTCACTTTAAATAGGGCACCATCTAAATTTGTTGAGATGACACCATATGTTTTGGCAGAAACCTAAGATGTCATTTCTTAGAGTTTGGGAATGCGATACTTATGTCTGATAAGCTCGAACCCATAGCAGAAAAATGCATCTTCATAAGATACCCTAAGTACAGTTGGGTATACCTTCTATCTCAGATTCAAGTACAAAGTGTTTGTTGCTAAAACTAGGTCCTTTCTCAAGAAAAAGTTTCTCTCGAAATAATTGAGTGGGAGGAAGATAGAACTTGATGAGGTTGTTTAACCTTTATTTCAACTAGAGAGTAGCGCAGTGCAGAAACATGTTTTTGTGGAACCTACGTCAGTTGAAGAGGAAGTAAATTATGATGATCATGAAGCTTCAAATCAAGTTACTATCAAACCTCGTAGGTCGACAATGACGCGTATTGCTCCTGAGTGGTACGACAACCCTGTCTTGGAGGTCATGTTGTTGGACAACGATGAACCTATGAGCTATGGAGAAGCGATAATGGGCCCGAATTCCGACAAATGGTTAGAGGCCATGAAATCCGAGAAAGGATCCATGTATGAAAACCAAGTATAGACTTTGGTAGACTTGCTCGTTGGACGGCAGGTCGTCGAGAACAAATGGACCTTTAAGATAAAGACATACGCTGATGGTAAATGTCACCATTTATAAAGCTCGACTTGTCACAAAGAAGTTTTCGACAAGTTCAAGGAGTTGATTGCAATGAGAATTTATCACTCATAGCGATGCTAAAGTCTGTTGGAATTATGTTAGCAGTTGTTGTATGTTTCAATTATGAAATCTTGTAGATGGATGTCAAAACATCGTTTCCTTAACGGTTTACTTGAGGAAGGGTTGTATGTGATACAACCAGAAGGTTTTGTTAGTCCTAAGGATGCTAAAAGGTGTGCGAGCTCCAACAATCCTTCTATAGGATGGAGCAAGCATCTCGGAGTTGGAATATACACTTTGATGAGGTGATCAAAGTTTTTGAGTCTATACAAAGTTTATGAGAAATTTGTATTTACAATAAAGTGAGTGGGAGCACTACAGAATTTTTGATAAGCATATGTGGTTGACATATTATTGATCGAAAATGATGTAGAATTTCTGGAAAGCATAAACGGTTGTTTGAAAAGAGATTTTCAAAGGAATACCTGGATAAAGGTACCTAATTGTTGAGCATCAAGATCTATAGAGATAGATCAAGATGCTTGATGAGACTTTCAATGAGTACATACCTTGACAAGATTTTGAAAGAGTTCAAAATGGATCAGTCAGAGAAAGAGTTCTTGCCTGATTTGTAAGGTGTGAAGTTGAGTAAGACTCAAAGCTCGACCACGGTAGAAGAAAGAGAAAGGACGAAGGTCGTCCCCTATCCTTTAGCCATAGGCTCTATATTGTATGCCATGCTGTGTACCGCACCCGTGTGTGCCTTGCCATGAGTCCGTCAAGGGGTACAAAAGTGATCCAGGATTGGATCACTGGACATCGGTCAGGATTATCCTTAGTAACTAAAGGACAAAGGAAAGGTTTCTTGATTATGGAGGTGATAAAGAGTTAGTCGTAAAGAGTTACGTCGATGCAAGCTTTAACACCAATCCGGATGACTCTTTGTAGCAATCCGGATGCGTATAGTGGAGCAGCCATTTGGAATAGCTCCGAGTGGAGTGTGTTAGCAGTGTCTAAAGTATGACATAGAGATTTGCAAAGTACACACGGATCTGAATGTCGCAGACCCGTTGACTAAAAGACCTCTGGCACATGCAAAGCATGATCGAGCCCCAGAACTCATTGGGTGTTAGATTCATAACAATGCAAATCACATGGTGATGTGAACTAGATTATTGACTCTAGTGCAAGTGGGAGACTGTTGGAAATATGCCCTAGAGGCAATAATTAATTGGTTATTATCATATTTCCTTGTTCATGATAATCGTTTATTATCCATGCTATAATTGTATTGATCGGAAACTCAGATACATGTGTGGATACATAGACAACACCATGTCCCTAGTATGCCTCTAATATACTAGCTCATAGATCAAAGATGGCTATGGTTTCCTAGTCATGGACATGAGATATCATTTGATAACGGGATCACATCATTAGGAGAATGTTGTGATGGACAAGACGCAAACTACAAATGTAGCATATGATTGTGTCAGTTTATTGCTACTGTTTTCTGCATGTCAAGTATCTGTTCCTATGACCATGATATCGTGCAACTCACTGACACCGGAGGAGTACCTTGTGTGCATCAAACATCGCAACGTAACTGGGTGACTATAAAGGTGCTCTACAGGTATTTCCGAGGGTGTCTATTGGGTTGGCATGGATCAAGACTGGGATTTGTTACTCCGTGTGACGGAGAGGTATCTCAGGGCCCACTCAGTAATACAACATCAAAACAAGCCTTGCAAGAAATGTGACTAAAGTGTTAGCCACAGGATCTTGTATTACGTAATGAGTAAAGAGACTTGCCGGTAACGAGATTGAACTAGGTATGGAGATGCCGGCGATCGAATCTCGGGCAAGTAACATACCGAAGAACAAAGCGAACAACATACGAGATTAACTGAATTCTTGACATAGAGGTTCAACCGATAAAGATCTTCGTGGAATATGTAGGAACCAATATGGGCATCCATGTCCCGCTATTGGTTATTGACCATAGAGGTGTCTCGGTCATGTCTACATAGTTCTCGAACCCGCAGGGTCTGCACACTTAAGGTTCGGTGACGTTTCGGTAGTATAGAGTTATGTATGGTGGTGACCGAAGGTTGTTCGGAGTCTCGGATGAGATCTCGGACTTTACGATGAGCTTCGGAATGGTCTGGAGGTAAATATTGATATATAGGAAGTCCTGTTTTGGTCACCAGAAAAGTTTCAGGCTCATCGGTAGTGTACCGGGAGTGTCGGGAGGGTACCGGGGGACCATCGGGAGGGGTGTCACGCCCCGAGGGGCCTCATGGCCCGTGTGAGGAGACAAACTAGCCCCTAGTGTGCTGTATGATGCCCTCACTAAAGCCCATGAGGTTTGAGAAGGAAAAAAATCCAAAGGTGGAGAGGTGGAAAGAGTTTCCAAGTGGAAAGGAGGAATCCTACTCCTAATAGGATTGTAGTAGGACTCCTCCACCTCCAATTTCGACCAAACCTTGAGGGTTTGAGGCTTCCTCCTCCCCTCCCACCCTCCTATATATACTAGAGGATTTAGAGGGAAGAGCTATCCCTAATTGCCACGTGCTACCCTCTCCTCTAGATTGTAGTTTCTCCTCTAGATCTTTTCAGTGGTAATTAGGCAAAGCTCTGCTGGAATTGTTCCACCACCATCGCCGCCACACTGCCACACTGCCATAGAACTCATATACCTCTCCGCTCCCTCTTGCTGGATCAAGAAGTTAGAGATCGTCATCGAGCTGCACGTGTGCTGAACGCGGAGGTGCCGTCTATTCGGTGCTAGATTGGAAGAACCGTGATCAAGATCGCGAGACGATTCGTGATTGGATCGCGGGACGGATCATGATGGGATCGCGGGACGGATCGTGATTGGGTCACGAGATGGGATCGCGGGACGCTCGGCAATTTGGATCGCGAAGACGTTCAACTACATCAACCACGTTTCTTAACGCTTCCTGCTTAGCGATCTACAAGGGTATGTAGATCCACTCTCCCTCTCATAGATGCTCATCACCATGGATAGATCTTGCGTGTGCATAGGATTTTTTTCCCATGCAACGTTCCCCAATAGGTCGACACCCCACCGGCCGTCCCCGACCCGGGGGCCGGCGAGCCGGTCCCAGGGACTGATCAACCAGGCCTGGGGGCTGGCAAGCCGGCCCCGTCTCGGCTCCCTCGTGGCCCCAGCCCATCCTGGTGTTCCTTCTGTGCGGGGAACTCCCCCTGGACGAGGCCATGGCAAGAGAAATCCAACGCCGAGCCCTGGCGTATAACATCATCAATCGCGAGCTAGTCCACCGTAGCACCACCGGCGTCTTCCAGCGGTGTGTCGAGATGGAAAAGGGTCAGGAGATCGTCCTCGAGATCGACCAGGGCGAGTGCGGGCACCATGTCACCTCCAGGACCCTGGTGGCCAAGGCTTTTCACCATGGTTTCTATTGGCCGACCGCCTTGGAGGCGGCCAAGAAATTGGTCGACGAGTGCGAGGGCTGTTAGCGCTTCAGCACGTAGAGCCACCTGCCGACATTGGCCCTCCATACCACCCCCCTCTCATGGCCCTTCACTGTCTGGGGGCTGGACATGGTGGGTCCCTTCAAAACCGCATGAGGCAGCATGACACATCTACTGGTGGCCGTCGACAAATTCACATAGTGGATCGAGGCCCGGCGGATCAAGAAGCTGGACGGCCCCACGACCGTCCGGTTCATCGATGACATCACGGTTCGCTATGGCGTCCCCCATAACATCATCACCAACAATGTCACGAACTTCTCCAAGGGTGCACTCGCGCGTTTCTGCTCCAAGAAGGGCATCCGGCTCGACCTGGCCTCTGTCGCTCATCCACAGTCAACTGGCCAGGTCGAGAGGGCAAACGGCCTAATCTTGTCCGGCATCAAGCCCCGACTCGTAATGCCGCTGGTGAGGTCAGCCGGCTGCTAGGTCGACGAGCTGCCGACTATCCTTTGGAGCCTCAGGACCACCCCAACTGATCAACTGGCTACACGCCCTTCTTCCTTGTGTACGGGTCCGAGGCAATCATCCGCACCAATATCGAGTTCGACTCGCCTCGGGTTGCCCTATACACGGAGAAGGACGCAAAGGAGGCAAGAGAAGACGGCGTCGGACTACTCGAAGAAGCCCGCGAACTGGCCTTGAGCCAGACGACAATCTATCAGCAAAAGCTCCGACACTACTACAACAAGCAGATCCGACCGCTCTCCTCCCGCGAAGGAGACCTGGTGCTCAGGCGGATCCCGCGGACAACCGGACATCATAAGTTGTCCTCCCCATGGGAGGGCCTATTCATCGTCAGCAAGGTGCTGCACAATAACGCATATTACCTGATAGATGCCCAGAAGCCGCAGAAGCGCAAGAGAGATGCCTCCGGCAAGGAGACAGAGCGCCTGTGGCACTTGGCGCTCCTCCGTCCGTTTTACTACTGAAAAGACCAGTGTATGTATGTATCCCACCCCTTTTGGGCCTATGAATGCAATGGGTGCCCCAGGCCGGCTCTTGGGGCACGTCCTTTCCGTTTCTCTCGAAGGTCTCCTCACTCATCGGCCCTCCGACCTGGCTCCCGGTCCCAGGGGCTCTCCGGCTGGTCCTAGGTCGCCTCCCCCGAAATCGACCAAGTAGTGTGAGCTAAGAAAGCCCTCCCACCCCTCCCAGCTACAGACCGGCTCCCGGATATCTGGATGATGGGGCCTCAGGGCGGCAAAACTTATCACACACAAAAAATTGATGGCAAGGGGGTTGTCGGCTAGGTCTAGCTGGACCACCGCCTTACCTCTGCCGCTGAACTTACCAAAAAATCTCGCGGTTCCTAAGTTCGGAACCAGCTCCCTCGAGGTGAGCGCTCTGACCCAGCTACAGACCGGCTCCCGACTATCGGGCTGGCGGGGCCGAAACCAAAGGGGAAAAGAGGCCGAGCTGACGGAACCAAAGGAGCAAAAAAGGAGTAAGGACGAGCAGGCACGCATAATAGGCAAACACATTAAGCATTTAGCACACAAGTTTAAAATAAGAAAGGCCCACGGCCATTACAATTCGTTACATTACACCCCCAGTGGGTGGACTTGAGTCTAACGTGCATAAGAAATAACAAAAGATAAGATAAGACGCCCGAGGGCTCAGGCCATTGGCATGTTGCCGGCCGGTGCGTCTCCAGCCGGTGCATCGTCGGGTGGCTCGACTCTCGGCCCGAAGGTGGTCGCGGCCTTCAGGTCAGCTTCCTTGGCCTTCGGGGCAACCTCCGCGGTCCCACTCATCTTGGTGCTGGAGTCTGTGCTCTCATCGGCGACCTCCTCGTCCTCCAGACCTTGGGGGTTGCCGAAGGAGTCCTTGGCCACCGGCGCGCCGTCCTCGCCAAGGGCTGGCACGAGCTCGTCCAGTCGACGTACGACGCGAGCTCGTTGGCCCGGCAGACAAGGACCGTCTCGTGAGCCGCCCGCTCCTCAGCCGGCTCGTCCCGCATAGTGGCCAGTCGGTTCAGGCCAACCCCGCGGTACCACGAGGTGATGAACCGACGCGCCATATGTACGTCGGCTTGAGCCACCGACGCCTTCCAGACCTCAAGCCGGGCCACGACATGCTCTAGCCACAAGGCCACGCGGTTCTCCGGAGCTCCACGGCCTGGCCACAAGGCAGCAATGACCTCCTTGCTGGCCGTCGTCAGCCGCTCCACGCTCCGCTCGAGGTGGATCAGCCAGTTCTCTATGGTGAGCCCAAGCTCCGCCATATCCCAGGCAGAGTCCTCCTCGATGGAGTGCCCGCGCGTTCGGAGACACTCCCGATGCTCCGCGACAGCATGCTCAGCGCGGCGCTGGGTTTCCGGGAAGCACCCTAAAGAATAAAGGGAAGAAGGAGAATAAGGCAAATCAAGAACAAGAACTGACAAGAAGAAAACAGCCAGCCAAAAAAAAACGGGTACTTACGCTCGAGGGATTTTTCCATCTCGATGGCGAAGTGGAGCGACGAGTGCCGCTCTGACACCAACGCCACCTCCGCCTCGGCAAGAGCCTTCCTACGCTCTGCGAGCGTCCTCTCGAGGTGGGTCACCTCGTTTTGGAAGGCGGCTATGTGTTGGGTGGCTTCGGACGCTTCCCTGACGGCCTTCTCCTTGGCCGTCACCTCCCGCGCCACGTCGGCCTTCAGGCGGTCTTGGGCCGCTTGCCCATCCGCCAGCTGGGAGCTGAGCCGGTCCCTCTCCTGAGTGACCGCCTAGACGCTCTGCGCTAGCCAGTCCCGCTCGGAGACGTCCCTGGTCTTCTCCGCCCGGACGGTGGTTAGCTCCTTTGCAAAGAAAAATGGGCATCAGTCGGACATTCCACGCCCGCTCCGGCTGCCAAGAAGCCGGCCCGGCTCCCGGGGGCTACGCGCCCCCCCCACAAGACTTGACATACCTTGCACCGGTGCCAGCTCCTCCTCCAGCCGGTAGAAGCCATGCTTGCCGCGGTCGTGGATGGAGACCGCCTCATCAAACAACTTCTGCCGCTGTGAGTTCCCCTCCTGCCACATGAAGCTAAAATCAAAAGACGCACAAGGAGATCCGGCCCGGCTGCCCGACAGCCGGCCAGCCGACCCGCATTTCAGGGGCTACACCCAGTGGGTGCGCTTGTGCGTCCCCACTGAAAATTTCAACAAGGACAACAACGCTTACCTCCACGTGCCGCAGGGTGGTGTTGGACGCCTCTGTGAACTGGCCAGCTCCTGGCGGCACCGATCCAGGATGCTCCTCAACTCCTCGAACGCGGGGACCGGGCCACTTGCCGGGCGAGCTAGAAAGGTTGGGACGCGCGTCAGTGCCTCCCAGTTTCGAATCACGTCCTGCATGGACCTCTAGGCCCGGCTGCTGTCGCCACCCGTCCCGACGCTCGCCACGGTGTCAGTCGCTGGGGGAGGGTTGATGACAGCAAGGGCGCGGGAATCGGTCCCCAGTTGCCCCTCACTTGCCGCTCGTGCTGCCTCCTCCTCCTGCCGGCCCGACACGGCGACCGCGACGGACGGTATCTCCGTCTCCATGGCTGCCGCCGCCAGCGCCGCCTTTGGCGGCGCTTTTGGGGCCGCCGGAGCCTCCCGCACGTCAAGCTGGGCCGACTCGGCCGCAGGTGGCATCACGTCCGACACCATCGGCCGGGTCGCCTCGAGGACCGGCTCCATAGCCGTCGCCCCCAATCGGGCCATCTCCTCCATGGACAGGGGCGCAGCCGGCTCCGTAGCCACCCCTCATGGCTCGCTCGACGGGGGCCTCGACAGACGGGTCGATTCCGCCACCGAGTCGAACGCCCGCGCGGGCTCCGCAGACCTCCTCCGCCTCCCGCCGCTCGAAGTCCCAGAATGCGAGGCCCCGCCTCATGCTCTGGACTTCGTGGCTCGTAGCTCCGTGAGCCTTCTCTTCTCCTCTTGTTGCATGGCCGCATGCTCGCGGGCCAGCCGGCTGGCGGCGTCCGTCCGGCCAACCACCGACTCCACCTCATGGATATCGATGGGGTCCCTGAGACGCATAAGGGTCAAACACCCACCGACCCATGACTCTGAACGAAACACGCGCAAAAAAGGAAGATCATGTACCTGGTAACGACGGGCAGGACCTGCCTGGCGCGTGCCGATGGCTTCTACACGGCCACTTTCACCCACTTATGGGCAAGTGACGGGGCCTCTAGATCCTCCTGAGCCGGCCTCTTTGCCCGACTGGCGGCTCCGGCAGTCGGGGCCTAAGCCGGCCGCTCCTCGCTTCGCCCGCACCGGCCCTGCTGAACTAAGGGGGAGGCGCATTCAGGATCATCACATCATCATTGTCATCATCATCGGTCTAGTCCCTGATTGTCGGACCGGTAGGGTACTCATCGGCTCCGCTGGGCTCTCCGGCTGCACCGGACCCTCCGGCTCCGCTGGGCCCGCTGGCTCCCGGGTCGACCGGCTCCTCGGCCCCTCCCGAGGAGTCAAACCCCTCTTCAGGCGGGCCTCCCTGCTCGTAGTCTTTGGAGTCGGAGTGGTCGCACTCCGTCTTGAAGATTTGGGGGTGTGGGCCATCCGGTGTGTTCTGTCACACGAACAACTGCAGTTAGAACGAAGAAGTAAGGTCGACTGCTGGCTGCCGGCTTGCAAGATTCAAACGAAAAGGGCCACCTCGACAAAACATACCAGGGGAGGTCGGTTGAGGCGGTTGTACGGCTCCTTGCCGAAGGTCCATGACGCCGGCACCAGCTTGAACGTCGTGATGGTGTTCACCCGCTTTGCCACCTGAGCTGGTGTCAGGTCGACGGTCGTCAGCCAGTAGGGGTCTCGACGGCCGGACATATCACAGATCTGGTGTGGCCTCATCTGGAGAGCCAGCACCCGGCGCGAGATGAAGGCCGCCACCAGATCAGAGGCGACCAGCCGCTCCCCGGTCACCAGCTGCATGAGCCCATCGAGCTCTGCGAGAGCCACTCCACACGGGGCGGTTCCCGGCCAGTTGACTCCGGAGGAGTGCGCTTTGACGAAGGCTGGCAGCCAGATGTAGTCCCGCTGCGGGTCGGCGTTCTTCACATAGAAGAATGTCCAATGCTAGCCCTTGATGGAGTCAATGAGGCTGAAGTGCGGGAAGCGCGTGCCGCGGTAGCACACTGCCGCGCCCCCGCAGGTGTTGCTCTTCAGCGCTTTGAGGTAGAAGAGCATGTTGAAGGAGTCGATAAAAGGGAGAATCCCCAAGTACCCCTCACACAGTGTCATGAAGCCCGTGATTTAGAGGATGGCATTGGGGCCAAGGTGGTGCGGTTGGAGGTCAAATGTATCCATCATTAGATGGAAGAAGTGGCTCACCGGGAGCCCGAAGCCGCGGGAGAAGTGCGAGGCGAAGACAACGAACTCTTCGGGCTACGGCGTGGGCACCACCTCATCGCCCGATGCATGGGCAATCACGCGCTCCGCCGACGGCAGCATGCGCGTGCAGCGGAGATCCGCAATGGCAGCCTCCGTGACCACGGACCCGACCCAGCTTCCTGTGCGCCCTTCGGTCATCGCAGCGGCGGGACGCGTGCGGGCGTGGTCGCGTGCGGGGAGAGCAGCGGCGCGCGAGAGAGCAGAGAAGATGAAGAGAAGAAGAATCGAGGGGGCAAATGGGGTGCGGGTGCTTCCGCCCTCTGCCTTGGAAACCATAGCATCTCGCTAGAAGGATCATAGTTCCTAAGGGAGAAGTGGCAAATCGAACTCCAATCGACGGTGTCTTCATCGTCTCTGCTCCAATTTTTATCCCATGGCAGTTAATCATAATTATAGGTCAGGTTTGATTTTCTGGTGCATTTATGGGCTCGTTTGATATTTTTTTCAGCATTTTTTATCATTTACAAGACATTTAGTGCATATAAATCAAATCCCAACTTTAACAGCATGTGTTGACAAGAGGTATAAGGATTGTCGTTTGATCTGGGTGAATCCTACGATGCACACGTAAGATCTGTGTGGTTTGGGTTTTGGCCAATCAGAAGGCATGACTCATTTTGCGCATTAGGTGTCATCAAACACGCTTTAGAAAGCGCTCGATTTTCGTGAATGAAACGTGTATTATTTTTTTATGCATAATAATCATATTTTCATTTCAAATGAATTTATGACTTCATCATATCGCCTCAAATTATTTTCATTGGCACACAATCACCTATTAACCCCTGTATTGATTTTCGGTGGCATTTCATGACTTGTTTGCTAATTTTAAGACATTTTTTCCATCAACATTGGGCTTGTTAGTAATTGAATTAGAGGAAATGCAAATGTATTCCAAAAATCACGAAAATGGGTGTTTCACTGTGGCATGATGTGAATACCCTATGGAAAAAATTGGTAATGTCTGGCAGAAGTTGTGATGTACGACCCTTTGAAACTCAAGGCATCTCACACGAAGGGATCATAGTTTCCAAATGTAGAGTTGGCATTTCAGATTCTCCAATATGTGCCAACCTCATCCTTTCACTTCGATTTTCCCATGGTAAGCACACATCATTGTACTCATATTATTGATCTTCTAGTGGATTACATGGCTCGTTTGCTATATCTAAGGCATTTTTTGTATTACCATGCATGCATTAGTCCATAAATAAAATCCCAACATGAATTACGTGTGGATGCTAGCAAAGAACTTCTTACAAACCATGTGTGTCTCACTTTTGCGTGATTTTCATAATTGTGCAAGGAATGAGAAGAATTTTCAAACATTTTGGATGGGAGATGCGTAAACGTTGGTAATTTAATTATAGGAAGACTCAGAAAATCTCAAAAATCGGTTTGTCATCGTGGTGTGACCTCAAGACACCATGGAAAAATTTTGGTAAATTTTGGCACAAGTTACGATGATTGCTCCTTGGAAACTGTAGCATCTCACTAGAAGGATAATAGTTCCTAAGGGAAAAGTTGCAAATCGAACTCCACTCGACGATGTCTTCATCGCCTCTCCTCCAATTTTTATCCCCCGATAGTCAATCATCATTATATACTAGGTTTGATTTTCTCGCGCATTTATGGGCTCGTTTGATATTTTTTAGCATTTTTTATTATCTACGAGACATTTAGCGCATATAAATCAAATCCAAACTTTAACAATGTGTGTTGACGAGAGGTATGAGGACTGTCATTCGATCTGGGTGAATCCTATAGTGCAGATGTACGATCCGTGTGGTTTGGGTTTGGCCAATCAGAACACACGACTCACTTTGCGTGCATTAAGTGTCATCGACCACGGTTTAGAAAGCATACAGTCTCAGTGAATGAACCATGTCTTATTTGTTTATGCAAAACAATCATATTTTCATTTCAAATGAATTTGTGACTTTATCATTTCGCCTCGAATTATTTTCATTGATAGATAATGTGGGGACCCCGACTCATAAGCATAAGTCGTGATCACTGAATGCACATGCACAATGATCCCAAAGATCAATGCTCACTGAGCACATGGAAACTGGAATACAAGAGTCTTACATCCTTACATATTGTCTTACACAAATAAAGACCATGAAGGTCAAGTCTTACATACATAGGACCGCAAAGGCCAAACACTTAAATCAAACAAGCAGCGGAAATCTTGGTCGAAAGCATGAACCCATGCCATCTGCCTTAAACTATAGGTAATCTGACTGGGAAGCGTCCTAGTTCGCATGTTCGTCACCAACGAAATCTTCGCCATATTCCTGCTCTTCTATGCCTGGCCAATTAAATAACCAGTGGCAAGCCAATGATTACTTTGAATATACTCGCAAGCAACCCATGTCGGAACAAGGCAATAACAATGAATGATATAACACTGAGTAGGTATTTTGTAGAAAGCTATTTTTTAATGCAATGACATGATCAAGTAACTATGTAAGCATGCCTCAACAGTTGGCCGATATCCATATGAACAAGTCACATATATCATCATAAATAGGGGGTTGAACACCTCATGTTCAATCATCATGTCGACTCAACTGACTTATCTCAAGTATCATCTCTGTGTCATCCACACACGCACACCAAGTTTGTGAAAACATCGGACACAGTTTAAGCAGGACCTCCAACTGTCCATGACTGTGGACACGGCTATTCGAATAATTTTACACTCTGTAGAGGTTGCAAACTTTACCCACTAAACCCGGGGAACTTCCGTGTCATCCACGACTCGCGATATATATCATACCCGAGGTAAGCACCCGAACAATGACTTTCCCCTAGCCATACTAAACAAAGAGTCCACCCGATCGCTACCCAGCCCTCATGATGTACATCATAAGAGCCACGCTCTAGATCGTACCATCCATGAAGGGACCAACAGTGTGCCCGATGCCTATGAAGATAGCGCATGATCGTCCATACCGGCACGACCCCATATCAAGAGTGACCACGTCACTCCCGCCACTAGTAATGCGGGCTCTATGCTAGTACCCATCAAGGTAATCAACAAGGCCCTGTCCCATAAGGGGTATCGTGGTTGTGCATGTAATGTTGGGACGGTCAGCAAATCATAAAACTCTCCGTTTTCGAAAACACACCCTCAACTTGTTCCGGTACACCACTTCTTTCTCAAGTGGTTACCCCAACTCATCATCTCCCTCCGGCATTAGTGGCACCGACGGGGTTTTCGAAAAGTTTTCGAAATCACTTCTTTGTTTCCATCACCATGCATAATCCCGATCCCACTTGTGTAGCATCTACTAGCAACCTAACTACTCCCACCCGCACAACCCTCATAAGGAGGTAGGGTCATGCATGATGCAAGTATCAATGGTAAAAGTAATGGAGACATCCCACTGAAGTGGTCACCACATCCGCATGATCAACATCACGGAAATACGTGCTACATGCCATGCAAATAAAAGGGTTCATAGTCATGGTCAAAGGGCTGCTTGCCTGGCTCAACAAAGTCTTCAGGCCCAACTCCCTCGTCAACAACGCAATCTATCATCATGATAAATAATGATAATAATAAGCATCACACAAAAATAGAGCACAAGAATCTACTACTAAAATGCTACCCTACTCTGATAAATGCTGAAAACTATTGTAAGAATATTTGTCTAAGGTTTTGGGGTGAAAAAGGTTTTCAAAATTATTTTTAACAATGGCTAAAAATGCCCAAAAGAGGCTTTAAAATAAAACAATACATAAAAGGTTTCCACAATTTTTCACAAATGGCACTATTAAATTCTACACATTATTTAAAGATTTTGGGTGGAAAAAATATTGGCACTGGAATTTTATCTAGAGCTGTGGGATTTTTGGAAAACCCTGCAGAAAAGGAAAAAAGAAAAGGGGCATTGTGCCTTGGGCCAGATCTGGCCGCAACTAGGCCGGCCCAGAGCAATCCAACCCCAGGTGAACCGAGCGTCTGCGCCGCGCGAGGTTTGAACCTAACGGGCGGGCCCCATGGGCCAGAGAGATGAAGAGAGAGGCGGGCGAGACAGAGGCCGACAGGTGGGGCCTCACTGTCAGATCGGTCTCCCACGTCGGAACCAAGGTAAGGGAGGCTCACTAGCAGCAAAGCATGGCACGACGATTGGAGTAGGGAGCAAAAATGGGCCCAGCATCGAGCCGCCATTCTCCTGGAGGTGGAAGGGTGGCCGAAGGTGGTCAGGGTCGCCAGCGACGAGGAGGCCGCGGTGGAGGAGCTTCGGGTTCGACCTCGAATGCCCGTCTTGGCCTACAAATCAAACAGGGAAGATGGGGAAATGAATCACGACACCGAGGGGAGACCAAAGGGACAGAAATGAGGGCTGAGGAGGCTCTGTACCCGAAGATCAACGGCGGCGTTGTCGCGGCGAGGTTCAGCTCGACCCCGAGCGCAGGGGCTTCGGGAGCTCGCCGGGGTGGTTTGGGCGTGCGATTGGGAGTGGGGAAGGAGCAGCACAGAAAGAGAGGGGCCTCGGGGTGCCTTTTTATAGGCGAGGGTGCGGTGCACCATGGACCATGCGCCGGCGAGCTTGGGGCTGAGTCTAGAGGCCACGGGGGGAGGAGCTGGTGTGACTACGGTCCTTCTGGGACTCGTCCACGACCAGGGGGAGAGAAGAGAGGAGAGAGCGCATGCGTGTGAGGGTCGGGGTTAGCCGAGCCGGGCAGTGCTCGGCACGCGCGAGAGGAGGGAGGAGGAGAAAGGAGGGGACCGACAGGGCTAGCGTGTCCGAGACGTTGAGGGGGCCAAGTGGCGTGAGGGGGAGGCCCAAGGTCACCAAGGCTATGAAGTGGGCGGCGGCTACAGTGTGGTCGGGCACTGTAGCACGCTCTGGAAAACGCGTTTGGCATGCCATGGCATGCCAACGGTGTCCTGGGCGCGGCCATAGGTGTCTAGGGGGTCTAGGGGGGAGTAACAAAGTTGGGAATGGCCTTGGATGCTCTGGTGGGTAGCTTAGAATAAGAGGGAAGGGGAGAGAGAGATTTTGTTGTCCAAACAAGTAAATGTGGGGTTTACCCCACTTATCCATTGAGTCTTGGCCAGATAAATTTACTGGAGGTGCAATGGAATACTACAAGGTTGTGGCAAAAAAATTAAGTAAAGGAGAATAGTAGAAGGGGATCAAACAGGGTTTTTACCATCTGGGCAAAAAGTGTTTGATGATGGTTTGGCTAAGAAAATGGAGTTTCCTTGCCATGATTTTTAACAGGGTCAAATGGTGGTTAGAAATAGGGTTGACCACCAAGTTTGAGGTTGATTGAAGAAAGTTCACAAAGTAACTTTGTGAAACCCTAGAAATCAATAGAATCAGATTCCTGTAGATCTAGGTATGCATTTCCATTCTCCTTGATGCACCACTTGGTGTGGCATCCTTATTTGGGTAATGGAACATGCCCACAAAGTTTGGGGTCAAGAGAAGAAACTTCACAATGTAAAGTTGTTCAAATTTGAATCTGGACACGAATGGTTTTGGAATATTTTGACGAAGCAAATTATTTGGGATTGAGATGAAACTTTGCAAGATCATCACATATGACAATTGTGACTTGCTGGAATTTTCTTGGAATTTATTGAGAATATTTCTTATAGAAATATTTCAAAAGCTTGATTTGGACAGAAAGGGTTTTGAGGGGTTTTGCCAATGATTTTGAACATGACCATGTGTTGAAACTCATATATATGGAAAATATATGTCCGCTGAGTTCCCCTAAATTTTCTCAAA
Source organism: Hordeum marinum (assembly GCA_022496015.1). Taxonomy (NCBI): domain Eukaryota; kingdom Viridiplantae; phylum Streptophyta; class Magnoliopsida; order Poales; family Poaceae; genus Hordeum; species Hordeum marinum. Next base: position 65,045,655 of record CM039675.1, read on the forward strand.
TATTTTTAAAGCATTAAAATATTTTTCCCTATGAAAAACCATTTCTTGCCTTAAGAAAAATACTTTAAATAAAATAGTAAAATAATCTTTAATATTATTATTTGGTGGTTTTGGGAGTCATATATACATAGTAGGTTTCAAATAAATCCTTTGGGGAAAAAGGATCCACCCAATTTGAGGACTTGCACTGCAAACCTCAACTTAGGGGTTTTTGAAAACCTTATTTGAATAAACCCTTTTTGGTCAAAATAATATTTGATAAATATAGTTTTGGGTACTATTCACATGGCATGATCATTGGGCAAGAAGTTTGGATCAAGGAAGATGGATATGGAGAGGAGTAGAACCTAAGAGTGCCAAACATAATCAACCAAACAATCAATCAAACAACAATTCAAACAAGCATGCACTCAAAAAGTTTTAATTGGCTCCAAATTTTGTAAATCCAAGCATAGCAAAGTGATGCAACCACAGTGTGTGACATACAATGACCTGTTAACCCCTGTATTGATTTTCGGTCGCATTCCCTGACACTTTTGCTAATTTTAAGACATTTTTTCCACCAACATTGGGCTTGTTAGTAATTTAATTGGAGGAAATTCAGATGTATTCAAAAAATCACGAAAATGGGTGTGTCACCATGGCATGATGTGAATACCTCGTCAAAAAAAATTGGTAACGTCTAACGGAAGGTGCGATGTACGACCCTCTGAAACCCAAGGCATTTCACCCGAAGGGGTCATAGTTTCCAAATGTAGAGTTCGCATTTCAGACTCTCTAATCGGTGTCAACATCATCCTTTCGCCTCGATTTTTTCCATGGTATGAAAACATCATTGTACTCCTATTATTTATCTTCTGGTGGATTACATGGCTCGTTTGCTATATATAAGGCATTTTTTTGCATTTACCATGTATGCATTAGTGCATAAATAAAATCCCAATATGAATTACATGCGGATGCTGGCAAAGAATCTCTTGCAAATCATTTGTGTGTCACTTTTGCATGATTTTTGTCATTGTACAAGGAATGAGAAGAATTGTCAAGCATTTCGGATGGGAGATGCATCCACCTAAATAAATCTCAGTAATTTAATTATAGGAAATGCAGATGGACTCAGAAAATCACGAAAATTGGTGTGTCATCGTCGCATGATCTTTAGACACCGTGGAATTTTTTTGGTAAAATTGGGCACAAGCTACGATGATCGCTAATTGGAAACAACATCTAAGTAGAAGGACCAAAGTTTCAAAGGGAGAAGTGGCAAAGCAAACTCCAATCGACGGTGTCTTCGTCGTGTCTCCACCAAATTTTTCCCACGGTAGTCAATAATGACTATATGTCAGGTTTGATTTTTCTACCGCATTTCTAGGCTCGCTTGCAATATTTAAGCCATTTTTGCATTTACTGGTCATTTAGTGCATATAAATTGAATCCCAACTTCAACAACGTGTGTTGGTGAGAGGGATAAGGACTGCTATTCGATCTGGGTGCACCCTACGGTGCAAACGTACAATCCATGTGGTTTGGGTTTTGGTCAATCAGAACGCACGACTCACACTGCGTGCATTAGGTTTCATCGGCCACGGTTTACAAAGAAAATGGATTTAGTGAATGAACCCTATGCGATTGGTAAACCAAATCGCACATGTTCAGCTCATACATACCGGAGTGAGATCAACTGAGTGTTCTAGCTATAGGGTAAATTATCATAAATATTTCAAATTCATTGCTACAGTTGACAACATATTAATCTATATCAACATTAGGTCAGGCTTACCTCGCAATACAGTACATGTGAAACTTCTAATAGAACAAACTCAGTACACATCGCTCACGATTCAGTACATGCAACAATTCAGTACAGTAGACATAATGATTAGTTTTTTGAATCAACTCTCATGTACATGGGGTGATCGCGATCAATAGGTTGACCCCTAATGAACTTAGGATTTCTGATGATTTTACGCTTCTCCTCTTTTATGTTGTGTGGCCCCTCAGGTGGCAACTCATCATACTGATTGTACTCCTCATCACCAACATTCTCGACGCCTAGTGCCCTCATCTTCCTATACATCACTACATGGCAGTGCGTATGCAAGAGGTCTGACACAAAGAAAATCTGGGTAGCATCGCTGGCAAGAATAAATGAGTCCTTGTGATATGCCATACCTCTGCGGTTAACATATGTCTTCCTGTTGTAAGAAACAACCTTTACGCTACTAAGAGGGACCCATCTGCACTTGAATAATGCCACCTTCATTCGCACATAGTTAATCTCCCAAATCTCTTTGATGGTTCCATTGCACACCTGTTTATCATCTTCCTCTACGATTAGGCATTCTATTTGAACAGAGTTTTTCTGATACGAGGTCTTAGCATCACGTTCCTCGGTGTAGAATGTGTTTCCATTTATGTCATACGCCTGGTACTTCATAATCGTCGTTGATGGATTTTGTGCCAACCACGTTGCAAGGTCTTGATCGGATCCGCTTGCCAAACAATCCTTCAACCATCGTACATAGTCCTTATTGTGTGCATTTGTCTCGGTAGCTAGTGACAACACATTGGGTAAGTTGCTTCGTCGTATCCCCTCCATGTGTTCTGCATCATAAGCATCGAGTATCTGGCTGTTAAGCAGTATTGTCAAATGGGATTGATCGGCCATTTATCTAGGTGCACAAATCTGCGATCTAGCAAGGACCAGCTTACCAGCCATCCTTCCTCATGGCGAGCGAGGGGCACACCTATAGTTCTAAGTTTCATGTATTCGGTGCAAAACTCAACCACCTCCTCCCTAGTATAACCTTGTAGGATGCTTGCCTATGGACATCAGTTTCGACAATAACGCTTCAATATTCCCATGTACCGCTCGAAGGGATACATGTTGCAAAGAAACACAGGACCACAATACTTTATCCCATCCACAAGGTGCACGGTGAGATGGACCATGACATCAAAGAATGATGGTGGGAAGAACATCCCTAAGTTTGACAATATTCTTGCAATAGCAGCTTGCATATTATCCAACTCTTCAATATCTACCACCTTCTGCCATAGTTTGTTGAAGAAATCACAGAGATCAATCAATGTGTTTCTTATGTTTGTGTCCATCACATTCCTTATGGACACCGGAAGGATTTGTGTCAACTTTACGTGACAATCACGTGACTTCATGTGAGACATCTTCTTTTTAGCCAAGTTGTTATCCATGAGACTTCTGATGTTTGCGGAGTAGGAAGAGGGTGTCTTAATTTACAAAAAAAATTGAAGAACTCTTTTACTTCTGTTGCATTGAAATTGTAACTCTCGTGTTGGTGGAGTAATTTGTCATCATACTCTGCTTCATTCATGCATTCTGATTGATCACCAAGCATATCGAGTCGTGCACCATCACCATCCTTTCTTTTGCCTTTAATCTTGAGCAGAGTACCAAGGATGCTTTTGTAGACATTCTTCTCTATGTGCATGACATCAATGAAGTTACGTACACTTAGGAACTCCCAGTAAGGTAATTCCTAGAACACTGATTTCTTCTTAAACACTTGGTCCTTGGGTGTTAGTTTTGACGTCGAACCAGATCCGTTGCCAAGAACAACTTCAATTTTTTAACCATGTTGTGGACTAGTTTCCCATCATAGGGTCTTGGTCCCGTTCCTTTCTCTACCGAACCATCAAATCCATCTATCATTTTTCGATAAGGGTGATTTTTCCTTAAGAACCTACGATGACACAAATACACGGTTTTGCACGAGTTGGAAAGAAATCTACTCGTTGTCCTATCCGTGCATGTGACACATCCTACTGGTCCCTTTGTTTTCTGCCTCGAACTATTGCCTAACACCGACATATCTTGAATGGTGTGCAGCAGCAAAGCATGTAGCCGGAAAAACTCCTTTGCGCAGGCATCATAACAGTTCACACTAGGCTCCCACAATGTCTGCAGTTTTTCTACCAGTAGATGAAAGTAAATGTCGATATCATTTCTAGGTTGCTTCGGGCCTTGGATAATCATCAACATCATGATGAATTTTTTCTTCATACACAACCAAGGAGGAAGGTTATATATGCACATAAAGCATCGACCAAGTGTTCTGTTTGGTGTTCATATCGCCAAATGGATTAAATCCATCAGTACACTCCCCTAGCCATATATTTCTAGGATCCTTTGCAAAATCTTTAAACTTCTCCGCTATTTGTTCACATTGAGCCCCATCTTTCGGGTGCCTCATATATGTATCCGCAGTTTTCTCATCATGATGACACCCCAACCTCTTTGCCTCTCTAGGGTTTGCAAACAAACGCTTCAACCTTGCAATTATAGGCAAGTACCAAACAACCTTGAATGGGATTCTTGTCTCGATCTCTTCGTCCATTTTTGTACTTGTCCTTTGCTCTCCTATGATTGTATCGTGTGTGCTTGCATATGCGACATGAACATATATCTTTGTATTTACCGCGATACAACATACAATCATTCACATAAGTGTGTATCTTCTGGACTTCAGGTTCCAATGGACAAACAATTAACTTTGCTTCGTTCGTGCTTTTGGGGAGCAAATTATCTTCTAGAAGAATGTCTTTGAAAAGACTCAACAACTCTGTGAAGGCCTTGTTTGATAAACTGCTTTGTGCTTTCAATCTAAGAAGCTCCAGTGTGACACTCAACTTGGAATATTTCTTGTTGCTGCCTGCATACAAATCTTCCTTGGAGGCCGCATCAATGCTTGGAAGCTCCTTGTACGCGGCTAGATCTTTATCTGTGCCCTGGAAATCTGCAATCATAGCAGAAAAATCTGGCATATCATCGAGGTCGATGTTGTTTGCTTCATACTCTTTGGTTTTTCTTTGGGTTTTTGGCATGCCAGTCTGCTATCTATAGCTTAATGTCTGAGACTAGAGGTTAAATTCAACACCCATGTGACTCTGATCGGGGTTTGGCACCTCACCGACATGTAGGTTATTACCTTCATCCATAACCGACTCTTCACCATGTTTAGTCCATCTTGTGTATCCACCCATGAGTCCCCTTTTGTATAAGTGTAACTCGACCTATCAATTGGAAATGATACTATATTGGTACAACCCTTGCATGGATAGAGGACGTAATATTCTTTGCAAATTCTCTTCTTTGTCCGTCCAGCCAAAGCCATGAACTCCTACACGCCATCCCTATACCTTGTCCATTTAGATCATTCCATCTCCACACGTTGCATCCTTAATGAATGCATAGAGATGGGTGAATAAATCACAAGATTTTATTTTCAAAATTTATGGAGGGCGTTGCATAATGTTATCCAGCCATGCACTGACACTAATCAACCAGTCGATTTACACCCATCATCAGTAGTGCCCTTATATGAATTTAATACCTTAATTAGTCCACTCAAGGAAACGAATATCTTAATTAATTAGTAGTGTCACGGCGAGACGACAGGGTCGAGGAAATGAGCTTAGCAAGGCACCTGCCTAAAGTCCGAGCTCCACTATCCCACGTACGATCGCGAGGAACATGCTCCAGTCACGCCAGCGCCGACCATGGGGGTCGAGCTCCTCCTATATCTCCTGCCGCCAACTAGGGATTGACCTCCTATCACGCTACCACCGCCGACCGACCGAGGATGGACTTCCTATAACGTCGACACCTCTGACCGACCAGGGATTGACCTCCTATCCGGCAGTTACTGCCTTGGTCGCCACCGAAATCTCTATCAGCATAACATTTGGGGGGATGGGTCCGTAGAGCGGCTATTTACCGCACCCATTTGTACCGGGAAGCACATCACAAACGGTCATGTTACGGAAACCATGTATCACGCACCATCTCACATGATTTGGTTAGGAAAACCGTGTGCCGTATACAACAGAATATGATAAATAGTTCCCTGTTTGTTTTCATCAGATCCCCATAGTTTCCCCGTCTTCCTCAAATTCCTAAATCGCTTCCAAATCCCTAGCGCCCAAATTCCCTAGCGTGTCACTGACATTAGGGCAATGTGGACAAGTGGTGTTGATGGTTTCAGTGTGGTTGGACCGGTTTGTAAAGTTGCTCTTGGCAGCGCCATTGGCGATGCCACCACGACGGCGGTCACCAATGAGCACTTGCCTAAGGTCACTAGGAGGCCGATGTACTACGGATCTGAATCGTCTTGTCAGGTCCCAATCATTCCTCAGCTTTTTAGCATGTCCAAAGCAAGCAGCTCACTCAGTTCGTCCTGAATTGAACCCCCCCAGGAAAGTGATCAAATGCCGGATCTAGAGTATGACTCTAGAAAACTCCCTCAACATGAGTTGTGACATCGAGAAGTACCAAAAGTTGAGTTGCGTGCATGGACGCACTCCCGCTCGACGTGTATGCACGGAGGGATTCAACATTGGTAGACGGTTTCTCGGTTGCCCCTTAGAGGTTAGTGATAAGTTCATCTATTAAGTACAGTTAATGCCCCCACTCATCCTGATTATTTAACATCCACAGGGATATGAGGCTTGTGCCTTTGTTAACTGGTTGGATGATGAATGGCATGGCAGAGCTTGGAGTGTTATCACCAAGCTTGCAGAAGATAACATAAAGCTGAAGAAGAAACTGAGTAATCTGGAGTGTACAATCACTACGATGAAGCAAGAAAGAATAAATCACCTGCAACAGATGAAAGCAAGAGACAAGAAAGAACTAGCATGTGTAGCTGTAGTTACTGCATTAGCCATCTTCTATGCGTCGTTTGCAATGATCATTAGGGGTTTCGTTTGATTATTAATGGCCACATCAATAAGCAGAACTCATCTATTGCTTACCAACTGACCTATGTTAAATAATTGTTTCACACCCACTGTGTTTCATATAAGTGTGTGGGTAGTTAAACAATGCATCTAGCGAACCATGTGAACTGCTAAAATGTTCATGATACGTCTCCAACGTATCTACTTTTCCAAACTCTTTTGCCCTTGTTTTGGACTCTAATTTGCATGATTTGAATGGAACTAACCCGGATTGACGCTGTTTTCAGCAGAATTGCCTTGGTGTTATTTTTGTGCAGAAATAAAGTTCTCGGATTGACCTAAAAATTTACGGAGAATATTTTTGGAATTAATAAAAAATATTGGCGAAAGAATCAACTAAAGGGGGGCCACTACCTAACCACAAGCTTGGTGGGTGCGCCCACCCCCTAGGGCGCGTCGGGCAAGCGTGTGGGCCCCCTGCTACTCCTCCAACCTCGTTTCCACTTCTATATATTCCTATTCAGGGAGAAAAAATCAGAGAGAATACTTCATCGCGTTCCACGATACAGAGCCGACGCCACCTCCAGTTCTTCCTCGAGAGACCAGATCTGGAGTCCGTTTTGGGCTCTGAAGAGAGGAAATCGATGCCTTCGTCATCACCAATTCCATGTTGCTCTCCACCGTTCGTCAGTAATCTCATCGTAGGCTTGCTAGACGGTGATGGGTTGGATGGGATTTATCATGTAATCAAGTTAGTTTTGTTAGGGTTTGATCCCTAGTATCCACTATGTTCTGAGATTGATGTTTCTATGACTTTGCTATGCTTAATGCTTGTCACTAGGGCCCGAGTGCCATGATTTAAGCTCAGAACCTATTATGTTTTCATGAATATATGCGTGTTCTTGATCCTATCTTGCATGTTGTAGACACCTATTACGAGTTATGACCCGCATTCCCCAGGGGTGACAATAACTAGGATTCTTTCCGGTGATTACCGTAGTTTGAGGAGTTCATGTATTCACTAAGTGCTAATGCTTTGATCTGGTTCTCTATTAAAAGGAGGCCTTAATATCCCTTCATTTCCAATAGGACCCCGCTGCCATGGGAGGGTAGGACAAAAGATGTCATGCAAGTTATTTTCCATACGCATGTATGACTATATATGGAATACATGCCTACATTACATTGATGAATTGGAGCTAGTTCTGTGTCACCCTATGTTATAACTGTTGCATGATGAATGCCATCCGACATAATTATCCATCATTGATCCATTGCCTATGAGCTTTCCATATATTGATCTTTGCTAAGTTACTTTTCCGTTGCTACTGTCACAATCACCACAAACTGCTACTATCATCTTGCAACCGTTACCATTACTTCCATATTACTTTGCTACTTAATACTTTGTTGTAGATATTAAGTCTTTCAGGTGTGGTTGAATTCACAACTCAGCTTCTAATACTCGAGAGTATTCTTTGTCTCCCCTTGTGTCGAATCAATAAATTGGGGTTGAATACTCTACCCTCGAAAACTGTTGCGATCCCCTATACTTGTGGTTTATCAAGACCTTTTTCTGGCGCCGTTGCCGAGGAGCATAGCTCTATTCTCTGAGTCACTTGGGATATATATCTGTTGATCACTATGAGGAATCTTAAAGATCCAAAAACCAAGATCTAACCCTCAACTACGAGGACATGTAAGGAACTGCCATCTAGCTCTACACATGATTCACCTTCTGTTATGAGTAAATTTGCGACACCACCACCAGCTAGTAATTCTGATCTGTCGCAAGTAATTGATGATGCTACTTCTGCTATGCATGATGCTTATGATGATACTTTGCTTGATGATATTATGCCACTGGGTGAATTTCTTGATGAATAAATTCCTAGAGCCAATGCTGAAACTGATAATATTTCTGAATCAGATGAAATTATTGAAACTGAACACTATGATACACCTGCTAGACCTAGCTCTCCTAGATATGAATTACCTGATTGGGTTATGTTATGGAAGGAGAGGTAGCTACGGATTTTCTTCCTTGTAAGGATAGAGATGATCTTAAGAAATTGCTTTGCAAGTGGAAGGAAAAATCTTTGAATGCTAGAAAGCAATATGATCCTAAGTTTGCTACTTCACCTATCTTTGTCACTGATAAGGATTATGAATTCTCTGTCGATCCTGAGTTAATTACTTTGGTTGAATCTAATGCTTTCCATGGTTATGAATCTGAAACTGTTGTGGCACATCTTACCAAATTGAATGATATAGCCACCCTATTTACTCATGAGGAAAACAATTCTCTATTACTATATTCTTAAGTTGTTTCCTTTCTCATTAAAGGGTGATGCTAAGATATGGTTTAATTCTCTTGCTCCTGGTTGTGTGCGTAGTCCCCAGGATATGATTTATTACCTCTCTAAAAAATATCTTCCCGCCCATAAGAAACAACCTCCCTTGCAGGAAATATTTAACTTTGTGCAACTTGAAGAAGAGAGTCTCCAACAAGCTTGGGGGAGGATTCTCCAATTACTTAATGCTTTGCCTGATCATCCTCTCAAGAAAAATGAAATACTTGATATCTTTTATAATGGACTAACTGATACTTCTAGGGACCACCTAGATAGTTGTGTTGGTTGTGTTTTCAGGGAACGAACTATTGAACAAGTTGAATTACTATTGAATAATATATTGAGCAATGATAATAATTGGATCATTCCCGAACCACCTCCAAAGCCAAATCCAAATAAAAGAGGTATTATATTCCTTAGTCCTGAATATATGTAGGAGGTAAAGAAATCTATGAAAGAAAAGGGTATTAAAGCTGAAGATGTTAAGAATCTACTACCTATTGAAGAAATACATGGTCTTGATAACCAGACACAGGTAGTAGAGGTAAATTCTCTCAGTAGATTTGATGAAGGAGATATTCCTTATAATAAGTCTCCTAGCCAATGCTTGGATGAATTTGATAATTTTATTGTTAAAAAAGAAAATTTCTATGCTTATGTTAGTACACAATTGAAACATAATGCTTACATGCTTGATCGCTTCGGTGATTATCTGAGTAGAATTGTCAATGACCTTAAGCTTATTAGTAAACATGCTTCCATGGTAACCACTCAAGTAGAACAAGTACTTAAGGCTCAAAATGATTTACTTAATGAGATGAATAGTGAAGACAATGATCATTCTGTTAAAGTTGTGACTAGAGGAGGTAGAATGACTCAGGAACCTTTGTACCCTAAGGGCCATCCTAAAAGAATTGAGCAAGATTCTCAGAGAGTTAATACTAATGTACCTATTCCCTCTAATAGGAGTTGGAAAAAGAATGATGATAGTACTTTGCATGCTGCTAGTGAACCTGTTACAGATACATCTGAGAATCCAAATGATATTTCTATTTCTGATGCTGAAACACAATCTGGTGATGAACATGAGACTAGTGATAATATTAATAATGATGTTCATGCCAATGCTCAACCTAGTAATGATAATGATGTGGAGATTGAACCTGCTGATGATCTTGATAACCCACAACCTAAGAATAAAAGATATGATAAAAGAGACTTCATTGCTAGGAAACATGGTAGAGAAAGAGAACCATGGGTTCAGAAACCCATGCCCTTTCCTCCTAAACCATCCAAGAAAAAGGATGATGAGGATTTTAAGCGCTTTGCTGAAATGCTTAGACTTGTCTTTTTACGTATGCGCTTGACTGATATTTTGAAAATATCCCATTATGCTAAGTATATGAAAGATATTGTGACAAATAAAAGAAAGATACCAGAAGCTGAGATTTCCACCATGCTTGCTAATTATACTTCTAAAGGTGGGATACTTAAGAAATTAGGAGATCCCGGAGTACCTACTATACCATGCTCTATTAAAGGAAATTATGTTAAAACTGCTTTATGTGATCTTGGAGCTGGTGTTAGTGTTATGCCTTTCTCTTTATACCGTAGACTTGATTTGAATAAGTTGACCCCTACTGAGATCTCTTTGCAAATGGCTGATAAATCAACTGCCCTACCTATCAGTATTTGTGAGGATGTACATGTCGTAGTTGCAAATGCTACTATCTTGACGGAATTTGTGATTCTTGATATTCCCGAGGATGACAGTATGTCGATCTTTCTTGGTAGACCCTTTTTGAATACTACCGGGGCTGTTATTGATTGCAACAAGGGAAATGTCACTTTTCATGTTAATGGTAATGAGCATACGGTACACTTTCCGAAGAAACAACCTCAAGTTCATAGTATCAACTCTATTGATAAAATTCCAACGATTATTATTGGAGACTTTGACTTCCCTCTTCCTAATGTCAAGAAGAAATATGATATACTTATTGTTGGGGAATGCATATCCCCATTAAGCTAACTTAGTGTTATTCAAAAATTCTTCGGTTTCATGTTATTTGAAAGAAGTTTGTTAATAAGACTTGATCAACCTTATTGATGGATTCCTTTTGATGAGCATGAGATGGAGGAATTTGGAAAGCACAACTTCCTATACCTAACTTTTACTTTCTGTTACCTTCATGAAATTAAGTAAAAAATGCTCTTATTTTCCTGTTTTCTGAGTTTCCCGTGCAATAAAAAAAGGTGACCCGAAAATAAAAGTTTTTCAAATGTCCTGAAAATGGAGTATGATTTTTTTGGAATATTTAAGAATTTTTGGCACTAAGTATGCATCAGGGGGCTGCACTAGTGGGCCACAAGCCTGCAGGGCGCGCCCATGATACGTCTCCAACGTATCTACTTTTCCAAACTCTTTTGTCCTTGTTTGGACTCTAATTTGCATGATTTGAATGGAACTAACCCGGACTAACACTGTTTTCAGCATAATTGCCTTGGTGTTATTTTTGTGCAGAAATAAAAGTTCTCGGATTGTCCTGAATATTTACGGAGAATATTTTTGGAATTAATAAAAAAGACTAGCGCAAGAATTAACCAGAGGGGGGCCACCTATAGGCCACAAGCCTGCTAGGCGCGGCCACCCCCTGGTAGCGCCTAGCACGCTTGTGGGTCCCTCGTGGCTCCTCCGACCTCCTCTCCAGCTCCATATAACCCAATTTGTCGAGAGAAAAATCAAAGAGAAGAGTTCATCGCGTTTAACTATATGGAGTTGCTGCCACCTCCTGTTCTTCCTCGGGAGACCACATCTGGAGTGCGTTTTTGGGCTCCAGAGAGGGGAAATGGATGCCTTTGTCACCACCAACCATCCTTCATCACCTATTCCATGATGCTCTCCATCGTTCATGAGTAATCTCATCGTAGGTTTGCTGGACGGTGATGGGTTGGATGAGATTTATCATGTAATCGAGTTAGTTTTGTTAGGGTTTGATCCCTAGTATCCACTATGTTTTGAGATTGATGTTGCTATGACTTTGCTATGCTTAATGCTTGTCACTAGGGCCCGAGTGCCATGATTTCAGATCTGAACCTATTATGTTTTCATGAATATATATGTGTTCTTGATCCTATCTTGAAAGTTTTAGACACCTATTACGAGTTATGATCCGCATCCCCCGGCATGACAATAACTGGGATTCTTTCCGGTGATTACCGTAGTTTGAGGAGTTCATGTATTCACTAAGTGCTAATGCTTTGGTCCGGTTCTCTATTAAAAGGAGGCCTTAATATCCCTTAGTTTCCAATAGGACCCCGTTGCCATGGGAGGGTAGGAAAAAAAGAGGTCATGCAAGTTCTTTTCCATAAGCACGTATGACTATATACGGAATACATGCCTACATTACATTGATGAATTGGAGCTAGTTCTATGTCACCTTATGCTATAACTGTTGCATGATGAATGCCATTCGACATAATTATCCAGAACTGATCCATTGCCTACGAGCTTTTCATATATTGATCTTCGCTAAGTTACTTTTCCGTTGCTACTATCACAATCACTACAAACTGCTTCTATCACCTTGCCACGGTTACCGTTACTACCATATTACTTTGCTACTAAATACTTTGCTATAGATATTAAGTCTTCCAGGTGTGGTTGAATTGACAACTCAGCTGCTAATACTCGAGAATATTCTTTGGCTCCCCTTGTGTTGAATCAATAAATTTGGGTTGAATACTCTACCCTCGAAAACTGTTGCGATCCCCTATACTTGTTGTTTATCAAGAACTTTTTCTGACATTGTTGCTGGGGAGCATAGCTTTATTCTCTGAGTCACTTGGGATATATATCTGTTGATAACTATGAAGAATCTAAAAGATCCAAAAACCAAGATCTATCCCTCTACTACGAGGAGAGGTAAGGAACTACCATCTAGCTCTGCACTTGATTCACCTTCTGTTATGAGTAAATTTGCGACACCACCACCTGCTAGTAATTTTGATATGTCGCAAGTAACTGATGATGCTACTTCTGCTATGCATGATGCTTATGATGATACTTTGCTAGATGATACTGTGCCACTGGGTGAATTTCTTGATGAACAAATTGCTAGAGCTAATGCTGAAACTGATAATATTTCTGAATCTGATGAAATTATTGTAAGTGAACACTATGATACATCTGCTAGACCTAGCTCTCCTAGATATGAATTGCCTGATATACCCGAGGGATATGTTATGGCAGGAGAGGTATCTAGGGACTTTCTTGCTTATGAGGATGGAGATGATCTTAAGAAATTGCTCCGCAAATGGAAGGAAAAATCTCTGAATGCTAGAATGCAATATGATCCTAAGTTTGCTACTTCACCTATCTTTGTTACTGATAAGGATTATGAATTCTCTGTCGATCCTGAGTTAATTACTTTGGTTGAATCTAATCCTTTCAATGGTTATGAATCTGAAACTGTTGTGGCACATCTTACCAAATTGAATGATATAGCCACCCTATTTACTCATGAGGGAAAAATTCGCTGTTACTATATTCTTAAGTTGTTTACTTCCTCATTAAAGGGTGATGCTAAGATATGGTTTAATTCTCTTGCTCCTGGTTGTGTGCGTAGTCCCCAGGATATGATTTATTACTTCTTTGAAAAATATTTTCCTGCCCATAAGAAACAAGCTGCCTTGCAGGAAATATTTAACTTTGTGCAAATTGAAGAAGAGAGTCTCTCGTAAGCTTGGGGGAGGCTTCTCCAATTACTTAATGCTTTGCCTGATCATCCTCTCAAGAAAAATGAAATACTTGATATCTTTATAATGGACTAACCGATGCTTCTAGGGACTACCTGGATAGTTGTGTTGGTTGTGTTTTCAAGGAGTGAACTGTTGAACAAGCTGAATTACTATTGAATAATATATTGAGCAATGATAATGATTGGACTATTCCCGAACCACCTCCAAAGCCAACTTCGAAAAAAGAGGTATTCTGTTCCTCAGTCCTCAAGATATCCAAGAGGCAAAGAAATCTATGAAAGAAAAAGTTTTTAAAGCTGAAGATGTTAAGAATCTACCACCTATTGAAGAAATACATGGTCTTGATAACCTGACATAGGTAGTAGAGGTGAATTCTCTCAGTAGATTCGATGAAGGAGATATTCCTTATAATAAGTCTGCTAGCCAATGCTTGGTTGAATTTGATAATTTTATCGTGAAGCAAGAAAATTTCAATGCCTGTGTTAGTAGACAATTGAAACATAATGCTTATATGCTTGATCGCTTGGGTGATTATCTGAGTAGAACTATCAATGATCTTAAGCTTATTAGTAAACATGCTTCCATAGTAATCACTCAAGTAGAACAAGTACTTAAGGCTGAGAATGATTTGCTTAATGAGATGAATAATGAAGACAATGACCACTCTGTTAAAGTTGTGACTAGAGGAGGTAGAATGACTCAGGAACCTTTGTATCCTGAGAGTCATCCTAAGAGAATTGAACAAGATTCTAACAGAGTTAATACTGATGCACCTATTCCTTCCAATAAGAGTTGGAAAAAGAATGATGATAGTACTTTGCATGCTGCTAGTGAACCTGTTATAGATACGTCTGAGAATCCAAATGATATTTCTATTTCTGATGCTAAGACACAATCTGGTGATGAACATGAGCCTAGTGATAACATTAATAGTGATGTTCATGCTGATGCTCAACCTAGTAATGATAATGATGTGGAGATTGAACCTGCTGACGATCTTGATAACCCACAACCTAAGAATAAAAGATATGATAAAAGAGACTTCATTGCTAGGAAACATGGTAGAGAAAGAGAAACATTGGTTCAGAAACCCATGCCCTTTCCTCCTAAACCATCCAAGAAAAAGGATGATGAGGACTTTGAGCGCTTTATTGAAATTCTTAGACCGGTCGTTTTACGTATGCACTTGACTAATATTTTGAAAATGCCTCCTTATGCTAAGTATATGAAAGATATTGTGACAAATAAAAGAAAGATACCGGAAGCTGAGATTTCCACCATGCTTGCTAACTATACTTTTAAAGGTGGAATCCCTAAGAAATTAGGAGATCCCAGAGTACCTACTATACCTTGCTCTATTAAAGGAAATTATGTTAAAACTGTTGTATGTGATCTTGGAGTAGGTGTTAGTGTTATACCTTTCTCTTTATACCGTAGACTTGATTTGAATAAGTTGACACCTACTGAGATTTCTTTGCAAATGGCTGATAAATCAACTGCTCTACCTATCGGTATTTGTGAGGATGTACGTGTCATAGTTGCAAATGCTACTATCTTGACGGACTTTGTTATTCTTGATATTCCCGAGGATGACAACATGTAGATCATCCTTGATAGACCCTTTTTGAATACTGTAGGGGCTGTTATTGATTGCAACAAGGCCAATGCCACTTTTCATATTAATGGTAATGAACATATGGTACACTTTCTGAAGAAACAACCTCAAGTTCATAGTATGAAGTCTATTGAAAAAATTCCAACGATTATTATTGGAGACTTTGAGTTCCCTCTTTCTACTGTCAAGAAGAAATATGATATACTTATTGTTGGGGAAATGCATATCCCCATTGAGGTAACTTTGTGTTATTCAAAAATTCTTCGGTTTCATGTTATTCGAAAGAAGTTTGTTAATAAGACTTGATCAACCTTATTGATGGATTCCTTTTGATGAGCATGAGATGGATGAATTTAGAAAGCACAACTTCCTGCACCTTACTTTTACTTTCTGTTACCTAGATGAAATTAAGAAAAATGCTATTATTTTTCTGTTTTCTGAGTTTTCTGTGCAGTAGAAAAATGAGCTAAAAATAGAAGTTCCCATAATTCCCTGAAAAATAGTATGTTTTTTCTGGAATATTTAAGAATTTTTGGCACTAAGAATGCATCAGGGGGCTGTACCAGTGGGTCACAAGCCTGGAGGACGCGACCACCCCCCTTGGGCGCGCCCTTGTGGCTTGTGGGTCCCATGTGGTCCTCCTCCACTTATTCCAGCACCCATTCACTTCATCTTACTCCAGAAAAAAATCCCACCATTGCTCAAACCCATGTTCTAGCTCATGTTGCTGTCATTTTTGATCTCCTTACTCCATTTTTGATCTCCTTGCTCAAACTGTTTTAGGGGATTGCTCATCGGTATGTGACTCCTCCAATATTCCAATTAGTTTTTGTTCTAGTGCCTTATATATTGCAAAGTTTTGCTGTTATGGTGACCTTGGTCTTGATCTTGCATGTCAAATTTGTATGATCCCAAGTAGTTTTGATGCATGATATAGTCTCTAGGCACTTGAGGGAGTAGTTGCTATGAGTTTTCTTGAGTTTTGTTCACCTTCATTTTAGTTCACTAAAAATTTCAGAATTTTTCAGAAATGTTGAGAAGGTTACTAAGAGGTTCTTCAAACCGGGGTTCTAAGGAAGATGAAAATAAAATGAAGGAGAAACCCAAATATAATCTTCCTTGCGTCGCAGAAATCCGACCATGTGAATAGCCGTGTGACACATTCTTGAGGGCGGCCGGAATTTATGAAGATTTCTATTACTTGGCCAAGAATGCAGGCATCACCGACTTCCTCAATGATAAGTGTGACCAGTACCTCTTGCTCACTAATACCTTTGTGCAAATTTTTCACTTTAATCCTAGGGAAAGACCCTCCTACAGTAGAATTTCACTTATATGATGTGCCTAAGAAAATGAACCTTTTTGATTTTTGCAAAGTTTGCAAGATACCCTATGAGGGCAGCATCAGGGAACCATGTCCTCAAGACATGGAAGATTTTATTGCCCCAGTCACTGTAGGAGAAGAGAGAGGCATGTCAAGGGCAAGAGCAGCTAGTTTACATTTTCCTATGCTACGCTATTATTCATTTTTTGCGGGAAGATGTTTAGTTGGTCGCTCGGAGAGTGTAAGCCTTAGTGCCCCTGACCTCGCTATTTTGCGCCATGCTTTATTTGTTGATAGAACCTTCAATCTGGGCTCTATGGTGGCCCAAAGATTGAACACCAACCGTTCAAAGGGGCCCATATTCTGAGGTATCTATGCATCTCGTTTAGCTAGACATTTGGAGATACCCATTAGGCTTCACAAGAAAGATGAGAGGCTAATACCGGCGAAGTTTTTAGATTATGACCGTATGGTAGCCCATGATGTTATTAAAAAGAATGATGATAGGAGGTTGCTTTACAATTTAGTATTTAGTCAGGGTACTTGTGAGATTATTACTCTACCTGCTTCTTCTCTGTTTGATATTTATTCAGGGAGGTACACAATTATAGCCGATGACATCTATCGATATTGGGGTTTGTCGCAACCCCTGGCACCTGAGCAAACACCAGCCCTTGATCCATATCAAGTCCCGGTCTTTCAGTGGGAGCCACAGGAGGTCACTAATCAGTGGAACCTTCGGTGTCCTCCGGAGTATCCCGGAGAAGGTTATTTCCAGCCATGGCCCCAGACCAACTTAGGCCAAAAGCCTAAGCTTGGGGGAGTACAAATTTCTCACCGACATTACATTCATGTTCACACACTTATTTTAGTTGTCGTTGTTCATACTTTTTCATTGTAGTATCCATGGTAGTTTATTTCTTGTTTTGCTTTCTTCTTGTGTGTTTAATTAACTTTGAGGAAAATACAAAAAAATTAGTTCTAGTTTTATTTCCTAGTTGCTTAGTTGTAGCATTAAAGAGAAAACCAAAAAAGATTTCTCGTTCTTTTTGCTCATTGGGAGCTTTCCGTGTAAATAATTTTCCTTTCTTTTCTTTGGGTCGTAAGGAGAAAACCACCATGATGTGTTGAGTGGCTCTCATATGCACTATTGTTTATCGTACAAAGACCCCATATTGCCTTGTCTTCTCCTTTGGTTTATTGTTTGCAGATTCCACCTTAGTTCAATGCACGTGCACTATTATTATTATTCACATCGTTCGATCATGCAAGTGAAAGGCAATAGTGACGCTATTTGATGAAAAGATTGAGATGGAGAAAAGATGGTATGAACTCAACCTATCTTGCTTTCATAAATATGATTAGCTCATCGTTCCGAATTCAGTACATTATGGGTTGAACATGCTTGCAATGATAATTAGAGATTATAGTTATTCATGCCATGCTTAATTAGCTAAGAGTGGATAATGGTTTGTCTTTAGTGCCAACATGCACATTAAAATGGTTGTGATGTAGTATGATAGAATGGTATCCTCCTCTGGATGATTCAAGTGGCTTGACTTGGCACATGTTCACGTGTGTAGTTGAAACAAATCAACATAGGCTCCATGATATTTATGTTCATAGTAAATTATATCCTACTCATGCTTGCATTCAATGTTGGTTAATCTCAAAGCATGTTGACGATTGTGTCGCTCTCTAGTTGGTCGCTCCCTAGTCTTTTGCTAGCCTTAACTTGTATTAAGCGGGACTACTGCTTGTGCATGCATCTCAATAAACCCAAATTTGTTCCATATGAGTCCACCATATCTACCTATATGCGGTATTTACCTGCCGTCCCAAGTAAATTTGCATGTGCTAAACTTTAAACCTTCAAATAAACTTTCTATTTTGTATGCCCAAATCGCTCATGTGGCAACCGGGGGCTGTCAGTATCTTCCATGCTAGGTGGGTTATTCTCACGATATGTGTTAATTCACTATCATTCACGAGAAAGTGGCTGGTAATCGGGATGCCCAGTTCCATGCTCGAAATAAAAAGCAAAATATAATTAAACAAAACTCCCCCAAGACTATGTTTGTATGGACGGTGTCGGGTATATACCCCGCGGTATGACCCGGCCTGGCGACTCACAGGAGACCCGAAAAGGACATGACATTTTATTAATGACCCGGCAGGCGGATCACAGGACGACCAGGCCCAAGACCCAGTGTGTAAGCCGGCACCAGGCGGCTCACAAGAGAAGGCTCAAAGAGAGAAAGACTCCCTGCCGAAGGTTACAAGACCCGAAATAGGATTCTAGAGAGACTAGTCCTAATCCTACTCCTAGTAGGACTCTATTTGTAAACCTACCCTCTCCTCCTATATAAGGAGGGGTAGAGCACCCCCAGAGGGAGAAGATTGACAAGTCCACAAGTTAGACAACACAAGAGATTAGAGATAGACAGATTAGAGGCTCTCATGATTAGAGGTAGCAATTAGCACCCTTGTAACCGAGAGATCTTCTTCATCATCAATACCAGACAAGCAGGACGTAGGCTTTTACCACCATTGGAGGGGCCGAACCTGGGTAAACTCCGTGTCTCTAGATTCTGATCAACCCCTTCAAGCCGCCACATAGTTGCGTCTTCGCCCCGAATCTAAGTCCGGTCACCCGGACATCTGCCGTGACAACATCCACGACAGTTGGCACCCACCATGGGGCCGGCGCACGGTGGTGTTGTGTTCTTGAAGAGATATCTACTATGGATCGAGAAGCTTACGACCCGCCGGATCGGCAGGAGCTGGTTCAGAAGGATCTACATGGACTCCGAGTTCATTTGTCAAGAATTAAAAAAAAGTATGCGGTGGTTTGCATCAGATCGGATAGCGTAAATTTTTAGGCAATGGAGACCTGGTGCGTTCCGTCGTGACCCTGATCCGATCGCTCATGCCAGGCTGCTCTCTAGTTTGAAATCCTTTGCTGCAATTGCTGTGTCAAACTTCAAGGCCGAGGTCACACGTGTCTCGTAAGTACATGACCTGGCACAATATCAGAAGAGATTGGACGGTCCTCGGTATGGATCCCCACGTCGCACGTATCAACGACGGCAGCCACACAAAAATTAATTGGCATGGAAAGATCTTTGGTGTACACATAGGCAGACGATGTCACACCGATCGAATTGATGCTATCATCAGTACTACTTCTGTTACTACATCGAATCGAAAAAGGATTTAATATCCGATCTCTAGTCAATTTGCTTCACGAAGAACCGTTTCCACGCGTGCATATTGCAAGGATCCCTCCACCCATGTGGAGATTAGGCAAAAGAAATAAAAAAGAGAGAAGGAGCAGAGAAGAAAGTCATGCATCCATCTGTCGCATTCGGGCTGAGCTCGCCTTGCTTCGCCATCGAGTTTCCGAGCCAAGCTCGCCTTGCTCCGTCGGCGCGCGTCTGAGGCACCGGACGGCTGCACTTTCCCCGCCACGAGTCGGCTTGCCACGGCCGCACCTGCCAAGCCGCCTGGGCGCACGCGCCTCTGCTGCGCCTCACCTCGCCTCCGTAGCCGACCTCGCTTCGCCTCGGCCCCGATCACGCATCAGCATCCGCCTCGGCCCGGACGCAGCACCGCGCGTGTGTTGGTTCCCCGCTGCACTTGCAGCTGCACGGTGGTCACCTCCAGCCATCGCCGGTTCGCCATCACCTCACCGCCATTGAGGCCAGGGCCGCACCATGAGCCGCCCGCCTCCGCCTCGCCGGCCTCCGCCGTTGCCTCGCCGGCCGCTGCTCACTGGCTACCACCTCCGCGTGTTCCCCTCAGTGCCGCTCCTCGCAGGCCACCTGACGCTGCCGCCAAGTCGCCGCTCCGCTCCGCTGCGTCGGCTTCGTGCTGCGCCTCACCTTGATGAGCTGGCCCTCGGTCGTGGCCTTGCCCCGCCGAGCTTCGCCTCATTTCTAAACCGAGCCGCCGCAAGCAGCCAATTGCCGCTCCGTGCCGCCTTCGCCGTGATCGGCCTCCGCCGTGGCCGAGCCGCCGCGCCAGCCACTGCTCCGCCCCGACTCTCGCTTTGCCCTCGGCCTCCGCCGCAGCCGAGCCGCCCCGGCTCTCGCCTCGCCTTCGGCCGCCGTGGCTGAGTCGCCCAGTCTTGCCTCGCCCTCGGCGTCCGCCGCCTCAAGCCGCCGAAGGATTCGCTGCTGCGCGCCATCTTCAAACACGCCCGCTTCGCCTCCCCCCATATAGAATGGTCAACAGGAGGATAAGGCAAAGACATAGAGACTGGTGGGTAAAATAATGGGACCGCCTTGTCAAACACGTCGTGGTCCTTCACCGGCTCGAGTCGCCCTGCTAGACTTCTTTGACGCAAACGCTGTCACCGCCGAGCGGCCGAGTCACCCGTTCGCGCCTGTCTCGCGCCGTCTCGGAGCCGCCATGGCCGAGTTGCCACCTCCGCTGCGGCCTCGAAAGAGTGCCTCAATTGTTGTTGAACTTACGGGAGATGATCCACGGACGATGTATATGACTCAGTTGGTCGTCAAGACGAAACAGGTGCTATCCACCCAATTTATTTTATCCATACATCTTGATTCCTTCGAAGAACAATTACTTCGTCTTTGTAATATTTTTTTACACAGGACAAATTATTCATTACCAAAGTGGCATCATATTGCGGAGATGGAGGCGCACCAGCATCGTTTGGCACCGGCGCCCGTACCGGCTTACAGAGCCACAGCCGTCTCTCGCGGCCGCGCTGGCTCGCAACGTCCATGGCTGAGTCATCTATCCGCGCCGGCTTACAATACCCGCGGCCGAGTCACCCGTTTGCGCTGACTTACAATGCCCATGGCTGATTCTCCCGTCCGCGCTTACAACACCACCGGTGACTCGCACGTCCGTGCTGGCCTACAATGCCATGGCCGTCTCTCGTGGCCGAACCGGCTTACAACGCCGTGGCCGTCTCTCGCCTTAGTGCCGGCTTACAACGCCGTGGCCGTCTCTCGCCACCGCTCCGGCTTACAACGCCGTGGCCGTCTCTCGCCACAGTGTCGGCTTACAACGCCGTGGCCATCTCTCGCCACCGCTCCGGCCTACAACGCCATGGCCGTCTCTCGTGGCCGAACCGGCTTACAACGCTGTGGCCGTCTCTCGCCACAGTGCCGGCTTACAACACCGTGGTCGTCTCTCGCCACCGCTCCGGCTTACAACATTGTGGCCGTGTCTCGCCATAGTGCCGGCTTACAATGCCGTGGCCGTCTCTCGCCACCGCTCCGGCTTACAACGCTGTGGCGTCTTTGACAACAGCACCGGCTTACAATGTCGCGGGTGTTTGCTACGTCTACATCAACCCAACAGTGGCTGCATACAACAGTACAAGTCGCCCAACTGACGATTCTGAATCACTGCCCCGCGGTCCAATCAACATTGACATATCAATGCAGTGCTTGCCGGTATGAGCTGCCCGACGAACAGACGCACAAGTCGCCGCCACTATAGTTTGGTTAACTTCAACAACCAGCTGGAACGAACCCTCGACCGGATCATTGAAACAAATCATGCGGGGTCATCTATAACCCACCACGGCCATCCTCAACTTTCAATGGAGATTCTCAAGCCGCCTCTTCGAGTCAACTTAAGACTCGGGGGCTACAGACATGGCAAGACACATTTGGTCGTTTTCAACGAGAACCCCGGGTCATGGCAAAGTTAACCCGATCCTAGGGGCTATTACATTTTTGGTGGAAGATTAAAAGTTTCCCATGAGGATGAACCGCCGTGATGCACCATTCAAACATAGGTGCCCGGATTTATTGGATCATCACTTGGAGCTTCTGCCATTTCTTCATACAAGATGGCGGTTTACGAGATGGCGACTTACAAGAAGAGTACATAAACATTCCAGTTGATATATCAACTGCGACTGCTGAGGGCGTCTTCTTACCTTCGGGTATCTCTTCTAATGCCTTATCGGCCGGCTTTATGCCAAATCTCCGACTAACATGATTAGCCGCGGCAGAGGGCGGCTTCTTATCTTCGGGTATCGCTTCTAATGCCTTATCGGCCGGCTTTATGCCAAATCTCTGGGTAACACGATTAGCCATGGCGGAGGGCGGCTTCATACCTTCGGGTATCGCTTCTAATGCCTTATCGGCCGGCTTTGTGCCAAATCTCAGGCTAACATGATTAGCCGCGGCGGAGGGCGGCTTATTACCTTCGGGTATCGCTTCTAATGCCTTATCGGCCGGCGTTTACGCCAAATTGCTGAAGGGGGCTTCTTACCGACGGGTATCGCTTCTAACACCCTATCGTCTGGCTTTATGCCAAATCTTCGGCTAACAGGATTAGCCGCGGTTGTAGGGGGTTCTTACCGACAGGTATCTAACACCCTAACAACCGGCGGAGGGCGGCTTCTTACCTCCGGGTATCGCTTCTAATGCCTTATCGGCCAGGCTTTATGCCATCTCCGGCTAACACGATTAGCCATGGTTGTCTAAGGGGGCTTCCCACCTTCGGGTGTAGCTTATCTAACCCTAACAACCGACGTTCGTGCCATATTGCTGAGGGTGGCTTCTTACCTCCGGGTATCGCTTCTAACACCTTATCGGCCGGCTTTATGCCATCTCCGGCTAACACGATTAGCCATGGTTGTCTAAAGGGGGCTTCCCACCTCCGGGTGTAGCTTATCTAACCCTAACAATCGGCGTTCGCGCCAAAAATGTTGACAAGTCAAACATTGCATCATACTTTGCATCATACATTGCATCATATTCACATAACATATTGGCTTATCAAGACGGATCAAAGCAAGATATGAAAGAAGGAGCAATATTATGAAAGATAAAACATCTCCGGGTTGAGCTTCTTCAAGCCGCCCTCACAACAATGCAAAATATATTCTGTCTTGTTTATTTTTTGCAGGTATTATCTCTTAAGATGAGCCGCCGTTAAGTGTTCTGCAAGAGCAAATGGATCTTTTAATAGCCGACATAGTTGGATCTTCATGGTTTATCATAACCAATAATAAATGATTGGGGTTTTCAAGCCAGCTCGGAGAAATTATTTTTTTCAAAGAGCCGCCCTGTCAGATATAATGATGTGTCATCTAATTGGCTGGTTCTCGGATTTCTTCAATTGTGCTCTGTAGTAATCTACAACACTCATGGATTTCTCCAAATATATATTTTCTAGGTTGCATCACAACCACGAGCAGGGATTTCATGTCAAAGACAAAGGAATTATTCCAGGATATTCATTCCGGGTTATATTACAACCACGGTCAAAGATTCATCCAACAAGTTGTGGCGAGTCATGTTATTCTCACATAGTCCCAAGTCACCGCAGGCAGACAACCCGACACTTGGGGGCTACATTATTCAAGTCCATTTTATATCAAATATGCAAGTCCCATGTCGATGCAAGCATGCACCACGACACTTGGGGGCTAATGCAAGCCGGTTTTCAAATCATTACATTGTCAGCAAGACCACATTATCTCAAGGAGATGATCCGGTCTTTCTATATTTTTTCCTAGCTTAGTAATTCTTACTGACCTGGTACTTGGGGGCTACACCGCTCAGATCAAATTTTCTAAAAGTCCCAAGTCGCCGCAGGCATGCGACCCGGCACTTGGGGGCTACAATATTCAGCTGTTGAAACAGATTAAGATATTCAAATTGAAGACCCGGCCCATCACATGATGATGAGCCGACCCTTGGGGGCTACAACTGCTGAAGTTTCATAAAGTATAAGACAGTTATAAGTCCCAGGTTGCTGCAGGCAGGACAACCCGACACTTGGGGGCTACACAGTCCAAAATATTATTGCAAAGCACCAAGTTATCATGGATAATCTCGGAGCTTGGGGGCTACAGGTAATATGCAGATATCAAAAACTTTGAGGAGAATTTTCAAGATGTTGATTATGGAGTTCAGTTGTTAGACCCGGCGTCACCAACAGTAATGACTCGGCATCATCAATGACTATGACCTAGCGGAGATGACCCGGCATCATCAATGATTATGACCTAGCGGAGATGACTCGGCGTCATCAATGATTATGACCCGGCAGAAATGACCCGCCAAGAGTATTGGAAGCCGACTCAATGGCATATGGGTGTTCTATTCTCAATATTTTTCAAAGGACATTGACAAGCAAGATGATTATCAAAGACGACTATTTCATATGTAGAAAAGACCCGGATTTCTGAGGAGCCATTTCATAAGCCAGCCAAAGGAGCAAGCCGACTACTTAACATATTTATTATACTTATTTCAGGATCTTAGCATGAACAAATTCAAACTAATCTAGGGGCTAATGTCGGGGATATACCCCGCGGTATGACCCGGCCTGATGACTCACACGAGACCCGGAAAGGACATGACATTTATTAATGACCCGGCAGGCGGATCACAAGACGACCAGGCCCAAGACCCGGCGTGTAAGCCGGCGCCATGCGGCTCACAAGAGAAGGCTCAAAGAGAGAAATACTCCCTGCCAAAGGTTACAAGACCCAGAATAGGATTCTAGAGAGACTAGTCCTAATCCTGCTCCTAGTAGGACTCTATTTGTAAACCTACCCTCTCCTCCTATATAAGGAGGGGTAGAGCACCCCTAGAGGGAGAAGATTGACAAGTCCACAAGTTAGACAACACAAGAGATTAGAGATAGACAGATTAGAGGCTCTCGTGATTAGAGGTAGCAATTAGCACCCTTGTAACCAAGAGATCTTCTTCATCATCAATACCAGGCAAGCAGGACGTAGGCTTTTACCTCCATCGGAGGGGTCGAACCTGGGTAAATTCCGTGTCTCTCTATTACGATCAACCCCTTCAAGCCGCCACGTAGTTGCGTCTTCGCCCCAAACCTAAGTCCGTTCACCCGGACATCTGCCGTGACAACATCCACGACAAACCGTACCCGTGAATTCGGCTGGCCGTGGAGTGTGACTGATTGGTGGAGGGGGAGTAAAAACTTTACCATTATGTTTGGGAACCTCCTATAATGTATCTAGCATGGAAGATATTGAAAACCTCTTGGTCATTATGTGAGCAACGAAAGCATACCGCTCCAAAATCATTACATATCTCTGTTTTAAAAGCTTGAGCTCTAGCACCTCTGCAAATCAATGCTTCCCTCTGCGAAGGGTCTTTCCATTTAATTTATTTTTGAGTCGTCATCCTCTTATAAAAAGCACCAGTTAGAGAGCACCATTGTCATTTGTATGCCTTGCTATTAATTGATATTGAGTATGAGCATGACTAGATCTCTCTCACCGTGAATTACAATGTTTAGTCAGTCCTTGTTCTCCAGATGTGCTCTGCATTTATGTTTTGCGGTCTCGGAAAGGGCTAGCGAGATGCCATTATGTCATATTGTATCATGATTGTTTTGATAAAATTGTTGTCATCTGAGACTTGTTATTATTGCTCGCTAGTTGGTTATGTCATTGCTATGAGTAAATGTGAGACCTAAGTGTTATTGTGAATGTGGTTAGTTTATAATCTTTGCTGAAAATCTGAACATAAGTTAGACATATTTACAACAGCAAGATCAAACAGAGTTTGTAAAAGTTTTTCTTTATCACTTCTAGTTTATCAACTGAATTGCTTGAGGACAAGCAAAGGTTTTAGCTTGGGGGAGTTGATACGTCTCCAACGTATCTACTTTTCAAAACTCTTTTGCCCTTGTTTTGGACTCTAATTTGCATGATTTGAATGGAACTAACACGGACTGACACTGTTTTCAGCAGAATTGCCTTGGTGTTATTTTTGTGCAGAAATAAAAGTTCTTGTATCATCCTAAAAATTTACGAAGAATATTTTTGGAATTAATAAAAAATACTAGCGCAAGAAGTAACCAGAGGGGGCCACCTGCAGTCCACAAGCCTGCTAAGCATGGCCACCCCCCTAGCCGTGGCTAGCAGGCTTGTGGGGCCCTCATGGCTCCTCCGACCTCCTCTCCAGCTCCATATAACCCTATTTGTTGAGAGAAAAAATCAATGAGAAGAGTTCATTGCGTTTCACGATACAGAGTCGTCGCCACCTCCTGTTCTTCCTCGGGAGACCAGATCTGGAGTCTGTTTTGGGCACCGGAGAGGGGAAAATGACGCCTTCGTCATCACCAACCATCCTTCATCACCAATTCCATGATGCTCTCCACCGTTCGTGAGTAATCTCATCATAGGCTTGCTGGACGGTGATGGGTTGGATGAGATTTATCATGTAATCGAGTTAGTTTTGTTAGGGTTTGATCCCTAGTATCCACTATGTTTTGAGATTGATGTTGCTATGACTTTGATATGCTTAATGCTTGTCACTAGGGCCCGAGTGCCATGATTTCAGATCTGAACCTATTATGTTTTCATGAATATATATGTGTTCTTGATACTATCTTGCAAGTTGTAGACACCTATTACGAGTTATGATCCGCATCCCCCAGGGTGACAATAACTAGGATTCTTTTCGATGATTACCGTCCTTTGAGGAGTTCATGTATTCACTAAGTGCTAATGCTTTGGTCTGGTTCTCTATTAAATGGAGGCCTTAATATCCCTTAGTTTCCAATAGGACCCCGCTGCCACGGGAGGGTAGGACAAAAGATGTCATGCAAGTTCTTTTCCATAAGCACGTATGACTATATACGGAACACATGCCTACATTACATTGATGAATTGCAGCTAGTTCTGTGTCACCTTATGATATAACTGTTGCATGATGAATGCCATTCGACATAATTATCCATTGCTGATCCATTGCCTACAAGCTTTTCATATATTGATCTTCGCTAAGTTACTTTTCCGTTGCTACTGTCACAATCACTACAAACTGCTATTATCACCTGCCACAGTTAAAGTTACTACCATATTACTTTGCTACTAAATACTTTGCTGCAAATATTAAGTCTTTCAGGTGTGGTTGAATTGACAACTCAACTGCTAATACTCGAGAATATTCTTTGGCTCCCCTTGTGTCGTATCAATGAATTTGGGTTGAATACTCTATCCTCAAAAACTGTTGTGATCCCCTATACTTGTGGGTTATCAGTCCACCCCCCTGGGCGCGCCTTGGTGGCTTGTGGGTCCCACGTGGCCCCCCTCCACTTATTCCAGCACCCATTCGCTTCATCTTCCTCTAGAAAAAATCCCACCATTACTAAAACATGTGTTCTAGCTCCTCTTGCTGCCATTTTCGATCTCCTTGCTCAAAGCTCCATTCGCAAAACTGTTTTAGGGGATTGCTCATCGATATGTGCCTCCTCCAATGGTCCAATTAGTTTTTGTTCTAGTGCCCTATATATTGTAGATTTTTGTTGTTGTGGTGACTGTGTTTTTGAGCTTGCATGTCAAATTTGTATGGTCCCAAGTAGTTTTGATGCATGATATAGTCTCTAGGCACTTGAGGGAGTAGTTGCTATGAGTTTTGTTGAGTTTTGTTCACCTTTATTTTTCATGCACTAAAAGTTTCAGAAATTTTTCAGAGAAAGAAAAGATGTTGAGGAGAATGTACCAAGGTGGTTCCTCGAGCAAGAAAGCCTCGAGACTCGCTTTACATGAGCCCGACTTTGAACCACCAAGGGAAGCTTGAGTACTGCCTTGTGAATGGTCGTCGGATCAACTCATGGACAACGCCGGATTCAAGGAAGAGTTTTATGCGTACATAAGGAATGCTGGCCTTGAGGATTTCATTTCAGATCGATGCAAGCAAGATTATCAATTCACTAATTCTTTCGTGTAGAGGTTTGAATTTTCATCTAGGCGTAATTCTCATTTTGTTCTATTTAATCTTTATGATAAGACCTACACCATGGACCTAGAAGATTTTAATGATGCATGCAAAATTCCATAGTGGGGTAGTCATAGCGATCCTCATAAAAATGATTATAATGATTTCCTTGCTAGCATCACGGTGGGAGAAACTAGAATCATTACACAAGCTACCTTGGGGAGCATTCACTTTCCGGCTATACATTATTTTGCTCTCTTCATAGGTAGATGTATTAACGGTAAACATGAGCATAGTCACCTTTGCATGCCTGATCTGAGTATTCTTAAGAGTACTGTAATGGTAGATATACGATATAACTTGGGGGCTATTATTGGCAGGAGGTTATATCATAATGCTAAGGATGGAGATTTCTTTGGTGGAATTTATGCCACCCGTGTAGCTAAGAATTTTGGGGTACCCATAAGAGAGAATGATATTGAGTTACCCCTTGCTTTTCTTGATTATGAGGCTTTGGTGTGCTACCAGTTTCTTGAAAGAAATGAACAATCCCTCCAGTACCGACTAATTTTTGACAGGCAACGTGTTGTCCATGTTAGCCTTCCTGCTCCTTCCTTCTTTAACTTTCAGGGAAAGCAACAATATTTTATAACCAGAAAAGAGGCAAACGAGTACGAGCGAAATGCAGAAACCGCTCGCCTTCATGCTGCAGACATTCAGGCGGTAGCCGCCGCAGCCCAATACAACCCCAACTTTGACTTCAGATATTATCCGGGCCAGCCGTGGCCCTAGACCAACTTATGCCAAAAGCCTAAGCTTGGGGGAGTATGTATTTCTCAATGACATTACATTCATGTTCACACACTTATTGTAGTTGTCAGTGTTCATACTTTTTCATTGTACTATCCATGATAGTTTATTTCTTGTTTTGCTTTCTTCTTGTGTGTTTAATTAACTTTGAGGAAAATAAAAAAAATAGTTTCTTTCTTTATTTCTTAGTTTCTTAGTTGTAGCATTAAAGAGAAAACCCAAAAAGATTTCTCGTTCTTCTTTTTGCTTGTTGGGAGCTTTCCCGTGTAAATAATTTTCCTTTCTTTCCTTTGGGTCGTAAGGAGAAGACCACGATGACATGTAGAGTGGCTCTCATATGCATTATTGTTTATCTTACAAAGAGCCTATATTGCCTTGTCTTCTCCTTTGGTTTATTGTTTGCAGATTCTAGCTTAGTCCAATGCATGTGTACTCTTATTATTATTCACACCGTTCGGTCGTGCAAGTGAAAGCCAATAATGACGATATTTGATGAAAAGATTGAGATGGATAAAAGCTGGTATGAACTCGACCTATCTTGCTTTTGTAAATATGATTATCTTATTGTTCCGAATTCAGTACATTGTGGGTTGAACGTGTTTGCAATGACAATTAGATATTATGGTTATTCATGCCATGCTTAATTAGCTAAGAGTGGATAATGGTTCGTCTTGAATGCCAACATGCGCATTAAAATGGTTGTGATGTAGTATGATAGAATGGTATCCTCCTCTGAATGATTCAAGTGGCTTGACTTGGCACATGTTCACGCATGTAGTTGAAACAAATCAACATAGCCTCCATTATGTTTATGTTCATAGTGAATTATATCCTACTCATGCTTGCATTCAATGTTCGTTAATCTCAAAGCATGTTAATGACTGTGTCGCTCTCTAGTTGGTTGCTCCCCAGTATTTTGCTAGCCTTCACTTGTACTAAGAGGGAATACTGGTTGTGCATACATCTCAATAAACCCAAAGTTGTTCCATATGAGTCCACCATATCTACCTATATGTGGTATTTACCTGCCATTCCAAGTAAATTTGCATGTGCTAAACTTTAAACCTTCAAATAAACTTTCTGTTTTGTATGCCCAAATCGCTCATGTGGCGACTGGGGGCTGGTAGTATCTTCCATGTTGGGTGGGTTATTCTCACGATATGTGTTGATCTACTATCATTCACGAGAAAGTGGCTCATAATCGGGATGCCCAGTCCCATGCTCGGAATAAAAAGCAAATTATAATTAAAAAACAACTCCCCCAGAATTGTGTTTGTATGGACGGTACCCGTGGATGCGGCCCGCCGTGGAGTGTGACTGATTGGTGGAGGGGGGTAAAAACTTTACCATTCTGTTTGGGAACCGCCTATAATGTATCTAGCATGGAACATATTGAAAACCTTTTGGTCGTTATGTGAGCAATGAAAGCATACCGCTCCAAAAATCATTACTTATCTCTATTTTAAAAGCTCGAGCTCTAGCACCTCTGCAAATCAATGCTTCCCTTTGCAAAGGGCCTATCTATTTACTTTATTGTTGAGTCATCATCCTCTTATAAAAAGCACCAGTTAGAGAGCACCATCGTCATTTGTATGCCTTGCTATTAATTGATATTGAGTATGAGCATGACTGGATCTCTCTCACCATGAATTACAATCTTTAGTCAGTCTTTGTTCTCCAGAGGTGCTCTGCATTTGTGTTTTGTGGTCTCAGAAAGGGCTAGTGAGATACCATTATGTCAAATTGTATCATGATTGTTTTGATAAAATTGTTGTCATCTGAGACTTAATATTATTGCTTGCTAGTTGATTATGTCATTGATATGAGTAAATGTGAGACCTAAATGTTATTGTGAATGTGGTTGATCTATAATCTTTGCTGAAAATCTGAACATAAGATAGACATATTTACAACAGCAAGATCAAACAGAGTTTGTAAAAAAAATCTTTATTACTCTCAGTTTATCAACTGAATTACTTGAGGACAAGCAAAGGTTCAAGCTTGGGGGAGTTGATACGTCTCCAATGTATCTACCTTTCCAAACTCTTTTGCCCTTGTTTTGGACTCTAATTTGCATGATTTGAATGGAACTAATCCGGACTGACGCTGTTTTTAGCAGAATTGCCTTGGTGTTATTTTTGTGCAGAAATAAAAGTTCTCGGATTGAACTAAAAATTTACGGACAATATTTTTGGAATTAATAAAAAATATCGGCGAAAGAATCAACTGCAGGGGGGCCACCACCTGGCCACAAGCCTGGTGTGCGCGCCCACCCCCTAGGGCACGTCGGGTAGGCTTCTGGGCCCCCTGCTGCTCCTCCGACCTCTTTTCCACTTCTATATATTCCTATTCAGGGAGAAAAAATCAGACAAAAGAGTTCATCGTGTTTCACGATACAGATCCGCCGCCACCTCCAGTTCTTCCTCGGGAGACCAGATCCGGAGTCCGTTTTGGGCTCCGGAGAGGGGAAATCGACGCCTTCGTCTTCACCGACCATCCTTCATCACCAATTCCATCATGCTCTCCACCGTTCGTGAGTAATCTCATCGTGGGCTTGCTGGACGGTGATGGGTTGGATGAGATTTATCATGTAATCAAGTTATTTTTGTTAGGGTTTGATCCCTCGTATCCACTATGTTCTGAGATTGATGTTGCTATGACTTTGCTATGCTTAATGATTGTCACTAGGGCCCGAGTGCCATGATTTGAGATCTGAACCTATTATGTTTTCATGAATATATGTGTGTTCTTGATCCTATATTGCAAGTTGTAGACACCTATTACGAGTTATGACCGGCATCCCCCAGGGTGACAATAACTAGGATTCTTTCCCGTGATTACCGTAGTTTGAGGAGTTCATGTATTCAGTAAGTGCTAATGCTTTGTTCCTGTTCTCTATTCAAAGGAGGCCTTAGTATCCCTTAGTTTCCAATAGGACCCCACTGCCACAGGAGGGTAGCACAAAAGATGTCATGCAAGTTCTTTTCCATAAGCACGTATGACTATATATGGAATACATGCCTACATTACATTGATGAATTGGAGCTAGTTCTGTGTCACCCTATGTTATACCTGTTGCATGATGAATGCCATCTGACATAATTATCCATCACTGATCCACTGCCTACAAGCTTTCCATATATTGATCTTTGCTAAGTTACTTTTCCGTTGCTACTGTCACAATCACCACAAACTGCTACTATCACCTTGCCACTGTTACCGTTACTTCCATATTACTTTGGTACTGAATACTTTGCTATAGATATTAAGTCTTTCAGGTGTGGTTGAATTGACAACTCAGCTGCTAATACTCGAGAACATTCTTTGGCTCCCCTTGTGTCGAATCAATAAATTTGGGTTGAATACACTACCCTTAAAAACTGTTGCGATCCCCTATACTTGTGGGTTATCAGTTCACATGTGAAAAAGTGGGCATATTGAGAAATGCACAGTAGTGAAAATTTAGAGCGACAGACCGAGTGCACACAATTGCGGTTGATTATATTAGAATTCTAACTGCCTGCCAAGGCATCCACATAATCTGTCAATCCCCTGTTTCAATTGCCATTCCTCTTGTATTTACACCACGCTTCATTTGCCACCATATTCATTGTCCTAGTCGGTCACTCTACACTTCCAAACACTTTGCAATCTTGCTTTCTCGCCGGTTGTTTAATAAGAAAGCGCAGCAATGTTGGGCGACATTGAGGATGACAGTTCCGCCAGGCTAAGGTCAACCATAGAATCATCGTGTTCGTCTTCCATGAGTCCGGCATCAAGCCCTGATGTCCATTTTATTAGGCTCATGGAAGGGTTGTCGCCGCCGGAGTCACTGGATGATGACTAGACGAACAGGAGTTGCCAGAGGATGTAGAAGACGACAATGATGAGGAGGAGCGTGAATGGTCGAATAAGGAGGAGCACGACGAGGAGTCGTCGAAGGATGAACAAGATGACGATGATGAGGAGGAGGAAGAATGGTCGAACAAGGAGGACGACGATGAGGACATCAACAATGATGGTGACGACGATGGCGATGAAAATCCAGCAGTCAACGGCAAGAAGCGTCCACGTCAAGACGATGGTGTGGGGCCATCTAACAACAACAACAAGAAGTAAAACAGACTATACTCCTTAACTTTGTTGTCATTTGTTCACATTTATTCCTTAACTCTATCTAACCATGGCGATATCATCTCAAACTGTTGAGAATACTGATTTGCCCGTGATCATTCACAATATCGCACACATTTCGTTTCTTGAATTGGGTGCCCTATCGAGCACACAATTCAGAACAACACATCGTATTTGAAGATTGCATTGTCGTATTTGAAGACGTGGTATCCAAGATCTGCGAATTTGGCACTCTTTTTTGGGCATGATAGGTTGTCACAATGACATCAATGTGCTTCAGTGGTCTCTGGTGTTCGCATGGCTTTCATAAGGGAATTGCCCAGAGGTCAACTTTTAGGTTGATGGTCACCAATAAAACAAGGCATACTACCTAGCTAGTGGTATCTCTTCTGAGTGGTCAACTCTTCTGAGGACAATCTCCAAGTTGGTAGGAGAGAAGCGGGTTAGGTTTTCCCAAGCACAAGAGAGTGCTAGGAAGGATGTGGAGCATGTTTTCGATGTGCTCCAATCTCGATGGGCCATCGTTCGACACCCTGCTAGAACATGGAGCACCTCAGAAGATGTGGTAGGTGATAACTTCTTGGGTGGTCATACACAACATAATAGTAGAGGATAAGCGTGATGACATCATTTTTGACTAAGAGTATGATTTCCAGGGTGAAAATGTTGAGCATGAGCATGGACCGGCAATTACGTTTGTAGAGTTCAACCAAGTCCATCAAGAAATGGGTGATTCGACAAGTCACATTCAACTTCAAAATGAGTTGACTCATCTAGGCAACGATGTATCACCTCTTTTTCTTTCAACTAGACAATTGCCCATGTGTTACAACGGGAGGATAAACCTTCTACTAGATTAGTCCGTAATTGTATGTCTATTATTATATTGATGCGTTAAAAGCTTAAAAATATATTCAAATGTCATGATTTACCTATCATCTTATTGTTAAGCACTTATTTGATAAGAATTTAATGAGTTGTCAAAGAAAATGTGTTTTTTATTTTGGTAAGTTAATAAAACATGAGACAATTATTTCCATTTTAGAGAAAGTAGATGGAAGAAAAGTAAGATATGGAAGAAAAAATATCAAAGAGGAGAAGGAAAGAACAAGACATATATGAGGAAAGTTGGACAAAAGATAGGTGAAATGAAAACATTGTGTTCTTTTTTTAAGCAGCAGAGATGTATTTATGACAAATTCAAATTCATTTGGCTATAACTTATGAGATTTTATTTGATTGTAAACTATTTATTATAATGTAAAACCTATTTATTATGATGTAAAAACTACTAGAAACAGAATATTTGTCGTCTGCCAGCTGACGGCAAAGATTGTCTTTGTCATCAGCTTAGCATAAGCAGACGACAAAGAATGGCCTCATGGCAAAGACTATTTTTGCCGTCGGTTCCTTCTTTGGTGTTCGCCAGCTGACATCAAAGAGCAAAATGACAGATGGCAAAGAGGGAGGTGGGTCGCACCAAAGTGTTGCGTTGGCTAACCCTAACGGTCCCCCTCTTTGCCGGCACAGAGGGTTGCCTTAACGGCTAGCCCTGTCAATCTCTCTCTGTCTCTCGCTCGCTCAAACCACCCCGACCCACTCTCTCTCTCTCTCTCTCTTGTTCTCTCTCTGCCGCCCCGCGCTGCCATCCCAACGCTCCCTCGCCCCGCAGCCGCCATGCTCCCCCGCACCACCACCCAGTCGCCCCGTCGCCCCGCCCCACCGTCGCCCTCTGCTCCGCCCCGACGCCTCGGCCCTGCCCTCTGCCCCAACCCCTCCGGTGAGCCCCCTGCCCCACACCCACCCCCTCTATTTTTTCATCAATTAGTTTTTTTTCATCAATTAGGTTTAGTTAGGTTAATTACATGTATTAGGTTAATTAGGTTTACATAGGTTAATTAGTTGTATTAGGTTAATTAGGTTAATCGGCGGGGGTGAGTCTATGAGTGCAGCGACACCACGACACGACACCCCGCCGATGCCCCTCCGGTGAGCCCCCTGCACGACACCCCAGCACGACACCCCGACAACACCCCGGCGATGCCCCTCCGATGAGCCCCCTGCATGACACCTCAACACGACACCTCGGCGACACTCTGGCATGACACCCCGGCGACGCCCCTCCGGTGAGGCCCCTGCACAACACCCCGGCACGACACCCCGGCATGACACCCCGACAACACCACAGCACGACACCCCGACACGACACCAGGCACCTACACCTGCACCTGCGTGTGGCGACAGGAAGATGTCACTGATGGATCGCCATTACAATCCATCGCGCAGTTGTTAATATGCCGCCCCGACGCCACTCACCCCGACCCCGTCACCTCTTCGGCCTCCTGTTGACTGAAAAGGTGCTCTTCGGCCTTCCAGAGGCCGGTGGGGTCATAGTTTTGTAAATTATGAGTTAAGTCATATATTTTATGATTTTCTTATAAAAACATCATATTTGTGTTGATCGGGTGGATTTAAACATGCAGTTGTTTCGTTGCTGCGAGGGACTGTTGGGGAACGTCGCATGGGAAACAAAAAATTTCCTACGTACACGCAAACCTATCCATGGTGATGAGCATCTACGAGAGGGAGAGTGGATCTACGTACCCTTGTAGACATGACCGAGACACCTCTACGGTCAATAACCAATGGCGGGACCTGGACATCCACATTGGTTCCTACGTATTCTACGAAGATCTTTATCGGTCGAACCTCTGTGTCAAGGATTCAGTTAATCCCGTATAACGTTCCCTTTGTTCTTCGGTATGTTACTTGCCCGAGATTCGATCGTCAGTATCTCCATACCTAGTTCGACCTCGTTATCGGCAAGTATCTTTACTCGTTCCGTAATACAAGATCCCGCAACTAACAATTAGTCACATTGCTTGCAAGGCTTATTGTGATGTTGCATTACCGAGTGGGCCCCGAGATACCTCTCCGTCACACAGAGTAACAAATCCCAGTCTCGATCCATGCCAACTCAACAGACACCATCGGAGATACCTATAGAGCACCTTTATAGTCACCCAGTTACATTGCGACGTTTGATACACACAAGGCACTCCTCCGATATCTGTGAGTTGCATGATCTCATGGTCATAGGAACACATACTTGACATGCGGAAAACAGTAGCAATAAACTGGCACAATCATATGCTACGTTTGCAGTTTGGGTCTTGTCCATCACATCATTCTCCTAATGATGTGACCCCGTTATCAAATGACATCTCATGTCCATGGCTAGGAAACCTTAACCATCTTTTGATCAACGAGCTAGTCTATTAGAGGCATACTAGGGACATGGTTTTGTCTATGTATCCACACATGCATCTAAGTCTCCGATCAATACAATTATAGCATGGATAATAAACGATTATCATGAACAAGGAAATATGATAATAACTAATTTATTATTGCCTCTAGGGCATATTTCCAACAGTCTCCCACTTGCACTAGAGTCAATAATCTAGTTCACATCACCATGTGATTCGCATTGTTATGAATGTAACACCCAATGAGTTCTGGGGCTCGATAATGCTTTGCATGTGAGAGAGGTCTTATAGTCAACAGGTCTGCGATATTCAGATTCGTGTGTACTTTGCAAATTTCTATGTCAAACCGAAAACACTGCTACCACACTCCACTTGGTACTATTCCAAATGGCTGCTCCACTATACGTATCCAGATTGCTACTGCGAGTCATCCGGATTGGTGTTAAAGCTTGCATCGACGTAACTCTTTACGATGAACTCTTTATCACCTCCATAATCGAGAAACATCTCCTTGGTCTCTTAGTTACTGAGGATAATCTTGACCGTTGTGCAGTGATCCACACCTGGTTCACTCTTGTACCCCCTGACGGACTCATGACAAGGCACACACAGGTGCGGTACACAGCATGGCATAATATAGAGCCTATGGCTAAGGCATAGGGGACGACGTTCGTCCTTTCTCTTTCTTCTTCCGTTGTCGAGCTTTGAGTCTCACTGAACTTTCACACCTTACAAATCAGGCGAGAACTCTTTCTCTGGCTGATCCATTTTGAACTCTTTCAAAATCTTGTCAAGGTATGCACTCATTGAAAGTCTCATCGAGCATCTTGATCTATCTCCATAGATTTTGATGCTCAACAATTAGGTAGCTTCATCCAGGTCTTCCTTTGAAAATCACTTTCCAAATGACCGTTTTATTCTTTCCAAAAACTCTACATTATTTCTGATCAACAATATGTCATCCACATATACTTATCAGAAATTCTATAGTGCTCCCACTCACTTTATTGCAAATACAAGTTTCTCGTAAACTTTGTATAAACATCAAAACTTTGATCACCTCATCAAAGCGTATATTCCAACTCCGAGATGCTTGCTTCAGTCCATGGAAGGATCACCGAAGCTTGCACACCTTTTAGCATCCTTAGGCATGACAAAACCTTCTGGTTGTATCACATACAACCTTTCCTCAAGTAAACCGTTAAGGAAACGATGTTTTGACATCCATCTACCAGATTTCATAATTGAAAACACATCAACTGCTAACATAATTCCAACAGACTTTAGCACCACTGCGAGTGAGAAAGTCTCATCGTAGTCAACTCCTTGAACTTGTCACAAACATCTTTGCAACAAGTCGAGCTTTACAAATAGTGACATTCACCATCAGTGTCTGTCTTCATTTTAAAATCCATTTTTACTCAACGACCTGCCGTCCAATGAGCAAGTCTACCAAAGTCTACACTTGGTTTTCATACATGGATTCTATCTCGGATTTCATGGCCTCCAACCATTTGTCGGAATCCAGGCCCATCATCGCTTCTCCATAGCTCGTAGGTTCATCGTTTGTCCAACAACATGACCTCCAAGACAGGGTTGTCGTACCGCTTACGAGCAGTACACATCCTTGTTGACCTACGAAGTTCGATAGTAACTTGATCCTGAAGCTTCATGATCATCATCATTAACTTCCTCTTCAACTAACGTAGGCTTCACAGAAACAACATCCTGCGCTGCGCTACTCTCTGGTTGAACAATGTTTAAACAACCTCATCAAGTTCTATCTTCCTCCCACTTAATTCTTTCGAGAGAAACTTTTCCTCGAGAAAGGATCAGTTTTAGTAACAAACACTTTGCACTTGGATCTGAGATAGAAGGTTCACCCAACTGATCTTAGGGTATTCTATGAAGATGCATTTGTCCGCCTTGGGTTCGACCTCATTAGGTGAAAACATTTTCCACACAAGTGTCGCAGCCCCAAGTATTAAGAAATGACAGCTTAGGTTTCTATCAAACCATAATTCACATGGTGTCATCTCAACAGATTTAGATGGTGCCCTATTTAAAGTGAATGTAGTTGTCTCTAATGCATAACCCCAAAATTATAGTAGTAAAACGACAAGAGACATCATAGCACGCACCATGTCCAATAGAGCATAACTATGATGTTCGGACACACCATCACACTATGGTGTTCCAGGTGGCGTTTAGTTGTGAAACAACTTTCACATTGTCTTAAGTTGTATGCCAAACTCGTGACTCAGATATTCACCTCCACGATCATATCGCAGTCATTTTTATCTTCTTGTCACGATGATCTTTAAACTTCACTCTGAATTTGCTTGAACCTATCAAACGATTCAGACTTGTGTTTCATTAAGTAAATATACACTATATCTACTCAAATCATCAGTGAAGGTAAGAAAATAACGATATCCACTGCACGCTACAAGACTCACTAGATTGCATACATCAACATGTATCATTTCCAATGAATCACTTGCCCGCTCCATCCAACGGGGTCCTTTAGTCATCTTGCCCAAGAGGCATGGTTCGCATGTCTCAACCGATTCGAAATCGAATGAGTCCAAATATCCATCACCATGGAGTTTCTTCATACGCTTTATACCAATATGACATTTTGCGGTAGTGCCACAAGTATGTGGTACTATCATTATTTAACTTTGTATCTTTTGACATCAATGTTATGAACATGTGTATTACTACGATCAAGATTTCAACAAACCATTCTCACTGGGTGCATGACCATTGAAGGTATTATTCATGTAAACAGAATAACTATTATTCTCTGACTTAAATGAATAACCGTATTGTAACAAACATGATCTAATCATGTTCATGCTCAACGCAAAACACCAAATAACATTTATTTAGGTCCGTCACTAATCCTGAAGGTAGAGAGAGCGTGCGATGTTGATCACATCAACCTTGGAAACATTTCCAACACACTTCGTCACCTCACCCTTAGCTAGTTCTTTGTTTATTCCGTAGCTTTTATTTCGAGTTACTAACATTTAGCAACCGAACCGGTATCCAATACCCAGGTGCTACTAGGAGTACTAGCAAGGTACACATCAATAACTCGTATATAAAATATACTTCTGTCGATGTTGCCAGCCTTCTTATCTACCAAGTATCTAGGGTTGTTCTGCTTCAGCGACCTCTCACCTCATAATAGAAGCACTTAGTCTCGGGTTTGAGTTCAACTTTGGGTTGCTTCACTGGAGCAGCAACTGACTTGCTATCCATGAAGTTTCCCTCCTTGCTCTTGCCCTTTTCGAAACTAGTGGTTTGATTAACCATCAACACTTGACGATCCTTCTTGATTTCTACCTTCGCGGTGTCAAACATCGCGAACAGCTCAGGGATCAATACTTCTATCCCTGGTGTATTATAGTTCATCACTAAGTTCTAGTAGTTTTAGTGACAGTGACTTGGAGAACTATATCAATCACTATCTTATCTGGAAGATCAACTCCCACTTGATTCAAGCGATTGTAGTACCCAGACAATCTGAGTACAAGCTCAACGATTGAGCTATTCTCCTTCATCTTACAGGCAAAGAATCTTGTTGGAGATCTCATATCTCGCAACACAGGCACGAGCCTGAGATCACAATCTCTGCTCCTAGAACATCTCATATGTTACGTGACGTTCAAAACGTTTCGGAGCCTAAATTCTAAGCCGTAATGCATGACGCACTAAACTATCAAGTAGTCATCGAAACGTGCCTGGTAGATGTTCACAACATCTATAGACGACGCTAGAGGGGGTGGCGCACCGAGCGGTGCATTAAGGACATAAGCCTTCTGTGCAGCAATGAGGACAATCCTCAGATCACGGACCCAGTCCGCAATATTGCTACCAACATCTTTCAACTCTATTTCTCTAGGAACATATAAAAATTTAAGGGAGCTACAGCGCGAGCTAGTAATCTACAACATAATTTGCAAAGACACTTTGACTATGTTCATGATAATGAGTTCAATTAATCATATTACTTAAGAACTCCCACTCAAATTGACATCCCTCCGATCATTCGAGTGATACATGATCCAAATTCACCAACTCAAGTCCGATCATCACGTGAGTTGAGGTGGCTGCAATGGTGAACATCATTATGTTGATCATATCTACTATATGACTCATGTTCGACCTTTCGGTCTCTCGTGTTCCGAGGCCATGTCTGTACATGCTAGGCTCATCAAGTTTAACCCGAGTGTTCTACGCGTGCAAATCTGGCTTGCACCCGTTGTATGTGAACGTAGAGTCTATCACACCCGATCATCACGTGGTGTCTCAACACGACGAACTTTCGCAACGGTGCACACTCGGGGAGAACACAGTTCATCTTGAAATTCAAGTGAGGGATCACCTTATAATGCTACCGCCGTACTAAGCAAAACAAGGTGCATAAAAGGATTAACATCTCATGCAATTCATAAGTGACATGATATGGCCATGAACTTGTGTTTAAGATCTCCATCTTCGAAACACCGGCATGATCTCCATCGTCACCGGCACAACACCATGATCTCCATCATCTTGATCTCCATAAATGTGTTGCCATTGGGGTTGTGGCGCCAGCCCTGCTTCTACTTCTATTGCTACCGCTTAGCGATAAAGTAAAGCATTACATAGCACTTAATGATTAACACGCAGGTCATACAATAATTAAAGACAACCCTATGGCTCCTGCCGCTTGCCGTACTCAACGACATGCAAGTCGTGAAATTCTATACATCACATGATCATCTCATACATCACATATATCTCATCATGTAATTGGCCATATCACATCACAACATACCCTGCAAAAACAAGTTAGACGTCCTCTAATTGTCGTTGCATGTTTTACGTGGCTGCTACGGGTATCTAGCAAGAACGATTCTCACCTACGCATAAACCACAACGGTGATACATAGATTGCTTTTCAACCTTCTCAAGGACCGCCTTTGTCGGATCCGATCCAACTAAAGTGAGAGAAACTGTCACCCGCAAGCCATCTAAGCAACAAGTTGCGTCGAGGGAACCGGTCTCTCGTAAGCGTACGAGTAATGTTGGTCCGGGCCGCTTCATCTCACAATCCCGCTGAACCAAAATCCGACCAAGGGAGGAAGCCATCTAAGCATCGATGCCCACAAACCTTTTGTGTTCTACTCGAGATCTCATCGAACCATCAACCTAGCTCTGATACCACTGTTGAGGAACGTCGCATGGGAAACAAAAAAATTCCTACGTACACGCAAACCTATCCATGGTGATGAGCATCTACGAGAGGGAGAGTGGATCTACGTACCCTTGTAAATCGCTAAGCGAGAAGCGTTAAGAAACGCGGTTGGTGTAGTCGAAATTCTTCGCGATCCAAATCGCCGAGCGTCCCGCGATCCAATCACGAACCGTCCCGCGAACACATCATGATCCGTCCCGCGAACTTATCACGATCCATATCACGATCTTGATCACGATCTGTCCCGCGAACTCATCACGATCCGTTCCGTGATCACATCACGAACCGTCTCGCGATCTCGATCACGGTCCTTCCGATCTAGCGCCGAACGGACGCCACCTCCGCGTTCAGCACACGTGCAGCTTGATGATGATCTCCACCGTCTCGGTCCAGCGAGAGGAGGTGGAGAGGAGAGAGAGTTCACCGGCAGCA